>ML661885.1:28655204-28711472 GCA_007570785.1 Antilocapra americana
GGGGGGTTCTGGAGGGGAAGCATATGTAAACCCATGGTGATATCATGACATTGTATGGCAAAAACAATAAAAAATAAATAAATAAATAAATAAATAAAAACAAGTTATCTAAAATTTTCTTCTGCTTACATTTGCTATGATTACTGTAAAAAGTCATATACCCTTTTCCCCATCCCTTAGGGAAAGTTCATCAGGTCTTTGCCTTAGGCATTGCTGTACTTCAATATTGCACATATATGTATTCTACAAAACAATAGTCTCATAAGAGATATTGTCAGGTGTTCCATGAAAAAGGGTTCCAAAGATAGTTTGAGAAATCTGGTGTACTATAAATTCTCACTTTAAGACTTACACAACATAGTAACTAATTAAAGGTTTTAAGAAATCTTTGGTTAAAAAAGAAAAAAAAGTAAACCTGTTTATTTTGAGCTTGAAATTTCTCAACAATATTTGATCTTCAACGCTTTTTCTATGTAACATGTAACAGCATATTTCTAGGATAATGCATTGCTTTTTTTAGAATATGGTTGTCAGACAGAACAGGAAACACAGCCACAAACATAGCTTTGCATTGTATTTTTTCATTTCCCAAATTTCACAAACAGAGCAAATAAAAAAAAAAACAACCTTGTATGTACGTTAGAAAACTTAGTAAGGAAAAATTAATCAAACTTTTAAATTATTGTAGCAAGAAAACTTCAAACATAACTAATATTGTTGAAATATTCCAATTCTTTCCTTTATGCATCCATCATGAAAATTGCACCTGTGAAATGCTATCAGACCTGGAGAAGGAAATGGCAACCCACTCTAGTATTCTTACCAGGAGAATCCCTTTGGACAGAAGAGCCTGGCAAGCTACAGTCCATAGGGTCACAAAGAGTTGGACATGACTGAGCAACTAACAATCCTATCAGAGGACTAGAATTTGCTGGACTTGAAGTACATGTTTTGGTGGAATATGTTTATTGGCTAGAATCACATTTCCACATTCAGAAATATTTGTTTCTTCAGTATTTCCATTGAAGACAATAACTTGTAGAATGAATATAAATGTAAAGGTAATGTAGTATGGTGATTAGATGTTCCTCAACAGTAAATATTGATTGATTGATATTATGTCCATCCCTACTTGTGCCTTTATACCTTATCTGTGGTCTGTTATAGCTCTTTTTGAGACCTACTAATTCTTGGGTCAGGAAGATCCCCTGAGGAAGGGAATAGCTAACCATTCTAGTATTCTTGCCTGGAGAATTCCATCAACAGAGGAGTCTGGCGGGCTACAGTCCAAGAGGTCACAAAGAGTCAGATACAACTGAGCAACCAACACTTTCATTTTAACCTCTAGTAAGAATAATCAATTCAAATTTTATAGAACAAATCTTCTGAAATACATTCTGATGTTGTAACAAATAGTCCTTGAGCAACTGAATGTCCACATGCTGAAGAAAAAGAAAGGAATCTAGACATCAATTTTATGCCTTTGACAAAAAATAATTTTGCTAAAATAATGTAATAGGAGGTTCCTTGCAATAGGAAGACAAGGAATGGTTCCTTGTTCCCCACGACAGAAATGATTAGTAACCATTTACAGATGAAGATAATGTTAAGAGTTCTTAGATTACTGGTGACATGGTAAAGTATGCTAGAGGGGCAGGGAAATGATACAAGATATGTTGAAAAGGAAAAGAAGGGCAATTTTACTTTTCCCACATCACCCTGTCCCTAAGCTGACATAGTGCAACACTGAGAAAGAACCCCTCAGCCTGCTAGTTAAATACAGGATGAAGGGAGCACCCATCTTTTCCAATTTGGGGAGGGGGCCCTGTGTGAGAGGCCTATTTATGTTGCATCTCAACCAAAGCACTGAGGGAATCAGGATGGCTAGATCAACTGGGTGTAGCTAAGAAAAAAGAAAGGGGAACAAGCCTTAAAAGGAAAGATATTTGGAAAGAATTTTAGATCAGATTAAGATTCTTGATGTGGGAAGATTATTCTGTATTATCCAGATGATTCCTAAATCCAATCATTACATATGGTATAGAACCTGCCTGCCAATGCAGCAGACTCTGGTTAGATTCCTGGATCAGGAAGATACCTTGGAGAAGGAAATGCCTGGAGACACTCCTCCTCTATGGACAGAGGAGGCTGGGAGGCTATATTTCATGGGGTCAAAGAGTCAGACAATACTGAGTGACTAACACATTACTATATACATTTCCGGATGGTCCCTAAATTCAATCAGTACAAGTAAGAAGCAGATAGAGATCAGACACAGGAGAAGAAGGTGAAGTGGAGGTGGAGGCAGAGATTTGAGTGATGCAGTCACAAAGGTATGCTGGCACTCACCAAAAACTGGAAGCTAGAAACTTTACCCTTCAGAACTTCTAGAGGGAATATGGTCTTTATGATTCCTGTATTCCAGTAAAATGTATAGACTTCCACTCTCCAGAAGAAAGAAAGAATAAATTTCTGATGTTTTAAGCCATCAATTTTGTGGTAATTTTTACACAACTGCCAGAAACTAATACACTATGTGAAAAACATGGTTAAATAAAATGACAATTAATAGACTGGGAGGAAATACCAGCAAAATACATATTTGAGGATCAGCTTCCAAAGTCTTCAAAGACACATGTGAACAATTAGCAATAAAAGAAGCCTTTGTTATGTTATTATATCTAAAATGATTTTGTATAACTTGACTGCAGAGTAGGAATTATGACCCAGATCATTCTGAGTCAAAATTGTTAATTAATATTGTAAGACTCAATGTACAATGAATTAATGGTAAAGCAATCAGACTGAAAATCTAGACATATCTGGGTTCAAATTCTAGATATATCACCTACTCCTACAAGTTACAAAACTTTCCTAAGCTGCAGTTTCTCAATTGGTAAAAGGAGAATGTAATAGTATCTTTACAGAAGACTGTTATAAGCAATATATAAAATCGAGTATGTAAGAATTTGAACACAGAACTAGCACATAATGAATTATCAATACTACTATTATTATATTTGAATATGACATATATTAGTGTATAATCATGCTATAATTTTCATATGTAAATTTTTATAAGCCAATCACAATTCAGGTAACATTTACATGCATAAATTCCACTATAATTCCATTTAAAAGAATAACTGAGGGAATAGTCTGTTGGGATTTTATTTTGTAGTAGCATGAACTGCTGGGGCAATGATAATAATAGTAGTAGTATTAATAACGATAAAATCTTTTTGTTATATTCAAAGGATTTACTGAAGAGGACTTCAATAGTGAGAATAGTTTATATATGAATATTTCAGAAACTTCAAGTACATTTATTCTTATATGGTGCTACTGGAATAAGATAAAAGGTTAATTAGTTTCCCTGCATGAAGACCAATTGAACAGAATTACTGTCTGATGAATCAAAAATGTCACTTCTGTGTGGATGGTTTGTGCATTAGAGCAGCAAAAGAGTTCAGATTCCAATTATGTGGGCTCCTTCTACTGGGAAGTTAAAATCAGAGGACATAGTGATACAGATTATTCCCCAATGCACCTGTACTTTTTGTATACTTATTTCTGGAAGTCATAAGAAATCATAGAAATAGAAATCACATAGAAATCACTCTGTGGGTTCAACTGAAGTATATATGCCCCAAAGTACTGCAGGTGTATTGGCCAGTGAAACCTCTGGAAGCTGGCATTCCTCAAACTGGCATGGGATGTTTAAGGCAATCCAGTATCTGTGTCCTGGTAAATAAGTCCAAGCTTCAAGTCATATACAAATCATCATGAAAAAGAGCCCTGAAAAGTTCTTTCAAACTGACACAATTATATACAAAAAAGAATGAATATGAGGTCGGGTGCTGGAGATACTACCTTAATCTGATATGATATTATGCAAATTTTCCTACAAATGGACTTTTTTTCCCTTTAAAAATTTCTGGACCAGACTTATAGTTTTCTACTATGTGATTACATTGTTTAACTGTCTTTCTCTTTGAAGCCACATGACTTATTTTAAAATTATTGATATAATAAATAATGTTGCAAAATATAGCTGTATACAATTAAGTGCTGTAATCAGGACTTTTTTAATCCTCAGATAGATTCCTACATGTGCAATTGCACAGAGAATGTGGACTTCTTATGATTTTCATTACTCTCTCACACTTGAATACTTATGTATTATATCCCAATACACTGCATGATAGTGTATATAGTCATAGTTTCAATGTCACTACATGATTAGACTTGTTTATGCTTGCCTACCTGATATTAAAAATTAACTCATTTTATTAATATTTCATGAACTCATCTATCTTTTCAAATATTTAATTTTAATCTTTATTTTTATAAAATTTTAAGATTATTATATTTTTTTGCTATTTTTATTTCTCACTAACTTATAAAGTTTAATTTTATATCAGGGATTCTTGCATCTGAAATGTATATTATAAATATTTTCTTTCTTTTTTTATATTTGTGTCATATTCTGTTATAAAAAAAGGTTAAATCTTTTCACAGTGAAAGTTTTTATCATGCCTTTTAGATTTTCTGAATAAAGAAAAGATAAAGCTATAATTATCAAAATAAGTAACTCTACAGTATTTTTGATACTTGTTTTGTACACATGGAGTTTTCTCTTTTAACCAAACTCCAACTTTTCAATATAGGACTATGAAAACAACAAAATTCTGTAAAGCATTTATCCTTCAATAAAAAAATAGAGGTTTATATCTAATAACAGAAGATAAGATAAAACTTAATACTTAGGGAAAATAACAACCTCTACAAAGATTTTATCAAGTGACAAAACAACAAATGGAAATTAAAATTAAAAAAAGAGAAAGACCAATATGATGTAGGTTATCTCTTTCCTTTGACTAATGTACACAATCTATTCTAATATTCCACACCCAAATACACTGGAGTGCCAAAATAAATCTTTTGCTTCTATTTTCTTACTTGATCTTTACTAAATCCTCATTCAATTTTCATAGTTATTTGAAGTAGTTATGTTAATAATCACAATTCACTGGTGGGATACCATAATTAGAAAAGCCTTTTACATGGTACTAAAGGTGGTGAGCAATATACAGGTTTTAGACTCAAGATATCTGAAACTGACTGAATCTCTTGAAAAAGTTGATCTACCCATGTCCAAATAGAATGAAGAAACTTTCATGTAAGTTTTCTAATATTTTTAAGCTTAATTTTGCATTTACATGCACAAGTTAATTGTGAATTTAAATATGCATTTAATAATACAAATTACTAGTTTTTTTTAAATGTGGTTCAAATATGAAAAACAGTTATGTGGTAAAATAATTAACACTTTAGAAGTAATAATTAATAAATTAATAGAAAACATATCAAAGGGAAGAATAAGTTAGGAGCTTGAAATTAACTTACACACACGACTATATATAAAATAGATAATTGACAAGGACCTACTGTATAGCACAACGAACTCAACTCAGTATTCTCTAATAACCTATATGGGAAAAGAATCTGAAAAAGAATGAATATATGTACATATATATATATATATATGTATAACTTAATCACTTTGCTGTATACTTGAAACTAATACAACATTGTAAGTCAACTACATTCTAATAAAAATTGTTAAAAAGCAAACAAATTAGAAAAAAAGAAAATGACAAATTATCTGTAAGGAAGATGATGTATATAATTCAATATTCTGTCTAGATTGGGAGTACTTTGAAGGAAAAGTGAATTCAACATCTCTATCTCCTTAGTGTTAGAATTCGGTTAATGCACCAAAACTTCAGGCTTCCTGGCTTGTGGAGGCAAATACTATATTTTAAATTTGTGGCAGACAGGCAGAGACCAGCTAGCTCCCAAGAAGATAGAGAGGGATCCGCTGTTGTGTCTTGTTCAATTCCTCCTTCCAATATCAATCAGTTTAAGTCACTTCTTCTCTCTTCCAAAGCAAAGAGTGAGGCACTGAGATGGGGCTGGTATGGTAGGTACACTAATGGAACAAACTCTCAAAAGTATAGAAGTATCCTCCCAGAACACTTGGGAAAGGTTAAAGGGTAAAAATATTGAGTGAAGAGCTCCTTTGGCTACCTATACAATTCACCATGGGCTACAATCTCTTATTAAAATATTAAATGATTCTATTTCATGCTGTCATTTCTCCCTGCCCACATAGCACCAGGGATGGTGACTTTCTAACTGCAGGGGAAATGTTCACAACTTTTACACAGACAATATTTATTACTAAAATGTATGCTTAAAAGTGGGGCTTCCCTGCTTGCTCATCTGGTTAAAGATTATGCCTGCAATACAGGAGACCCGAGTTCGATTACTGGGTTAGGAAAAACACCAGTGTTCTTGGGTTTCCCTGGTAGCTCAGTCAGTAAAGAATCTGCCTGCAATGCAGGAGAAGTGAGTTCAGCCCCTGGGTTGGGAAGATCCCTTGGAGGAAGGCATAGCAACACACTCCAAGATTCTTGCTTGAAGAATTCCATGGACAGAGGAGTCTGGCAGGCTACAGCCCATAGGGTCACAAAGAGTCTGACATGCCTGAGTGACTAAGCACAGCACATACTTAAAAATATAATTTAAAGATCAAGTTTAATATACTTACTTCTGGTTATGGAAGTTACTGAATGGGAAATATTTTCTATTTTCCTCTTTGCCTCTTCTCTGTGGTCCATATACCTCAAAGAAAGTGAAGTCGCTCAGTCATGTCTGACTCTTTGCGACCCCATGGACAGTAGCCTACCAGGCTCCTCCGTCCACGGGATTTTCCAGGCAAGAATACTGAAGTGGATTGCCATTTCCTTTTCCAGGGAATCTTCCCGACCCAGGGGTCAAACCCAGGTCTCCTGATTTGTAGGCAGACACTTTTACCGTCTGAGCCACCAGGGAAGTCAGTCCATATACCTCAATAACTATTCTATTGCTACAATTATCAAATCATACCCTCTGGTCTATAAGTGTGCCAAATTGAGTTGTGTTTTATTTATCTTTTTATTTCCTAAACCTAGCAGAGTTGCTAGCCCATGGATTTTGCTCAGTAGGTGTTTCTGAATAAAATATTTAAACAGCTAGAATTCTATGTTCAATTCTAGTTTACCATCAAATACATCATTTTCGATTTTTAGCAATAAATTCTGTTTTCCTGGATGCTCTAGCAAGATGAAAAATATTCTGAATATTTTGTTGAATACAGATTGTGGCCAGTCAGAGCTCACAAATATATATAAATATATAAAATCTATTTCAATTTCCCTTTGAGATCAATTTTATGTTTAATATACATATGTATGTCAAATTAGAAATAACACTGAGCAGAACTTATGTTGGTGCTGGTCAGTGAGGCTTTATGATTAGCTTGTCCTAGTACTGTATTTCTTATTGCTAATAAATTAGTGACACTGTTTCCTGCCTATATGATTTATATTATAAATTGTGCTTCAGAACTTATAAATGTACATATTACTTATGGGTGTCATAAATGCTCAGTTAGTTAAAATTACAATTTCACACATACAAATTATAAATGCACAATGTGCTACTGACTTACATTACTTTTGAATTATTTTGTAAGCCACATGATAGAAGTAGATTGTCTTATCTAATTTTATGACAACTGATTGAAAATATATTTCAATGAAGTGAATTTTATATAGCAAATTATTTTTATTTCTACCATAAAACTGAATTATTCAAATATCATAAAATATTTAGTAAACATTTTAGGAAAATACTATTTTTAAAATATTTAGGTATATTTATGTACCATAAGGTCTTTTCAAAGATCATATGAAATTCTTTCAAAAGCATAAAGTACAGATTTTAATTTATTAGAAAATATTTAGAGTCATATGAGAACATTATATAAATTATAAATAAAAAATTAAAATTAAAGACCATAAAAACTACTGTGTTTCACTTCAAACCAAAAAAAAAAGTCTTTTTCCTTCAACATAATTAATTCTACTGCTTTATAGACTAGCTACAAAAGTTCCATTTAAACCTTAAAAATATAGGTTTAAATAATGATATAGTCATTTGTTTATTAATATATGAGAACTGAATTTTAAATACGCAGTTGAAACATAGAGCAAAATCTTTAGTGAATAAAATAAGCAATTATTTGCTCAGTAACTTGTTAAAAGGGGAATCAAACTGGAAATGACAAAATCACAATGAGCTTGCAATGAAATCAAAAGCCAGCAGATGGAGCTTTTCAGTTACTGCTATATTATTAAGGCTACCATCTAAAATAAAATATAGGAAGTTTAGAAAGTCCACAAATACTCATTTTCAATTAAAATTTCCTTCACTACTTATAAAACAGTAGATAATTTTTAATGAAATAATATTGAAATATCCTTATTTTATTTTATATATTTTAGTTTCTGAGAAGTCCATGAAGCATCACATTGCTGCTTATATAATATAAAGAAATTCTATTTATACTAAAGTCACTTACTGTTGTTGTTTAGTCACTAAGTCATGTCAGACTCTTGTGTGACCCCATGGACTAGAGCCCACTAGGCTCCTCTTTCCATGGGATTTCCTAGGCAAGAACACTGGAGTGGGTTGCCGTTTCCTTCTCCATCTTCCTAACGTAGGTATCAAAACTGCATCTCCTGTAATGGCAGGCAGGTTCTTTACCACTGAGCCTCCAGGGAAGCCTGCTTCTAATGGTTAGATAACCATTTGCCATGGTCTCATTCCTGCCCCCTCTCTGGATGGGCTGGTTCTGCCTAAATTGGGATTTATTTCACTCCTTTCACTGCAGGGCATTCATTTCTCATTCATTCATTCAGTCTGATCTATGATTACATCCTCGCCCACTTATCCATTCTTTAAGAGATCTAACAGGTTCTCAGGCACTCTCTAGAAAAGTTACACTTTATTCTAGTTTTAGTAGACAAGTAACTAAGTTTTCCTTCCCCCACTTACTTTTTTACAACTTTGGAAACATTTTCAGTACATCTGAAGTATTTTACAGATAAAAAATTTTAAATCTGCTTGGGATCTAATGATTACTTCTGAGAGCTAAGGCACAAATTCATGGTATGTGTTTCCCAGTTGAGCAAAAGAGATATTAAGATGCTGAGAACTAAAAATGTAAAGTAACTTTTAGTTTACTTAGCCAATATCTTCTGCAAGAATCGTAGCTAGCCAAACTTATAAGCTTAGATCTTGTTAAAAATTATTGGAAAAAACTAGTTCTTGATGTTTAACTCTGATGTCAGCTGACTGCATTCACAGATTATTTTTTGACTACTGAGAGGAAACTTTGATCAAAATCACTATGTATTTACTGAAATGTGTTTCTTATATAATTTGTTGTTGTTCAGTCACTAAAGTTGTGACTGACTTTTTGTGACGCAATGGACGGCAGCACACCAGGCCTCCCTATCCCTCACTACCTCCCAGAGTTTGCCCAAGTTCATACCCACTGAGTCGGTGATGCTATCCAACCATCTCATCCTCTGCTGCCCTCTTCTCCTTTTTTCTTCAGGTTTTCCCAGCATCAGGGTCTTTTTCAATGAATTGGCTGTTTGCATCAGGTGACCAAAATATGTAAATAAATCTACCTTACCAAATATATATTTCCAGCTTTTATGAGGCATAATTGACAGATATAAACTGTATATATTTAAGGCACACAATGTTATGTTCTGATACACCTATATACTGTGAAATGTTTACTACAATCAAGCTAATTAACATATTTATCATCTCACATAGATTCCATTATTTTTCAGTATGACGACAATTCAGATCTACCTTCCTAGCAAATTTCACATATACAGTACAATGTCTCATAATGTAATCAATTCATTATCATATTTTAATACAGTTTTTCTTTTATATTACTCTTCAGCAATAAAGTTCCAGTAGAATTGAGATACTTGCTATATACCTTCTAACAGTTTTATACACACACACTATTTTTTTCTTTTTCTCTCTTCAATCCTGTCTTTTTTCCCTCATATACTCTGTAGTACTAGCTTTTGCATTTCCACTTGATTCTGCTTAGGGAGTACATTGTTCTAAACTTTAAAAATTTGCTCACACTTCTTTTTATAGAAAAGTAATTTTATTATACTGTTATTAATAAGTAGTATCTCAACTACCACTTAATCTTACACAGGCATTAGTATAATTCATGTTGTCTGGGTAAACTATTCATATATATGAATTAAAGTATTAAACTGATACTTGCAAGCATCATAAAAACTAGCCATTCATTGATATTAATTCATGATGAGTTTATGTGAAGTGCTAGAACAACTCAGGCATTTGATATTTGAACTCCAATAAGAAAATTTTAAGCAATGAAATTTATTTCCTCTTTCACACTACTCACATTTCCAGTGCTAACTAAAGAAAAGTGACCACTGGCCTCTATATTGAGCACTCATGGTCTAGAGTGTAACTGGATTCAATGTCCAGTTTTACCACTAAATGTAATCAGGGAAATATTATTTACTTCTCTAAACTTCAGTTTCTGCACCTAGAAACAAGGTTGAGAAATATAACTATCTTACAGAATTTTTGAAAGAGCTAAGAAATATGCAAAGTAAGTATTTGTTACAGGATTTGAAATATGAATGGATTTAGGCACTATTAAAGAAACTAAACACTGTTTAATAATCTCTGATAATAAATAAAAGACATAAGATACCTAATACACTGCTTTTAGCACTGATGTAGATACAACACAGCTTTTTGTTTTCAGTATGCATCCAGTGAGACATTTTCCTATTTATTTACACATATAAGAATGTACATATATACAAATATACATATTAATAATTATGACTAAATATATTCATTTCTAGGAGTTTTAGGCAGTTTGTTTTTTTATATCTATTTGGCCTAGATTTGCCTGTGTTTATTAATAATATCTTTTAAAAAAATTAGCTGTAGAGACAAATTTGTAACTCACGTCTTATTCGAAACATTATTTTTATGGCATAGATCTGATATATTACTTAAAGGAACATATAAGTAATTTCCTTGTGGTTGCATTTTAGAATGCTCAAAGAAATAAACAAGAGTATCATATAGGTAACTGTAAATGATCTAGAGTTGATATTATTAACTTTTGCCTCACAGGATGTGATTTTTATTTAGAAGTGTTATGCATTATAATATACTATCAGCGTTCTATTAAACATGTTTAATAGAGTCAAACAGTATGCTTTACATAAAAGATTTACACTGACTTTCACTTCACTTTTTTTGATATCTGTTATATTTTTGTAAAAGTCGCTCAGTCGTGTGTGACTCTGCGACCCCATGGACTGTCCATGGAATTCTCCAGGCCAGAATACTGAAGTGGGTAGCCTTTCTCTTCTCCAAGGGACCTTCCCAACCCAGGGATCAAACCCAGATCTTCTGCATTGTAGGCAGATTCTTTACCAGCTGAGCCAAAAGGGAAGCCCATATTTTTAGTGAGAATAAGTATATGTAGTTTATTTGTTGATTAAAGCACTTATTTCTTTCATTCATTCAGTGGAATTTAATTGATTGCTTCCTGTTTCTCATGGAGATGGGAATGGCAACCCAATCCAGTATTCTTGCCTGGAGAATTCCATGAACAGAGAAGCCTGGCAGGCTATAGTCCATGGGATCGCAGAGTCAGACATGACTGAATGACTAACACAACTGTCTCTCAAGAAAGCTTGGAAGGTAATTGAGAAAATGAGAACTGCTCTGATATTTCTGACTTTTTCTTCACAGTTGAAAGTCCTTTTTTAATATATATATATTTTTTGAGATGTGAATTTATTTATAGATACCCACATATACTTTAAGGAATATAAATGGAATTACAAAATGTGATTAAATTTAATATTTTTGTATGTTATACATGTACTTAAAATCACATAATACATAACTTGATATATTGATTAATTTTGAAAAAAATATTTATTTTTTTCATCTAATCTCAGATTTCATGAAATTTGTTAAGTTTTGTGCATTTCTGAGAATAGTATTGACATATACAGAGATGGAGAGGACTTGAGAATGCACATACTCTTGATTGGTGAGTAAAACAGGGATTATTAAGATGTTTCTGTGCTATATTATCTTGAAGATGCCCACTGTCATTGGTGAATAGCCTTCCCTTTCCTCTCAAACAGGCTTCCTGGGTGGCACTAATGGTTAAGAACCCGCCCACCAATGCAGGAGATTTAACAGACAAACGTTCAATCCCTAGGTTGGGAAGATCCCTTGGAGGAGGACATGGCAAACCACTCCAGTATTCTTGCCTGGAGAATCCCATGAACAGAGGATCCTCGTGGGCTACAGTCCACAGAGTCACAAAGAGTAGGACACGACTGAAGTGACTTAACACATGTAACACACTCCCTCCAAAAGAGAGATTTTTTTTTTAATTCATGTATAGGAGGATCATTCTGTATCATTCATTAACTTATACAGGTCCTTCATACTCTAGTTCCATTCTTCATCTAAACTTCTTTTTCCAGAAAATGATACTTTGACTTTCCTCTCTTTTATAAGCCTGAGGCATTCTTTTTTAAAACTTCAAGGAGATTCCCATAGATAGAGTAAATAAATTCTTGCTGAAACACTGCCTTTCCTCTTAATCACTTAAAAAAAAAAATTAAAGGTCTTCATTCATGCATTCAGATTCAGGAGTGTAAAACAAAGTTGACTAATTTTGAAAAAGGCCCTATTGAAATCATTTTCTGCTCCAGGAGTAAGAATATTATGTAAATAGCACAAGTCAAGGAGATATTTTATCTTTGTTGTCACACTATGTTCTGATTTTATCTGGCATCTCCTTTCACATATATCCAGTGGTCTCACATTAATTTAAATATATTTGCAAAGAACAACCTATGGATATTTATAACTCTGTATTCCTTTATTAAAGATAACAACAAACTAGAATGTTTGCTAAAAGTAAAGCAGATAATATGAGAAGGCTAGGAGATAAGGGAAATAAATTAGAGAACTTGAAATGTAAAGTAGGTCACTAAGACATGCTGAAAATATACAATATCTTTTTAAAACTGAAGCAACTCTTTAAAAATATACTCCAGCCAGTGATTTTTTTTAAATAGAAAAGCTTAGGACTTAAAATCACAGAATACTATTTATAGAGAGAACCATTACATGATTTGGGAAGGAAAAAAAGTCCTCTCTAGTAAGTGTGAAAAACTGATAAGAAACATTGCCTAAAGAGTGAATTCACTTTAACAGGACTTTATAAGGTCATTGTGCAGAACTGGTGAGAAAAGCAAAAATATTTCCAGGAATCAAGCAGAAATAGTTTTGAATAACTTCAGTCTGCATAAAATAATGCCATATTTAAAACAAATCTAAAAATGACTCGATGTAGAGGATGGACCTAAAACAGGCACACAGTAAAAGAATGTGAGGTTAACAAATTTGAAGCAATTGAATAATTTAGTGTTTCAGTGTTGTATATAATTACTGTTCTTTATAGTCAGAACGATGCAAACAGCTCAGCTGCAAATTGAACTTGTTAGAAGAGCATTTAGTAGAAAAATCCTTTGTCTACCCTTCTCCCTACAGCCTCTTGCTTCCCACAGTCATATGCAACTTTTAAAAGCAAATTAAAAGCAGGCCACTCATTTACATACAAGAATCTCTTCCTCTGAGGAACCTTCCTTAATTCTCTCTTTTCCATTTCATACTCCTCCTATGTTCTCTGGTATATTACTGCAGAAATGTCATGTTTCAACTTTCCTTCCTTCTTCAAATCTATCACCAAGTCAAGTACCCCCACAAAATTCCCCAAAGAATGCATGTCTTCATTGCCATTAGTTGAAATCCACTCTTACCCTCCTTGACAATTGTAAAAACCTATTTTCTTATTTCCCTCCTTCCACCCTTTTAGCTTCCAATTTGTTCTCCATTTGGCAGCCTTTATTATCACCTCTTTAAGAAGTAAATTGAGATCAAGTCTTCTTCTGTGCATGTGTCCCTTATCCTTTTACCCCAGATACAAAATTAGTTTATGGCACTCCACTGAACTGAGAATGGAACTGGTTGTACAAAGCCCTATGTGATCTGGCTACTTTTTGCCTCCTCACAAACTGCCTAATTCCTGTGCTCCACCATCTACTGCACTTCAGACATACTAGTCTCTTTTCTTTCTTGCAAACACTCTTTTTAAAGTCCTTTCAAGTCAACATTTTTGCTTGTTCCCTCCTGCTTGACATACCCCTGATATAATTTTAGGGAGTGTTCACTAATTGCTGAATCTAAACAACTAAAAAAGTCATCTGCTTCTTTGCCTTGAGGCATAGAACTGCCCAAGACAGGTGTACAGAAATAGGAAATAGGTATTATATTAGTTTCCTGGGGTTGTGGTAACAAATTAACACACACTTGACAACTCTAATCTCTGCCCCCCTCTCTACATGGCCTTCCCACTGTGTCTCTGTGTATTTTCTTCTTTTCTCTCATAAGGATGGCTGACACTGGATTTAGGGCCCACCCTAATGCAGCATGATCTTATCTTGAAATTTTTACCTTAATATAATCTGAAAATTCCACATTTCCATTTAAAATTTCCATTTTTTAAATGAAGATGCTAATTTGTGTCTCCTGTGATGTGAAAGTGAAAGTTGCTCAGTCTTGACTGACTCTTTGTGACACACTCTTTATGTCCAACTCTTTTTCTCTATACAGTCCATGGGATTCTCCAGGCCAGAATACTGGAGAGGGTAGCCTTTCCCTTCTCCAGGGGATCTTCCCAATGCAGGGATCAAAGCCAGGTCTTCCACATTGCAGGTGGATTCTTTACCAACTGAGCTATACAGGTTTTGCAAAAAAAAAAAAAAAATTAAACTAGATATATCTACAAAGCACATAGTACAATGCTTGGTGTTTAAAAAGCATCTCAGTAGTTTCTCATTCTATTGGTAAGTAAATTCTGTTCTATGATTAAATAAAGTAGTGTTTAATTTAAATACATGCTTTTTATTCTTCCAATTTTTACTCTATCTTTATTTTCTCAATCATTTTTAAAACTATGATGAACGAGTTGCAAATAATTTTTTAGGGATGAGAGGACGGTTCAGGATGGGGAACACATGTACACCCATGGCAAATTCATGTCAATGTATGGCAAAACCAATACAATATTGTAAAGTAAAAATTAAAAAAAATTAAAATAAAGTAAAACTATATCAAAATTCAAAAAAAAAAACAAATATTTTTTAACGAACACAAGGAAAGGTGAAAGATTACTTCCCAGACCTAAACATTTATTTTTCTGTTCATTATTTCCTAGTGTCTTTAGAAAACAGGATAAAATTATTTTTATACTCATTTTAGAGACAAACATATACATAATAAATATATTTTATTTTTATATTTATTTTACAGGCAACCCTCAGGCATAATTCTGTTTTATGTATGTATAATCACTTTCCCCTTATTCTGAGTTTTATTTATTTAACTCTTTTGGGTTTCAGTCAATTTTTCTAGGAACTTTTTTGCAACCTGTGATGGAGAAATCAAAATAATATTTGCAAAATACTTCCAAATTTGTCAAGCATTTTCACAAGCATTATCCATTTCATACATTATTCACCCATTCAGCCAAGAAGCATTATATTTGCTAGCATTCTTGACACTGAGCTGGGTACTGGGATAAAGACCTAAAAGCTGTCCTCCAGTAGCTAGGAAGCACACTAATGGGATGCAGTAAATACTATGATGTGTATGCATGCCAAGTGCTATGGAGCTTAAATGTATAGTACATGGTTCAGACTTGAGTGTGGGGCATTGTTAGACAATGGGTATCTTTTTTTTTTTTTTTTAAGTACATAGGTATTAGATCTAAAGGGGAAAGGAAAATTTAGGGAGAAGCAGCAGCAGATGTAAAAGTAGAGAGGCTTAATATGACTGGAGTCTATGTTTGCGAAGAGGGAGGGCACAAGCTGAATTTGAAGGAAGGAAACAAAAAAACAAAAAACAGAGCCTACATGGCTGGAAGTCATGCCCTATACATGGACTTTATTCTTTAGATAATGGAAAGTCACTGAAGAATATTAGGTAACATGAATTTATCTATGTTTTAGAAACAGGCAAATTAGGAGTTAGAAACAAATTAGGAAAGAGTTAAACATAAGGTGGGAGAATAGGGGCTCTTTAGCCCAATTTATTTATCTATAAGAGAAATTGGAAGAGCCTGATCTTTACCTTGTAAATGAGGTTGAATAGAAGGGACCTCTATTAAACAACAATAAATTGCTTTACAATGTAGTGTTGGTTTCCACCATACAACAATGTGAATCAGCCATAAGTATATATACGTCCCCTTTCTCCAGAACCACCTGCCCCACCCCCTGCCCCATCTCATCCCTATAGGTTTTCACAGAGCACTGGTTTGACACTCTGTGCTATACAGCAACTTCCCACTAGCTATGTGTTTTACATAAGGTAATGTATAAATTTCAATGTTACTCTTTCAATTCGAAGAAGGGACTAGTTTTAAGTGACATTAAGAAAGTGACTAAATACTTAGCATTCATTGAGAACTAATACTTGCTTAAGTTTATCTGAACAGTAATTATTGTCTTTCTAAATAGAGTTCTTCCTAATTTATAGTTGGGCTTCCCTGTGGCTCAGCTGGTAAAGAATCTGCCTGCAATGTGTGAGATCTGCGTTCTATCCCTCAGTTGGGAAGATCCCCTGGAGAAGGGAAAGGCTACCCCACTCCAGTATTCTGGCCTGGAGAATTCCATGGGTTGTGTAGTTTATAGTAGAAGATCTTATCATACTGCATTTGGAGAAATCTCTTTATTTTAGGGTCTGAAACCTCTATGAAGAGTTTGAAGTTAATTCTTTAGGTTTAATGATTGTTTCTTAGTTTTCTTTATGTTTCTATTATCTAATGCTGAAAAAAAGACTAACATATTTTTATTTTCATTATTTCTTAACAGCATAGAGTTATTTTTATAACTCATTTTAGAAATAAATATTTGTATAATAAATATATTTTATTTTTATATTTGTTTTACATGCAACTCTTAGGCATAATTCTGTTTTATATATGTATAATCACTTTCCCCTTATCCTGAGTTTTATTTATTTACCTCTTTTGGGTTTCAGTCAATTTTTCTAGGAACTATTTTGCAAACTGTTTTGGAGAAATCATCAAAATAATATTTGCAAAATACTTCCAGCTTTGTCAAATATTTTCACAAGCATTATCCATTTCATACATTATTCACCCTTTCATCCAAGAAGTTCTATGTGCTTCTTGGCATTAACCCAAAGGTTAGTATCTTAGAATATAATGATGTATTTGCTATTGTTGTTTAGTTATTAAGTTGTGCCTGACTCTTTTGTGACCGCATGGACCATAGCCCACCAAGCTCTTCTGATCATGGGATTTCCCAGGCAAGGATATTGGAATGGGTTGCCATTTCCTTCTCCAGGTGATCTTGCTAACCCAGGGATTGAAGCCATGTCTCCTGTATTGGTAGGCAGATTCTTTACTGCTGAGCCATCAGAGAAGCCCTGATGTATTAACTTTCATCATTTTCTGGGCTCTCCATGCTCTGCCTGTTGATTATTTTCTGTATGAGGTTGTCTGGGCTGCCTAGGACCCAGGCTGGGACTGCAATATCCAAAATGCTTTTACATACAAGTCCTAGACCTCTCCTAGGATGGCTAGAAAGGTTGTGTCTCTTTATAGCAAGGATTTCAACTTCTATTACGGTGGTTTATGGCTCCAAGACTGAAACTGGAAATTCTGAGGCTTATCAAAAGCTAGGCCTAGAACTGGAACAGAGTTACTTCAGCTGCATTCTATGGGAGAAAGCAATTCATATAGCCTACCTCATCAAAGAGGAGAAACAGATTTCACTTCTTGAAGGCAGCAATAGCATTAGTATGAAGGAACAAGAGAAATCATCAATATTCATAGATTTTCTACCATACTCTATCATTTGCACTGACCTATTTTGTAGATCATTTCTGAAAGTAGATATTTTCTATTATTATTTCTAATATTCTCTATTATCCTTCTTGATGTAGATAATGCAAACTTGAGGGCATTATAGTAATATGAACATTTATAAAATGGGTTATCCCTCAGAATGACAATTTAAGCATCTATTTCTTGTATTTTACTTCTTCAGTTTCAATAGTGATGATAAAAATTTCATGAACAAGAAATTCTTTTGCTGTAAGACAAATTTTATAACCACCCCACCCAGAGAAAATAAATCTCCTGATGGCCTGCTGCTGCTGCTGCTAAGTTGCTTCAGTCGTGTCCAACTCTGTGCAACCCCACAGACGGCAGCCCACCAGGCTTTGCTGTCCCTAGGATTCTCCAGGCAAGAATACTGGAGTGGGTTGCCATTTCCTTCTCCAATGCATGAAAGTGAAAAGTGAAAGTGAAGTCCCTCAGTCGTGTCTGACTCTTAGCAACCCCATGGACTGAAGCCTACCAGGCTCCCTTATCCATAGGATTTTCCAGACAAGAGTACTGGAGTGGGGTACCATTGCCTTCTCTGCCTGATAGCCTAGTATTTTCCAGTTACAAACATTAAAAGGAGTGGTTTATATGTCCATTTGGTACAAACACAGGTCAATGTTAGATGCTGATAGAAGGAAGATGAAAAGTCATTAATTTGAAGAGGTCAGTAAGGAATCCCTTCTACTCCAGCCAAAAAAAATATTGAATTGTGAGGCTCTGAGGAGTCATTTCTTTGGTAACTACTTTATTTTAAAAAGACTGGAGAACTCTAGCATTCTTCCTCTCCCTCTAAGTTTTTCATGATGAACATTCCAACTTGGCTTCCTATATTTTAAATCAAATAGTAGTAAATTAGGAACATTATTTAGGATTTGAAATTAATAAATACATTTCATACTTATACAGAAAAGTAGGCAGAATTATATGGAAGCTACTGTACTGCATACTGTTGAAGGGCCTTTAAATGTATGCAGTTTATAATTGCACTAAAACTTCTGTATAATACATGTAAGCCTAAAATAGAAGAGGATAAATGATAATAAATGTAACCCTGAAACACACACACACACACAAACACATGCACAAAACACCAAAAACAAAGCAAAAACACAAAACAAGGCAAAACCAAAAATAACCCCTGTTCTTGAGCATTCCATGACTAATTTTTTTTGGTTCAGTTATGTTATATATTCAGAAGATTAAATGTTTTTAATTGAATATGAGGACAATCTGGATGTAGCTTCCCACTCCTCCCCCTACCACATACACCTTCCCCGTTGTTCTACTGGGTGGACTCTGTTATTCCTGATATCAAGGTATCTCTTTTAATCCTTACCCTTTATTCCAAAGCTATGTGTTTTGGTAAAGAGAGAAATCTTAGCATTCAGAATAATACTTATGAAGCTGTGCTAATTGTTTAAGAGTAAGGGCCATGGGTTCACTCTGCCTCTGTTTCATATAGCAGTCCACTACCTTTTAAAGCTGTGCACTATTAATAAATTATATAAATTCCCTGTGTCTCTACTACCTTTTCTGTAAAATGAGGATAAAAGTGGTAAGTATCTCAGAGTGTTATGGCAAAAACTATAGATAAAGGTCATGCAAATTAAATTCTTTAAAGAGAATGAGGTACACATATTAACTAATAATGACCTTTAGTCTCATTAATGAACATCCAAAGCCCTAATGAATAGATATGTATAGTAAGCTAAATGTATATTCTGATCATAGCATATTAAAATTACTCTCACCCTTCTTTTCTAGTTTCCTGGTTAGAAAATCAGAGGTGACTGTCTTTCTCAGTTGCACTTACCTTGTAACCACTGCCGTTTTCAATAGGCTCTCTCATCCGTACAATGCTCAAGCCCAACATCAACCCTTTTTCCTAAGGATTAAGTTTATTCTTGGAAGGATACACACCTAGAAAATTTCGTTATCTCCTCTTTGCCTACTGAAGCTCTGCTTTGAGCTCTCAGATAATCTTTGTACAATATATGTAGTTAATACCATGTCATCATTCCTTATATTCACACCTAGGAAACTTAGTTATCTCCTCTTTGCCAACTGAAGCCCTGCTTTGAGCTCTCAGATAATTTTTGCAAAATATATGTAGTAAATATCATTTCTCTTTTTTTTCATCATTCTTTAAAATACTCTTTAGAAAAGGTTCTTTGTTTAAAATGAAAGTTAGTATCTTGACAGTAAGTCTCAAATATATTTTCTTGCTAACAGCCATCTGTCAGCAGGTTGGAGTTGGACTGTTACTGCTCTTAAACTAAAATACATTTTCAGTGGTGTGAAAACTGATGCAAGACAACTAACTTATATTTTACTTCCTTTATTCCTCTGCACTACGTCACCTGCAGAGTTTTGTCCCCAAAACGGTGATATCCTCTTAACTGTCACTCGAACTGCTGCTTTCTAAATCACAGAAGAAAGAAAGTAGGGGATGGAATTCAGAAGTTGTTGTGATTTGTTTGCTGATGTGCCAAGGGCTATTACCACTCGTTTGACTCACAAAAGGCCTGTTTTTCACCTTTATACCCTTTCAATGTTACTGTTCCTTCTAAAGCAGAGTGACTCCAGGCCTAAAGGAAGAGCAGGGAGGTGTGGAAAGAGATAATAATCAGAACAGCTATTATTAGCACTAGGTTAAGATGTGTTGGGTAGCAGTAAGAAGAAGAAAAAAAGGAAATCATATTATTGCTTCTGCAATGAAAACAAATGTGTCAAAAGGAAGATAAGTTGCAAAGCACAACCATGAAAGCTTTTCAGTTACGTTATTGACATAGAAATATTTTTTCTACTCTTTCCAGCTCAGCGCTTTCTTGCAAAAAAGAAAAAAAATTTTTTTTTTTTAATAGAAGTGTTCAGGCAACATGCATGACAGGCAGCTCATGTCTGGAGGATTTTAAGAACCTCTAAATGTTGTCAAGTATGAGGAGAAGGGTGATTGAATTCATGGCACCCTCAAATATAATAACTCAGAAGAATTTCATTGTCTGGAGTATGTTAATTTTGTCATAAAGGAGAAAAGATTAAAAAACCAAGTTAAATGTCAGACACCACAAAAACCTTGGTATTTTTCCACTAGTACACCCAAACTATAAAAAATAGAGAAAAGAATACCTCTTTGTAACATTCATTGGCAAAGCATGCAATTCATTATAGCAATATTCATGGTCACACAACTGTAAATCATTTTATGATTTCTTTGCTTTATGTTGATTATCTTGTATATTCCTCAGTCATTTTCTTAGTTTATGTAATTTTAATTGAAGAATATTTCCTTTACATATTGTATTGGTTTCTGCCATACATCAACATGAATCAGCCATAGGAATATATATGTCTCCTTTATCTTGGCCCTTCTTCCCACCCCCCACCCCTTCTACCCCTCTAGGTTGTCACAGAGGACTGGTTTCAGCTCCCTGAGTCATGAAGCAAATTCCCACTAGCTATCTATTTTCCATATGGTAGTGTATATGTGGTACTCAATTGGAGATAGGAAATTGAGTAATTCTAGACTAAATCATGTCAAGTTTACTCTAACAAGACAAGGTGAAAACATAGAAATCAGAAAGTCACAGCTGTTTAAATAACACAAATACATTCTAAAAAGTTGTCTTGTATATAATTACTCTTGTGTTAGACACACAGAGCTTCATTTATTTTTAATCTAGTTTTCTTGGAACTTATCAACTACTTTTTCAATAATCAGAAAAACACACCTTTGAATTGTAACATAAGAATGAGAAGACCTTTTTGATTAATTTCTAGCTGCCTTTTGAACAGCCAACCTAAAAATTTTTTGAGCCCATTCATCCTACATTTACGGTCTAAAAAAGTCTGCTGTATTTCTTATCAGAGAAGAAATTAAAGGAGAAGTGGGGTTGGAAAATCATAAAGTTAACCAAAAGGGGTCAAATAACTTTTTAAATTTTAGAAACTTTGAAAGAAAAAATATAGAAAATTAAATAAATCCTACCAGATAACAACTAAGTGTGGGTAGTGAGAAGAAGACGGAAATAACTTAGAAAAAATATAAAAAATCAGTGATCTAATCAGTATAGTAAAGACATTATATAAAGTGAAAACTGAAAAAACAAAAAAAGCGAATAGCATATTTGTGGAAATTTAAATTCTGGAGCCAAAGTGTGTGATTTCAAATCCCAACTCTGTCACTTTATAGCAGTGTGATCTGGGCAATTACTCTTAATTACTTTTTTTTTCTTGCATGCCTGTTTTCTCAACTGAAAATTTAAAAAATTTCAAGGCTACTTTATAGGGATGTTGAAGCACAGTACAGGATAGGGCTGTTGAGAGGAATAAATGCGTTATTACAGGAGAAGTGCTTACAATAAAAAGAAGCAAATCACAAGACTTGATATGTCTTTTCTTTATAAAAGAAGTAAACAGTAAGTGAAGAATTTTTGTTTTTTGCTTTTTTTTAACTTTTATTTTGTATGGGATAGAGCTGATAAACAATGCTGTGATAGTTTCAGGTGAATAACAAAGGGACTCAGCAATACATATATCTATATCCATTCTCCCTCAAACTCCCCTCCCACCCAGGCTGCCACATAACCTTGAACAGATTTCCACTGTGCTAAAATACAATCTTGTTGGTTACCTATTCTAAATATAGCAGTGAGTTTTGTTGTACTTCTTCAGTCATTAAGACATGTCCAACTCTTTGCAACCTCATAGACTTGGCATGCCAGGCTCCTCTGTCCTCCACTAACTCTCTGAGTTTGTTCAGATTCATGTCCATTGAGTCAGTGATGCTATCTAGCCATCTCATCTGCTTCTTCTTTCTCCTTTTGCCTTCACTCTTTCCCAGCATCAGGGTCTTTTCCAAATAGTCAGCTCTTCACATCAAGTGGCCAAAGCTTCAGCTTCAGCTTCAGTATCACTCTTTCTAATGAATATCAGGCTTGATATCCTTTAGGTTTGACTG
This sequence comes from Antilocapra americana, assembly GCA_007570785.1. NCBI lineage: Eukaryota > Metazoa > Chordata > Mammalia > Artiodactyla > Antilocapridae > Antilocapra > Antilocapra americana. The sequence goes on from ML661885.1 coordinate 28,678,160, forward strand.
GTTTGATTTCCTTGCAGTCCAAGGGACTCCCAAGTCTTCTCCAGAACCACAATTCAAAAGCAATTCTTCAGCACTCAGTTGTCTTTATGATCCAAATCTTACACCCATACATGACTACCAGAAAAATGATAGCTTTGACTATACAGACCTTTGCAAACTGTTGTCTCTGCTTTTCAATGCACTGTCTAGGTTTGTAATAGCTTTCCTTCCAAGGAGCAACCATCTTCTAATTTCATGGCTGCAATCACTATCTGCAGTGATATTGGAGCCCAAGAAAAGAAAATATGTCATTGCTTCCACTTTTACCCTTCTGTTTGCTATGAAGTAATGGGACCAGATATCATGATCTTCAATTTTTAATGTTGAGTTTCAAGCTAGCTTTTTCACTCTCCTCTTTTACTTTCACCAAGAGGCTTGGCTCTTCATCACTTTATGCCATTAGAGTGATATCATCTGCATATCTGAAGTTGTTGATATTTCTCTGGGCAATCTTGATTCCAGCTTGTGATTCATCTAGCATGGCATTTCACATGATTTACTCTGCATAGAAGTTAAATAAGCAAGGTGATAATATATACCCTTGTTGTACTCTTTTCCCAATTTTCAACCAGTCAGTTGTTTCATGTCTGGTTCTAACTATTGCTTCTTGACCCACATACACGTTCCTCACGAGATGGGGAATATGGTCTGGTACTGCCACTTCTTTAAGAATTTTCCATACTTTGTTGTGAGCCACATAGTCAAAGGTTTAGCATAGTCAATGAAGCAAAAGTAGATGTTTTTATGAAACTTCCTTACTTTCTCCGTGATCCAAGGAATGTAGGTAATTTGATCCTGATTCCCTTGGGCTATAGACCATGCTGGGTCTATATTCTGTGAAACTTTTAAGAGAATCTTTTATATTGGGTAAGCATCCCAAATCTATGAGGAATTGTGTTAATCTTTGTCTTTTCAACTTTGGCAATTTCCTAATAAGCCTACACAGAAATATAATATTTAGTATACAACTTTATATAATTTTATATTTTATATACATTTATTAAGGGGAATCTTGATGTTTATGTAATAAAGTAGCTTTATAATTTACATTAGAGTTATTTTAGTTAGCATAATAAGATTGCACTTTTAAGGAAAGTCTGAGAAATCTTTATTCAAGTTTAAACAGAAGGCCATTATCACTTTATCTTTCATAGTTTCTATGTCTTAAATGTAATGCTACAATACCTTGGATTTACAGATTTATCCCTTGTTCTGATATTTTATCAATACTGGTGAATAACAATATTAATAAAAATATTATGCTGCCTTAAGTATTACGCCTTATAACTATGATCCATACATTATATATATGACTTCTAATTCTTATAAACTAATTTTACATGGGACATAACAAACCTGTATAATATTTATCTATAGCAAGAGTGAATAAAAGCTATTGATCAATCTAAAGGCAAAATAATAAAAATTTTATAAACTATACAGTGCTATGCAGGATTAATTATAATTATTCTACTTGAAGATAATGAAACTAAGTAAAGTTATTTTAACTTATATTCTCTTGCTCATTGCAAAGCTAATTTTATGTAATTGATATTAAAATTTATCTTTTATTTTAGTAATGAGAGAAAGACAATTTGGTTTGCTCATGGATGTATAAACACAAATTGCTGGAATATGAAACTACATCTTCGTATGCTAAATTCTCTTATATTTATTTCACAGTACTTGCTGCATTTTTTGTTAGTCTGATGCTCAAATGATAGTTAAATATAATGTAAATATATTTAATTATTTAAATATAATGTAGATATCACATATAAGTTTATATGAATAAAATAAAAGATTAGGGAACCATAGTTTATGTGGGATTATTACAAGAAGTAGACTTTCTTTTTAATAGCAGAGTAATATTCCATTGTGTATATGTACCACAGCTTTCTTAACCATTCATCTGCTGATGGACATCTAGGTTGCTTCCATGTCCTGGCTGTTGTAAAAAGCGTTGCAATGAACATTGGGGTACATGTGTCCCTTTCAATTCTGGTTTGCTCAGTGTGTCTGCCAAGCAGTGGGATTACTTGGTCATATGGCAGTTCTATTTCCAGTTTTTTAAGGAATTTCCACACTGTTCTCCATAATGGCTGTACTAGCTTGCATTCCAAGCAACAGTGTAAGAGAGTTTCTTTTTCTCTGCATCCTCTCCAGCATTTATTGTTTGTAGACTTTTTGACAGCAGCAATTCTGACCAGAGTGAGATGGTACCTCATTGTGGTTTTGATTTGCATTTCTCTGATAATGAGTGATGTTGAGCATCTTATCATGTGTTTGTTAGCCATTTTTATGTCTTCTTTGGAGAAATGTCTGTTTAGTTCTGGTCCATTTTTTGATTGGGTTGCCTATTTTTCTCGAATTGAGCTGCAGGAGTTGCTTATATATTTTTGAGATTAATTCTTTGTCAGTTGCTTCATTTGCTATTATTTTCTCCCATTCTGAAGGCTGTCTTTTCACCTTGCTTATAGTTTCCTTTGTTGTGCAAAAGCTTTTAGGTCATTTGAATCAGTTGTAATGAGGTGGATGAAACTGGAACCTATTATACAGAGCAAAGTAAGTCAGAAAGAAAAACACCAATACAATATATTAACACATATATACGGAACTTAGAAAGATGGTAATAAAGACCCTATATGTGAGACAGCAAAAGAGACACAGATGTAAAGAACAGAATTTTGGAACAGCTAGTAGAGGAACAATTCTCTCTTAATCATATTGCCTCAGCTACTAGCCCTTGGAATTCTCCTGTCTTTGTTGTTAAGAGGAAATCTGGGAAATGGAGAATGTTAACTGATTTAAGAAAAATTAATGGTATAATTGAACCTATGGGTGCTTTACAACTAGGCATTCTGTCACCTTCTATGATACCACAAAATTGGAAAATAAACATCACTGATCTTAAAAAAAAAGTAGACTTTTACTTTATTTTAAAGCAAACATGAATTTATAAATCTATTTTTCAAGTGCATGTAATTTTAACTCCTTAAAAAAAAAGCCTATAGGCCTACAAAGTATGTGATATGTGTATAGCTATTCAATATAAAATTGCTATAATATGTGGAAAATTAAGATATATTAATTAAACTTTATTTTTCTGTTTTCTGAATCTTAAGATAGCTATAAAATCCATTATTGTGTATTATTTTTTAAAAACTTTAATATTTCTTGATTTGTATCTGTGTACTTTGCACAGTAACAGATATTGGAAATTTTAAAACATAAATATTACTTGACAGCTGTTCCTTACTCCAGATATGATTGACTATAAAATGCACAAAAAGTAAATTTTGATTGATTGTTGGACTTCAGAAATGAAATCTATTAGAAACTGGATTATGTTATCTGCCTCCAAAGACTAATAATTCTTGATATAAAAGGGAAGTGACTTATTTTCTTATTATCTTGAGCTTGAGTAGTTTTGATTTCTTGTTTTATAGTTTTTATATTTGTGATCTATGGAAAGCTCAAAACATTTGCCAGCCCTGTAACTTTTCAGGACTCAATCTCCAAACTTTGTGTCCCTGTCAAAGTTCAACTTTAGGTTTAATTGGGGTAGGTCAGGAGTATATATTACTCTACAATGTAGGCTCATTCTGCCCAGGTTCCCAGTGTCTCAGTTGGATAGTAACAATAGGTTAATTAGATTTTGCTACTCTAGGGAGATGAATGTTCTAATGATCTGCTGATAATTCCTTCCCTGATGCTGCTCAAAGTCGACATTCTCTGTTCCATCAGTAGATAACAAAGCAGCTGTTATATGACAATTCTTGGATGGTCTTACTCTGTGCATCTATAGCATTGTCCTAAGCCATCATTTTAAGTGAATATACACATGGACTTCTGGTTACCCCTCTCTGCACAACTCTATCTTCTCCACGCTCCATTCCACAAAATCTAGTTGCTCTGTTTGCCCTGCTCTCTGAAATCTTCCTCCTCGAATCAGTGGAATCATAATACTCTTTGCAAACTTCACTTCTCTGTATCACTGTTGAGAAATTGTTCCAGCAGAGAACTGGGTAGGCTCTAGGCCTGAAGACATGAAGAGAATATAATGAGTTTACTGTTGTGCAAACAGAGCTGCTTCCAAGAAAGGCAGAAGGGTTTGGCAGTCACAGCCAGTACCCTATATGTAATGTGTAAGGCAATGATTACAATGACCTTTCTCTTTTCTTAAACTTTTATCTTCTGCTGTGCCTCACATTGGCCAAACTCAAACTGAAGCAGGTTGGCCAGAGGGCAAGGGCTGGTGATATAGTTTACAGCCAGCCTCTCCAGTGGTATAGCAAAGGAAGCAGAGACATTTTAGTGGGGAAAAGGAATAACCAGCCTAGAGACACTTCTGAATTTAGGAAAAGAAGTACTTGTAAATTTATAATGGAACACACTTTTAGTCACACATACATGTGATCATTAGGACACTGTGAAATTTATATAAAAATCCAGTTCATTACCTTGAATTATAATATTATATATATATTATTATAATATCTATATGTAAGTCTCAATGTCATCAAAAGGAATATAAACTAATATTTCTATAGATTTTACAAATATTCTAGAGCTTGAATAAGTTTAAAGATCTTTTAAAAGGCAGATTCAAAGCCAGACAGGCATAATTGATATAATTTTTAGAAGATTAAATAATAGTCACTTTTCTAGTTTTCTAGGAGCTACATATGTTTGCTAATCTTCACAGGAACTTTTAAGCTAAATGTATAGTTGTTCTTAATTTGCAGACCAGCAAACTGAGTCTCAGAAAGACTAAATTTCCCAGGATCACAAAGCTGTTAAGTGATAAGGCCAGTTCTGTGCAAATCCAAAGTTTGCTTTCTGAATAGTAGAAGCCACTGAATATTAAAGGCGATTAAGTGAATGAGATGACTGATATAAAAGTAGATGGCATTTTATTTAAGAGGAAAGGAATGCATGTGTGCCTGCTCACTTCAGTCATGTCCCACTCTTTTGTGACCCTATGGACTGTAGCCTTCCAGGCTCCTAGCCCATCAGATTTTCCAGGCAAGAATACTTGAGTGGGTTGCCATGCCCTCCTCCAGGGTATCTTCCCAACTCAAGGATCAAACCCACATTCCTGCATCTCTTGCATCACAAACAGATTCTTTACCTACTGAGCCACCTGGGAAGCCCCAGGAAAAGCATAATACAAAATAAAAAACAGTATTACACTTTATTTAGAAAACCAATGAAATGGTCTGGAGAGATTGTTGACTTTAAAAAGCTTTTGGATTATTCAAAGGCATTGGAATTATGCCAAAAGACATTCAGAGCACATATGGTTCATGGGGAATGATTAGTTATAATTAATATCTGTTTTAATGTCTAAAGGTCTGAAGAAAATTAAGGTATAAGTAACAGAAATATATGGTGAAAAGCATCATATTAATGCACTATTTTTTTTAAATGTTCTTTTAGTCCAAGGAGAAAAGATATAATGTATGTTAATCACTAGAGGTAGACTGTGAAATCTGTGGTCAGTGTCTGATAAAATCCACAATTTCTGAACATTTAAATTTGAAATACAAATGTATTTTAACATGATACCTTATTTGATACATTGTGTGTGTGGGACAGTCACTCAGTCGTGTCTGATTCTTTGCAACGCCATGGACTATACAGTCCATAGAATTCTCCATTAAATTCTTTAATTTATACTATACATAAAGATTGACTCAAAATAGATTAAATATTTAAACATAAGACCCAGACTATAGATCTCCTAGGGTAATACTTCTTGACATTGGTTTCAACAATAATTTGTTGGATATGACATCAAAAGTACAGGCAATGAAAATAAAAATAGACACGTAGGATATAGCACAGTAAAAACTTCTATAAAAAAAGAAAACAGAGTGAAAAGGCAACCTATGGAATGGAAGAAAATATTTGCAAACCATGTATCTGATATAGTGTAAATAGCCAAAATTTACAAAGAAATTATGCAGTTCAATATCTAAAAAACAATAATTTAAAAATGGGCAAAGGACTTGGATAGACATTTCTGTAAAAAAGACAAACCAATGGCCTATATATATATATGCCATTTAACTATGTAGTCATTAAACAAAGAACGTAGTAGACATATACATGTGGATCCAGAAAAATCAGTGATATTTTACAAAGTTAAAAAATTCAGGAAAACTATGCTTTAGTATGACTATTTATAAAAAATATACCTAATATGTAGAAATACACACATATCTGCATGAGCCAAGAAATGACCTGAAAATATTAGCTAATAATATTGGCTAACTTTGTGAAGCATAAGTAAATGAGGAAAATTTTGTTTTGCTTTGAAAACTATTTACTTCTAACCTTCTGTGTGTGAAAATTATCAATCTTCTGTTAGAAAAATGTACTTTATTGTTAATACTGTGATGTTTAATCAAATATATATTAAAAATGAAAATAAAATAAACACAGATAAGAAACTTAAAAATAAGTGTAACTCCTGATTTGCCTAGAGGAAAAAAAGAAAAGGAAAGCAGTTGAAATGCATGAATCAGCAGGCCCTTCAAGAAGTAGTGGATAAAGATGAGCATGTTATTTTAGGACATATGTCCTTTTTCTAAAACCATCAGGAATATGGGGCTTGAGACTATATAAAACAGCCCATAGATCAGATTGCAGCTGAAGGGATTCATGCCTGCATTTAGTTATGAAGTTCAAACTGGAAGCTGTTCAGGCAGAAAACTAATAGAAATGGGTGATAGCTAATTAACCTAAGGCTTCAAAATAATTGCTCTGCAAGAAGCAATTTTAAAAGGGACCTTTCTCTTTTTTCTATTTTTGAAAATCATAAAATGCCCTATATGACTCTGGAAAATGAGTAAAAATGTAAGTATAAAAACAAATATTGATTTTTTGAAAATTTTTGTCTTATCCAGCTTCTTGGCAAGTTTTAGAAAAAGCAAAAGAATCATAAGACCTATGCCACATATCTATCACATACTGAATAACCCATGCTCTCAACTTTCTTGTATATGAAGACAGTCAGAGTATATTCCTGAAGTCAATGTGGCTAGGAGGATAGGGTTATACTGATTAATCCAGTCCTGAGCCATTCACCTCACCACTAGTCAATTGAGTCAGCTACTCCAAAGCATATAGCTATTTAGTGGAGAAGTGACTCCCTTAGCAAAAGCAAGGTGGTCATGTGGAATGAATGGACAACAACCCAAATTAGCCTCCATGTGCCATAATATACAATTCTGGCCTTCCATCTTTGATGAATGGTTCCTTATACTTAAAAAAAAAGATAGTTGTACCTTTATTATGTGTACTCATTCCTTCTCAGAGAGAGGCATCCCTAATGTCCTGCATCTCTACATCCAGTTCCAAATACAGATATTTGTGTAGAATGGCATTCTCTCACCCCAAATTAGCTGGACGTCTCTCACTTAAAGCTTCATGGTACCTAACCTTCACATAGGATGCATGGATGTGGAAATGAAATCTGGGAATTCTGATGATAAATGATGAGAAATTCTCATCAGAATTTCTGAAACTGAGACAGGAAAGACAGGGCCATGACCAAGGATAGTCTCCTCATGTAAAGGCATTAGGAAGGAGGGAAATATACCTCTTTGTTTTGCACTTAATGAAGCCATAGCATATGGAGGAATGGCATCTAAAACAGAAACTTCTTAATATCTGGACAAGAAACTCTGACCATAAAAATGGAGGAGCACATGCAGATAAAAATGCACAAGTAGCTTATGACCCTATAAGACCTTCCGCATGTGGCACTTCGAGGAGAAGATTTAAGAGAAAATGATTCTTAGATTACATGTATAGTGGTTATAGGAGACAAATGTACAAGACCAGAAGCCAATGCAATCGTGTGCGATCCAGGCAATATCTCAACCATCCCCTCAATGAGTATTCCACCCTTAATCAAAAAGACCCTCTATCCATTCAAAGGGCTAAAAATAAGATAAAAAGGGGAATCAAGGATCCTGTAGTGCATTCCTCTGTGGCAAGGATGCCTGTACTCTTCCTCTTGAGGTTTGTAACTTTTGCTTTAACCTTAATAAACCAATTATTTGCTTTCTTTGCTCCTTAGCCACAATGTAGGGTGTGTGTGTGTGTTTGTGAGCTGTTTTTTTCCTTGGTGTCTTGTGTTCCTTGTCCAAATTCTTTTGGACAAATTAAACAAGAAATTGGACCTTTGATAAGATTTTCTGGGATCAAAACCATGGCTGCCTGGCTCTAGATCCAAGCTTTAATTTCATGTAGACTAGTCTAGGGGCTTCCCTGATAACTCAGCTCATAAAGAATCTGCCTGCAATGCAGGAAAACATGGTTGGGAAGATTCCCTTGAGAAGGGATAGGTTACCCACTCCAGTATTCTTAGGATTCTCCAGGTGGCTCAGAAGGTAAAGAATCCACTGCAATGCGGGAGACCTGGGTTCAGTCCCTGGGGTGGGAAGATCCCCTGGAGGAGGGCATAGCAACCCACTGCAGTACTCTTGCCTGAAGAATCTCATGGACAGAGGAGCCTGGCAGGCTACAGATCATGGGGTCTCAAAGAGTCAGACACGACTGAGCAACTCTCCACAGACTAATCTAGATAAATGTTGGGGACCATATTTTCTGATAAATCTTTGATTTTTTTCATTACCCAATATGACTACAGAATATCATATATTTATAAAAAAAATCTTTAAGAAGCATGCCATTTTTTTCTAAGTATTTGCAAAATTTAAGCTTTCAATAATTTAAACTTCCCATAGAACTATTAAGGAAGCTCTTAAGATGGCAGCAGTAAGTTACTCAGGATTCAGTTTTTCTCACCAACCTTAGGGGTCACTCCGATGTGGTTAGTTTAGGATTGTGCTCTTGTCAAAAGATCAATTACATAGTTTTTGTTGTTGTTGTTGTTCTGTTTTTGTTGTGTGTGTGTTTTTTTTTGTTTGTTTTTTTAGGTCTGAGCCATTCATCCCTCTGCTAGAATCAGAATGGGACAGATTTTTCTAAGGTGCATTGTTTACATGCTGGAGATTTGCATACACAAAAATGTTAGCACGATTTACTAGGACAAACTGCAGTTAATATTTCAAGATGCAAAATGTATACTAACATTAAATTTAAATGGTTGTTTATGAGTGTCCACAATTTGACTGGAACTACTTTTAGGATTGTGCTTGCATGTTGGATCTTGTAATGGATAATGAATAAGTAGTATGGAGGATTTTAATTTCATCAACTGGTTTGTAACTAAGCACAAGTTGAATCATAAATAACATGTCTTCCAGTATTTTGCTATTGGGCTTTACTATTTAAAAAAGATAATTTACCTAATTCTTAAATTGCTATTTACAAAATTATTGTAGCATGGGTCTTAGAAAACTAAAAGTCTTTTTTTCAGAATAATATGTCTTCTAGATTGTTCTTGTTTTTATCAATAATATTAATGTCTATTTATTTGTCTTTTATTACAGGATTTATTTATACATGTGGTGGAACTTTAAAAGGACTGAATGGCACTATAGAAAGCCCTGGTTTTCCATATGGATATCCAAATGGTGCAAACTGTACGTGGGTAATAATAGCAGAAGAACGAAACAGAATACAAATTGTTTTTCAGTCATTTGCTCTAGAGGAAGAATATGACTACTTATCCTTATATGATGGACATCCTCATCCTACAAACTTTAGGACAAGGTTAGTGTATTTTGAATGGAAAAATGAATGGAAACATTTCATGGGTAAAATAAGTTTATTTTACAAAAGATGCTTAACATTTGTGGTGAAATTCAATTATTTCTCCTTTGGAAATATATCATCCTATGAGCAAATTAGCTCCATAGTTTGACTTCAGAACACTAGTAAATCATCTCTCCAAAAAGTGAATTTAAATTGAATTGTACCTCTTTAGAGTGGTTAAAGATACTTTGATTTTTAAAATTCTTGCCTCATAGCTTCATCCTTATGGGCATAGCTTTTAGTAAAGTGAAAGCACGTAATGCATCTTTCACATGTAACCAATTTTAATACACAATAATATGCAAAATATTCAAAATCAATGTTTATATGATAATAGAATACATTACTTTTAGATAATGCGTATAGTTTATAGACACTAAATATCTGAAAAGCAGACCCTCTTATATCACCAACTGCGACATTCATGATTCTGTCCACACAAACAGAATTATTTATTTTTAACTTAGTTATTAAAACACATTTGAAAACTAACTGGTGCCCTGACTATTTATAAGTGTTTCTTTGGTATTTCATTTTAGGATATCTAGACATAATTTATGCTGCATTGTCAAGAACTCTTTTTAAACATAAACCAATTCTAATTCAAACAAACAAATTTAAGTCAGATACTACATGTTTCATGTAGTCCTGGATTTTTACCAGTGTGTGCATATTTTCCTTAACTATAGTGTACTATTTTATTATAATTCAAAATATTCAAAGAAGATAATTTATAAGAATTAGAAACCCTTACATACTTGACTGTGCTTGAATTATGATTCTATGATTCTGTTTTTTTTCTAATAGTTGATACTATGTATTTGCCTTCCTGATCTACAGGAATAAGATTATCAACACTAAGTTTTTATACATTCATCCGTCTTCCACGTTCTTTTGCATTGATTTTTCACATCTTAACTAAAAATTTGATATATATTATCTTCACTTTTACTAAGAAAACACATAATGTATAGGGAAGATATTGGACCGGGAGATAAGGCTTGCATATTAGTGCTAGCTTTGTTGTTCACTGGCTGAGCAATTCCCAACAACTATTCTTGTTTAAAATGGATGGAGGCAATAATAAAGAAAATCTGTCCATCACACTATATTCTTCTGAATACCTCATGAGATAATGTATATGAAACTCTTCATAAATATATAATCCTTTTAGTACACATTTTAACTGCTTGCAGTCAGAATGACAGTTAAAAGTGTGTGGAGTGTTTCCAAACACGTTTGTACAAAGAAAATCTTGCTAGATTGATTACAGATTAGATTCTTCTTTTCTTTTTTTTGCTTTACATTTATTTACTGAAGATTTCTAACTTAATTTCTTACTTCCTTTTACTCACTTCCTATTAAATTCTTAATATCTATTTATTTCAAAAATACACAGTATTGCAGAAACATCAACAGTGCTAGTTCATCATCATTGTCAATATCATTAAAAGTTCCATATCTTTTGTTAATGATGCAGTCAAGATAGTGTGTGTGTGCTTGCCTGCACTAGTGGTAGTGTGTGGGTGTTTGCTTTCACTGATACACATCTAGTGAGGCCATGAAAGAAAATGGAAGATACTTCTCAGACTATCAAAGTGAAGTCATTTAGTCATGTCTGAGCCCATGGACTGTAACCCACTACACTCCTCCATTCATGGAATTTTCTAGGCAAGAGTACTGGAGTGGGTTGCCATTTCCTTCTCCAGGAGATCTTCCTGACCCAGGGATTGAACCCAGGTCTCCTGCATTGTAGGCAGAAGTTTTACCATCTGAGCCACCAGGGAGCTAAATTAAGGTATATAAAGCTAGAAGCACAAAGGTTGTGTGTATTTCCTTTACATTAGCAATGTATGCTATTATCATTGTGTAAGTAGGGAAAAAGTAAAATTCTCCAAATGTTATCTAATAGTTTTAATCACTTCACTGATAATACTGTTTGTAAAAAGGATCTGTACTCTCTAGATACACTCAAAAATGAGAAAACACACTTTTATTTTATCCCCATCCTTCTTGTTTTAAGCAACTGTCACCTCTGGGAAGTTAAAAGATGATAAGATGGGGAAAATAAATTTATTTTCTCATTATTTCTTTCCTAATCTGTAAATGGGGAATAACAACATTAAATTTACAGAGCTTTTATGAGGAATACAATGTAGTGAAGGTTCAATAAAACAAATCTTAAGCTTTTATTAAGTGATTCCCCTGTATTTTACACTATATCTTAAAATTGCTACATTTAATTTCTCTCCTGTTTAAATACAGTGAAAAGACTTCTATTAATATCATCATCATTTTACAGTTTGGAAATAGGGCTTATATTACTTGTCCAAGGTTAACACTATTAAAAGTAACCAGAGGCAGGATCATCACTGCAATCCAGATTTGTCTGAGTTCTGAGACTAAGCTAGTAAATAAATTAATTATAAAACAAATTATATAGAAGTATGTAGTATATATACATATATATCTCCATGGTTTCTTTATTGATTAAAGCCTATTTTTTCTTAGCAATATTAGGTAAAATTTAATGAATAAGATAAATAAAAACACAATAAAAAACAACTGAATAGTAAAACATATAAAGATATAAACAGAAAGATAAATTATAAGTTTATTCTTAGTATTAGTTTATGAACTCAATTCTAGTACATTCTCTATAGCATTTTGGTTATTGTCAGTATATATCTGTTGGTCTCTATGCTTAAAGAAGTACTATTGTTATTATTAGAGAACTGATTTTAATTAGCAAGACTTGGGAGGAAAAATCCAGTATGTATCCTACAGCTCCTTCCAGACTGTGTTTGTATACAGTCTGCTGTTTGCTTGGAAGCCTAATCTGCTCCTGGCAGTTTGATTCATTTTTGTGTCTGTCTCTTTGACTCACTGTTTTCTTGCTTTTTCTTTCTCTCACATCCTCACTTAATACATGTCCTTATGGTATGCCTCCTGCTTTCTGTCTCTCAGAAATTGATACTCATATATTGCTACTTTCCATGCACTCCAACAGACTTTTGATAAACAGCTTTCTATACTTATCTTGTAAGAAAAACATGGAAAAGATGATTTGTAGGTCTTATCGTTCTTGCTTGTATAAGAGATATATTCAGTTTTGTAATCATAATTTCATTTTTTAAAACTATTTTCTACACTCCAATTATTGATTATTCTGCTTGTTTTCATCTCATTGTTTTAAAATTTATTAAATAAAAATTGATATTGCTGGCTGAATTAGATACTTAAGTAGCAATGTACCATTGGAAAATTCCTTTATTATTATATCTTTAGCTTAAAACAAATTTGGTCTAGATGTGGAAAGAACAATTGTAAGCTTTGTTTACTTTTTATTTTAATACTGTATTTTCTCAATAAGAGAGTTATGTGCTGTTGCTTAGTCACTCAGTCATGTCTGACTCTTTGTGACCCCATGGACTGTGGCCCACCAGGCTCCTCTTTCTATGCGGGTTATCCAGGCAAGAATACTGGAGTGGTATCTGATTGTAGCTTTGATTTACATTTCTCTAATAATGAGTGACATTGAGCATCTTTTCATGTGCTTGTTAGCCATCTGTATATCTTCTTTGGAGAAATGTCTCTTTAGGTCTTTTGCCTACTTTTTGATTCGGTTGTTAGCTTTTCTGGTATTGAGTTGTATGAGCTACTTGTATATTTTGGAAATTAATTCTTTGTCAGTTGGTTCCTTTGCTACTATTTTCTCCCATTCTCAGGGTTGTCTTTTCACCTTGTTTGTAGTTTCCTTTGCTGGGCAAAAGTTTTTAACTTTAGCTAGGTCCCACTTGTTTATTTTTGTTTTTATTTCCATTACTCTAGGAGGTGGGTCATAGAAGATCTTGCTTTGATCTATGTCATTAAGTGTTCTGCCTTTGTTTTCCTTTAAGAGTTTAATAGTTTCTGGTCTTACATTTAGGTCTTTAATCCATTTTGAATTTGTCTTTGTGCATCGCATTTGATAGTGTTTTAATTTAATTCTTTTGTATGTAGATGTCCTGTTTTCCCAGCACCACTTACTGAAGAGGCTATCTTTGCCCCATTGTATATTCTTATCTCCTTTGTCAAAAATAAAGTACCCGTATGTGTGTGGGTTTATCTCTGGGTTCTCTATTTTGTTCCATTGGTCTATATTTCTGTTTTTGTGCTAGTACCATGTCTTGATGACTATAGTTTTGTAATATAGCCTGAAGTTAGGAACATTGATTCCTCCAACTCCATTCTTCTTTTTCAAGACCGTTTTGGCTACTCAGGGTCTTTCGTGTTTCCATATAAATTGTGAACTTTTTTGTTCTAGTCCTATGAAAAATGTCATTGGTTATTTGATAGGGATTGCATTGAATCTGTAGATTGCATTTGGTATTATAGTGATTTTCACAATATCGATTCTTCCTACCCAGGAACATGGAATCTCTCCATATGTCTATGTGGTTTTTTTTATTTCTTTTATCAGTGTCTTTTAGTTTTCTGTGTAGTGGTCAATTGGAACTTGCTGTAAGATTAGGGAACTTAAACAAGGGCTCTGTGACAGGCTGAAGGCTGGAATGGGGAGAGAGATAGGTGGGAGGTCCAGGAGGGAGGGCACGTGAGTGTACCTATGGCTGATTCTTATTGATGTATGACAGAAAACCACAAAATACTGTGAAACAATTATCTTTCAATTAAGACATTTTAAAAATCAATTAAAAAAAAAAGAAGAATACTGGAGTGGGTAGCCATGCCCTCCTCCAAAGGAATTTTCCCAATTCAGGGATCAAACCCAGGTCTCCCACATTGCAGGTGGATTCTTTTTTTTTTTTTTTTAATTTACAATATTGTATTGGTTTTGCCATACATTGACATGAATTCACCATGGGTGTACATGTGTTCCCCATCCAGAAACACCCTCCCCCTTCCTGAGCCACCAGGGAAGCCCAAGAAAGTTATAGCAAGAGGTAAAAAGAGAAAAAGAAATCACTAAATCCCATGAAACAGAAACAGATATATTCATATTTATAGGACCATACTATATACATTATGTTCACATTTAATCTCCTTGCAATAATACATACATAAATTCACATGTGACTAGAATTTTTATAAGCATCAAGCTTAGTGGCTATTTGTCTTACTATGATTATTTAATTATTTAATTATAAAATATTTTGTTTTTTGTCTTTCATAATTAATTCAGATATCAGCATTAGTATTAACTCAGACAGCAGCTTCACATCACTACCCCTAGATGAAAAGAATTCTGGAAAAAGAACATTCATTCTAACCTCAATCATAAAAAGTGGCAAAGAGAAAGCTGAGAATCTGTCACATGACAGAACATGTCATAGCATCAAAGTACTTCATTCACATATTTTTACTATTAATTTCAGTTCTAAGAATGCTTATGGTTCTAAACAAATTATTTGTTTGTAATCAAAAGAACAGGTATGTAATTTAAGAATAAAAAGTTTGTGTTGTGGCCACTACTACACACCATGACCATCACATGAGGATAACTATCTCCAGTTTTTTTAATGACAACTGTAGAAATTATTTATACCTCAGATATTTATTTCTAAATTTATTTTAAAATTTTCATGGAAGATGTTTCTATTCTTTTGCTGTGAGCCTATGTATGTCCTTAAAACTAAATGAGAAAAATTGAAAGCATATTATAATGTAAATAGTAACAAAAGTAGTAATGTGAATTCAATGAGTATCATATAGAATCTAAATGATAAAAAATTGTATTCTAGTGCTGAAGGGCATAAAGTTGGAAAATGAAGATCCACACTATATTCATTGTTAAAATGACTAAATTTTATAAAGCTCTCATTCTTTGGAATCAAAATACAGTATTATAAAAGACTCCTAAAGTATTTTGGGTTACTTGAAAAAACGATACAGTATTTTGTCAAGTTATCACATAGAAATTACAAGGAATTACAAGAAATTTAAGTATAAGAAAAAAGTTTAAGCTGCAAATTAGAATGCACAATAAAAAGTAATAATTAGAATGTGTTATTGGCTGATATAAGTGTAGAAGATATTTGGAACAAATTCTATATGAATTCAGAGAAATAGGAGAAGATTATATCACACGAGACACTCATATAAATATGAGAAATATTTCCTATAATTACAATACATGACAAAAGAATGTAAAGAAAGAGATATGGTTCCATGAATAAAAACATTTTCTGTGATCAAAATATACTCCAAATGAAATAAATATTTAAAGAATTATCAGAGGAAATAAAAATTTGAAATATATATATACACACTGACACATATATATACAAATACATATGAGACACAACAGTTTGATGTGCTTAATAGAAAACTGTTTTAGAAATATGAAATTTATAATATATATAGAAATTCACAAAATATGAACAGTGAGTTCATAAAGAAAATATGTTAAAAAGTTAATATACAGTAAAAACTAGAAGAATAAATATTTCTAGTGATTTCAAAAAATAAATGAAAGAAACTACATAATAATTTTCAAACAGAAAATTGTCTAAGACTTGAAAAACTGCCAACACTCTCAGTGAAGATATTCTGGTATATTCCTGCCCGACTAGTGGGAATATAAGTGTGAGTATGATTTCTGAATGATAACAAATTATCAAAAGTATTTAGCCTTAAACTTTATAAATATCTGTCTCTCAAGTTATATACAGATTTTCTTTGCTGTTTTGTTTAAAGTAGCAAAATCATGAATGTTTAAATATAGAGATTAATTAATAAGCAAAGGAGTAAATGTAGCAATTGGAAAACAAGTCTTATAAGAATAATTTATGGATGGGGAGCTTCCAAATGGCACCAGTAGTAAAGAATTCACCTGCCTTTGCAGGAGACATAACCAGACACAGATTTGGTCCCTAGGTCAGGAGGAGAACAGGGTAACTCGCTCTGGTATTCTTGCCTGGAGAATCCCATGGACAGAGGAGACAGGTGGGCACAAAGAGTCGGACATGACTGAAGTGACTGAGCAAACACAAAGGTTCATGACATATTACCAGCTAGAGTAAAAAATCGATTTCAAAATAGTAGATACAATAATGTAATGAGATAGCTTGTACATGTTGTATCTGTGTGTCTTTGTGTATTTGTGAACTGAAGGATTTATTACAAAATGGTAACTATGGTCATCTCATGATAATGGATTTAAGAGGATTTTTTCTTTTTATGCTAGCCCTTGATTTCTAAGACTTTCTACTTTTAATATCTAGTGACATTAGAAAAAACATATTCTGGTTTCTTTATATCTCATCTGAGTTTCAAGAATATTTCCCACTGTATAATCAATTAATGATTTAGTTTGAATTTTAAACTGGAAGAGATGAATATCAATATTAAAGTGAACATTGACTAATTTCATGCTCAATAAGTTAGACTTTCAAATTAATCAGAACCATAAAATGAAACTTCATGTTTGAACTTTTCAAATTTACAATCTGTTATCATACTAAAATAATAACGAAAAAACAATTGTGAAGAAAAAAGTACTTTTTAAAGTTAAAAATTAGACAGTAAATAATTGTGTGTATATCAAAATTAATCTTTTTCTAAATAATTCTTTTATTGTCCAGATAATAGCCCTATATCAAGAGAAGCAAGCTGAAAATGTACATATATATAGCATATATATATATATATATATATATGTACATCTTATTCTTGATGTCGACTAAAGGAGAAAACATTGAATATTTTGAATTGTTTAAATTAATAAATGCTATTAAAGGATAGACTTTAAAACTGAGGCACACATTTTCTACAGCTCAATATTCAGACCTTCAATGGTAAAATTAAGTAAAATTTGACAAAATATACTCATTAACCCACACTCTTATGAATACATAAAATTTTTCATAAGCCCAGAAAATTCTATAGTGTTCCTTTCCAGTCAAGCAACTACTCTACTAATTTGTTTCATCAAGAATTACTTTTTCCCTTTCTAAATATTCATATAAATTATATGTTACAATATGTATTGCCATCTTTTTTGATCTTCTTCTCTCAGCATGATATTTTTGAGATTCATCCACATTGTTTGTGCCAACAGCTTGTTCCATTTTATTATTGAGCAACATTTTATGAATTGTTCATTGTGTAAAGATACAATGAACATTCATGCATAAGTCTTTATATAGATACATTTTCATTTGTCTTGGGTAAATATCTAATAAGGAAATTGTTGAGTTACTGGGTTAATATATTTTTAACTTCATTTTAAACACTTGTAATCAGCTTTCCAAAGTCACTGACCTATTTTTACTATACCATGAACATATGGAAGTTCTGATTGTTCCACATCTTCAACATTTGAGATCAGCCTTAATTGTGTTTTTATTTTTCATCTGTTATAACTAATGAATCTTATGTGTTTACTGATCATTTATTGATATATCTTATAAAAAGTTTCCTGTTCTTTAACTAGGTGCTTCATTTGTCTTTATAATTGTAATATGTTTATTTATACAATCTTTATACCATGTTTTACAAATATATACTTTAGAAATGTTTTCTTTCAACCTATGATTGCTTTTTATTTTCTTTTACCTTCTTAGCTGAAATTTTAAATTTTGACAAAGTTCAATTTAAATAATCTTCATATGTTTGAGTGTTTTCTAAGTAGTCTAACAAATATTTGCTTATCCAAAGATGGAAAGATATTCTTCTGAATGTTTTTCTGAAGGTTCAAAATTATAGACTTGGTATTTAGGTCAATGATTAATCTCAACCAATTCAAAAGCATGGAGAAGTTTAGCTTCATTTCTAGTCTGTGTGGGTATTATACTAAACAAGAATGAACATGGCTTATGTTTCAAAGAATCTTTGAAATGACAACCAAATAAATCATATGTTCCATCTGGTTGCTTCTGAGTACAGTTAAGATTAAGCATATTTTAAGTAGTTTTTAAAACAGGACTGCTTGATTAAATAGATTTTGCTAGAGAAATTCCTGTCACATTTTTCTTCCTATCTCTATGATAAAATTATTCTTTACCTCTTTACCTTTTTACTACTTGCTATGATTATCTATAATCAATTTATCCTTTTGTACATAGACACAAAATACTCTTCATTCTTGTTGCCAAATTCTCTGAACTTCATTTATCTCCTTATTGTTATTGAATATCAAAGATTTGCCCAGTGTTTTCTCTCAGTATACTGAGGTATAGTTACAAAAGATGTAATACTTTGTCACTGTTCATTGTTTATTTTATTACAGATTTGCTGGGTTTCTGACATAACCATAGAATTCACAAGCCTAAAGGACATAATCAAGGAATAGTAATTAGAACGAATAAACAAAAATCTGTAGCTAGAATTCCCACTTGTGTAATTGGTAGACTTCCTCCTTCCTAAAATGCTGTCAGTGTCCCCATAAACGTTCTTGAGCAGTCAGTATAGTTCTCTTTTTACATGATTAGTCTTGTCTCTTTTCTTTTTCTTCTCTTTTTTGCTTCCTGAATTTCTCATATAACCTCTTAATATTCACGTTTTTCTCTTCGTCCTAATTGCTGCTCCTCTCAGTGTTAACACAGTGATCTGTCTCCTTTCTTGTAGGTATACTGTTGAAGGAGAGAACAGCTTTCCCACAAAAATTATCAGAAAGTGGCTAAATGACTTGCTAGACCATAAAAACAAATGGCCATAGAGTATACTCTATGGCAGTGCACTCCACTGATTTAAATGTACTCCTAAGTCCCTGTCTCCAAAAAGATTTGAATGACAGTAGTACAACCCAATCCAAATTGTTGTCCCTGAAGATTTCTACCTTCAGAGTTAGAACCAGTCCTTGTATCCTGATTATCTCTCTTGTATAATACAATGTCTATGAAATGCAGATACTTTACTGCCTGACTTATTGGCATAGAGTATGTGTTTGTGCATGTGTGTGTGTGTGTGTGTGTGTGTGTGTGTGTGTGTGAGTGTGGTAACTACATGTGTGATATTAACAATTGTATACTCAATAAGTAAAGAGAAATAATACAATATTTTTCTCATTTATCTATTATATTAATGAGATCCAAATGACATTTATTTTTCTTACTGTTAATCCACCTATGATCTTAGTAATTGTCTTGTATAGAAAATACAGATTACATAAAACACAGAAGTTGAGGATACAAGTGGGTTTTTCTATGAACGAGCTTGGAAAAGTTGTTATATTGTGACTAGTATTCTCCTCCTCCAAATTTTAATTTACTTAAGATATATTACATTGCCATAGGGCATACAAGTGATTTTAAAAAATGGCAATTAAAATTTTGATGCACCGTAGGCAGTTAATGACTCTTCTCATTAGATATCATTCTTTACTTTGGAACATTCAAATTAATGATTGGAGAGATCTCAAGGACAGACAGGGTTTCTAGAACTTTTTGTCAACATAAAAGACTCTTTCAAATCTGAGTAAGGCAAGGATTCAAGAGTATACACAATCATTCGTTGTTTATGCTAGGCACACTGCCAAAAAGAATTGAGGTGGCTTTTATTAAAGAAATAGACTAAATTAAACCAATAAAACATGGATTAAAACATAAAACAAAAGATGCCACCATCAAGTTTAACTATGTTCATTGGATTATATTTATTTAATCTTTTAGAGCAAATCTATGAAAGATTTACTTCCATTAGCCTGTTTTCAATAAAACAGCACTAATATGTCATTAACTAACAGTATTTCTTATGCAAGTATCTCATTTTTCACAAACATTCACTTTTCATTTATAAATGGCATATCAAAAGTCCTATTTCTCTCACAGATAGCAACTCAATGTTATAATAAATTAAAATTTTCAATAACTAAAATTTTCATTTAGCAATACAAAATCCTGAATAAAAATTTTTGATTAGGCATCCAGATTAACTCTTTTGTCATTATTTTAGATTTTTTAATATATGTATTCTAAAGGAATCTATGGGTATTACAAATAAACATTTTCTGAATATACAAGTTATATGAGATATTTATATGCAACTGTTCTAACATCATTTCAGATATTCTTCCTAGTATTTCTAATATACAGATGAGGAAAAGTTCAAAAATACCAATAACATTAACAAGATTAAAAAATTAGGTTTCCAAGAGACTGAAGTTTGAATATAAATAGGTTAAAGCACAGCTCATTGGTTACATTTATTTTTATTTTTCAATTATACCATTTTCCAATGATGAATTAAAAGATTTACTTTAAATTAGACAACTATAGAATCAGGTAAGTTTATTAACCATTTATTTTATTATTTTATATTAAATCTAAATTAAAAGGTCAAGAGCATTAAAAGGTATAAGGAAAGGACCCATATTTGTATCATGATCCACTTTTTAAAAATTACCTTTTTGCTATTATGACATAACAAACATCCAAAGCACATTTATGTCATAAGATGACTGCATCAAAAACAACTAATCTTTCACAGATGTTTAAATTTGATGCTCCTAATATATCTAGAAGACATTGAGTCTTCATAGAAAAATTATTAAATTTATCAAATAAAAATATATATATAATTAAGTGTATGGTCATCGCTCTTAAGAAGACATTTTTATTTTATGTATAAATGGTATTTTTTAAAAAATCACTACTTAACTATATATAAATTCAAAAGTGGTATTTAACAAATCTTTAACTTACATTGATTTTATAAATATTATAATAGTTATTTTGTCCAAAGGTTGGAAAGAAACTTGATTAAAAGGATTCAAGAAACATAATTACTTTCTAAATAATCTTTCTCACTAAATGCAGATTTAAAGACACTAATATTAGAAAATATCAGTGATCGTAAATTTGTACAAATGCATATACGAAATGTAAGGACTTTACAAAAATCAATGGCAAGATCTGATAATAAAATCTTATCTTCATCTTCCATATATTAAAAATTAATAGTGTACACATATTACATATCTTTAAAAGTTTGCGTCTTTCAGGTATTTATAGTTCAAAAATAAAATTTCAGGATTTTACCATGTATGTTACACTTCTCTTCATGGATAGAAGGGCTAAAATATGTATAGAATATGAAACCTTGCCATGAAAGCTACCAATATATTTGTGATATGTTTTCTTCACCTACATGAACCAATCAGAGCAACTTTATTTCATTCATTTTTAAATAATAATTTATAATTACAAAAATCAAATATTTTGGGGTGAGATGTGATCATTGGAAAATCCTCAACTGAAAAGAAAATTAATGTTAATCAACCTATTGCCACACCTATATATTGTTATACTGGTACTGTTTGATGTGTCAATTCGTATTTCCACATGAATTTCCTATATTCATTGTATGCTTTTTAAAAATATATTTACATATATAAATATATAACTCTAAAACATACAAATTATGAAGCATTATATTAGCATGAACACCAATTAGCCTAAAACTTAACAAAGACTGTCAAAATATTTCTTTATTTATTATCCATCCCTGGCCTTAGTCTGATTTCTCACCAGGAACAAGTATTTCCATACTATGGCCACATTTTCTCAAAATTTTCCAGAAAAATAATTCAATTATGCATGCATGTATCCCTAATCAACATAAAGTTTAATTTTGCTTATTTGCAAGCTTTGTAAAATATATATCATACTGTTATAGTTTTTTGAGACTCATTTTTTGACTCCACATAAATGTTTCTAAGAGTCATCCATGTTTTGGTCCCTTGCTTTAGTTTATCCATTTTCACTCATCTTTATTCAATCTTATGCATATACTATACTTCACTTAGGAATATAATGCACTATATTGGTTTATTTTCTAAAAGATAGTTTATATTACCTTCAGTTTTGCTATTATAAATAATACAACTATGATAAACCTGTATATATTTTCTAGTACAGAGTGTGAGAGATCCTCTCAGATTCCAGAGAAGAAGGGCTAGTTCAGTGTATACAGAAGACACAATTGTTTAAATTTACTCACATTCCCATAATACAAATTGTTTTCCCAAGTGTTCATGCTACTCTACAATATCACTGATAATGTATAATAATAAATTATAATTGACAATGTCTTCATATTGGACATAGGCAACATGATATTTTTCAGGGATCTTAATTTTTGATCATTTATTGGGTATAAAATGTTGTCTCATGATTTGAATTTGTGTCTTTCTGATTGAAATAAACTTTTCTTTAGTTTTATGTGCCACTCCTGAGGGTTTGGTTTTAAGGTAGGAGGAAAAAGACATGAGTCAAGGAAAATTCTAGATTTTATTGTCATAAAAACCAGAAGAAAAATATCTAGTTTTATTTTTCTGGATGAAGAAGACAGACAATGATCATGTTGGGGTGGAGGTGGAAATTGGACGTTGGTTTGGTTATGTTAATTTCTAGGTTTATTAGGCACACTACTTTTTCCCTTTCATTAAGCATACAAGTAGCAATGTCAAGTGAGTATTTAGATGCACAATCATGGAGTTAATGGGAAAAGGAAGCAGTGTTGGACAAGAATGCATTGGGAAAGAGAGAGAAAATATCTGAGGACTGAGGTATGGCATTCCAGGTATAGAGAACATGTAGTCAGGAAAAAGCAGCAGAGGAGGATTAAAAGACAAGAGGCCAGGGAAGTTAGAGGAAATCAAGTGAGTGGTATCTTGGGAGAAAAGAAAGTAGAAGGAGGCACAATAAGCATCTATCTATGACACATGCCTTCCTCAAGTTCAATGAGACTCAGGAATTGCCCATTGGATTTAATGACACAGAGGTCACTTAAAACGTCAATAAAAGTTACTTTTTCCAGCAGCACTGAGGGAAAAAGTCAGATTGAACTGGATTGGTTCAGGAGAGAATGGGAAGAAACAAAATGGAAACAATGATTATAGACCAATGTCTATACAAGGAAATTTTAATGTAGAATTTACAAAAATAAGATATAGTCCAAAGGGAAATGTGAAAATAACAGAACTCATTTTAATTATATATAAGTATGTATGTGTATATATATATATATATATATATATATACATATACTTTTCAATCTATATTAGGTGGGAGATAATCATGTTTCAGGATAATAGGAATAATTCCATAAAGAAGAAATTTTAGTGATGAAGAAAACAGTTTCTAGAATATGTTCAGAAATGAAAGGAGATAGTGTCCAGTGCACAGGTGAAGGAGCAGACTCAAGGAGGATAAGAAATTCATTCACAAGAATATTCTTTCTTAGGCATTACACTACATGATCACACCTCATATGGATATTCAGGAGTATGTCTTTTTTGTTGCCTGAAGAGCTTTCTGCTGGTTCAATTCTGTGTTAAGGCTCAAAGTTGCTTTTAATCCTGGCTTGTGATGACTTGGCAATATAATAACCACAATAATTTAGTAAGACTGTGGTCTTTGAGTTTTATCTGTCACCAGTTATATTCAAAGCTTTGGCTTTTATTTTCTAAACATAATTCTAAATTAGGTTTGATTTATTTTTCCTCATTGCCTTTTTTTGGTCTCTCTCTCAAATTCCTGGTAGCTATCATGAAACCAAACGTAACATCAGAATTCTGTGTAAAGATGGTACCCTTAATCTCATTATTATTTAAAAATTTTGAGGCCTTTGCTCTTTAATCCTTTTTCAATCTTTTTAATATTGATATTTAGATCCAGAAGAAGTTGGCTGTTCCAGTTATAGGATGTTGTTATCTATAAACTCTCTTTCCTTTGATGTCTGCTTGAAAACCAGCCAAATATAGCTCAAACCCTTTTTTTGCAATATATATGTATATTGTACTATATTTGTAAAGGCAAATCTATTGTAATGTATTTCTAAAGGAAGGCAATTTTGCACATCACTTTCTGGCTTTTTAAGCCACTTTCTATAGAATGAAAAGCTGAATAAGCTCATGAGAAGCCCTCAAAGTCAAATACTTTACCAAAATCTGTGCCACAGCCTAAAATAGATGTTTATATTTCTAGCATGTAATGTTTATTTCCTCAAAACCCATTGCTGACTGCTAAGCAAATTCTACCTATTTTACACTTTTATTGTGGCAGTGTAACACATAAATAGCTATTCCACAAATATTTTACAAATAAGCAGATGAGTAGCCAAAAACAGATAGAAAATTATTCTAGTTTTAACACAATGTTAGTTATAAAAATGACTATATGATAATCTAGTTTAAAAATAAGAAGATGTCGCCAGAAAGTCATATGAATTTTTTTCCAAATGATACAGTCTTTTCTAGTTCAGATAGATTGCTATTCTTCAGTCACTAAGTGATGTCCAACTCTTTTTGATGCCATGGACTGCAGCACTCCAGGTTCCTCAGTCCCCCACCATCTCCTGGAGTTTGCTCAAATTCATGCCCATCGAGTGGGTGATGCTGCTTAACCATCTCATTATCTGCCTCCCCTTTCTCCTTTTGCCTTCAATCTTTCCAGAATCAGGGTCTTTTCCAATGAGTCAGCCTTTGCTTCAGGTAGCCAAAGTACTGGAGATTTAGCACCAGTCCTTCCAAAGAATATTCAAATTTCATTTCCTTTAGGATACACTGGTTTGATCTCCTTGCAGTCCAAAGGACTCTCAAGGGTCTTCTCCAACACCACAATTAGAAAGATCAATTCTTCAGCACTCAGCCTTCTCTATGGTCCAACTTTCACATTTGTACCTGATAAAAGGGGCTTCCCTGGTGGCTCAGACAGTAAAGAATTCACCTGCAACTCAGGAGACCTGGATTCGATCCTTTGGTTGGGAAGATTCCCTGGAGGAGAACATGGCCACCTACTCCAGTATTCTTGCCTGGAGAATTCCATGGATAGAGGAACCTGGCAGGCTACAGTCCATGGGGTCTCAGAGTCAGACACAACTGAGCAACTAACACACACACACCAAAAAATAAAACACATAGCTTTGAGTATACGGATCTTTATCAGCAAAGTGATGTCTCTGTTTTTTAATATGCTCTCTAGATTTGTCATAGATCTCCTTCCTAGGAGCAAATGTCTTTTAATTTCATGGCTACAGTAACCACCCATAGTGATCTGGGAGCCCGAGAAAAGAAAATCTGTCACTGCTTCCAGTTTTTCCCCTTCTATTTGCCATGAACTGATGGGATCAGATGCCATGATCTTTGCTTTTTAACGTTGAGTTTCAAGTCAGTTTTTTCACTTTCTTCTTTCACCCTCCTCAAGAGGTTCTTTAGTTTCTCTTAATTTTCTGTCATTAGAGTGGTATCATCTGCATATTTGAGGTTGTTGATATTTCTCCCAGCAATCTTGATTATAGCTTTTAATTCATCCAGCCTGGCATTTTACATGATGCAATCTGCATGTAATTTAAATATGCAGAGTGAGTTTACAGCCTATTTGTACTGCTATCCCAGTTTGGAACCAGTCAGTTGTTCCATGTCTGGTTCTGTTTCTTCTTGACCCACATACATGTTTCTTAGGAGACAGGTAAGGTGGAAATTTGATCTCTGGTTCCTCTGCCTCTTCAAAGTCCAGATTATACTTTGGCAAGTTTTCCATTTATGTATTGCAAAGCCTAGCTTGAAGGATTTTGAGCATATGAAATTAACACAATTACATTGTAGTCTGAACATTCTTTGGAACTGCCCTTCTTTGGAATGGAATCAAAACTGCCCTTTTCCAGTCCTGTGGCAACTGCTGAGTTTTCCAAATTTGCTGACATATCGAGTGCAGCACTTTCACAGCATCATCTTTTAGGATTTGAAATAGCTCAGCTGGAATTCCATCATTTCCACTAGCTTTGCTCCTAATGCTTCCTAAGGCCCACTTGGCTTCACATTCCAGGACATCTGACTCCAGGTGAGTGATCACAACATTGTGGTTATCTGAGTATTTTGCTACCTCTTCATAAACTCTTCTGCTTCTGTTAGGTCCTTATACTTTCTGTGCTTTATTGTGCCCATCTTTGCATGAAACGTTCCCTTGATATATCCAATTTTCTTGAAGAAATCTTGTCTTTCCCATTCTGTTTTTTTCCTGTATTTCTTTGCATTGTTCATTTAAGAAGGCTTTCTTATCTCTCCATTCTATTCTCTTGAACTCTGTGGTCAGTTGGGTATATCTTTCTCTTTCTCCCCTACTTTTTGCTTCTATTCTTTCCACAGCTGTTTGTAAGATCTCATCAGACAATTATTTGCCTTCTTATATTTCTTTCTTCATAGGATGGTTTTGGTAATAACCCCCTGAACAATGTTACAAATCTTGCTCCACAGTTCTTTAGGCATTATGTCTACCAAATCTAATCCCTTGAATTTATTCATCATCTCCACTGTATAATCCTAAGGGATTTGATTTAAGTTATACCTGAATGGGTTAGTGGTTTTCCGTACTTTCTTATATTTAAGCCTGAATTTTGCAAGAAGGAGCTCATGATCTGAGTCACAGTTGGCTCCAGGTCTTATTTTTACTGACTCTACAGAACTTCTCCATTTTTGGCTACAAAGAATATACACAATCTAATTTCAATATTGACCATCTGGCGACATCCATGTGTAGAGTTATCTGCTGGGTTGTTGGCAAAGGGTGTTTGCTATGACTAGCATGTTCTCTTGACAAAACTCTGTTAGCTTTGGCCTGCTTCATTTTGTATTCCAAGGCCAAACTTCCCTGTTATTCTAGGCATCTCTTGACTTCCTACTTTTGCATTTTAATCCCCTATGGTGAAAAGTATATCTTTTTGGTGTTCTAGAATCTGTTGCAGGTCTTCATAGAAACATAAATTCACCCATTCCCATCCATTTTAGTTCATTGATTCCTAAGATGTCCAAGTTCAATCTGGCCATCTCCTGCTTGACCACACAACCAACCTACCCTCACTCATGGACCTAGCATTTCATGTACCTATGCAGTGTTGTCCTTTACAGCATTAGACTTGAATTCCATCACCAGACACATCCACAACTAAGTATCATTTCTACTCTGATCCAGCTGCTTCATTCTTTTTAATTTGCTAGTAATTGCCCTCAACTTTTCCCTAGTAGAAAGTATCCCTATATTGGATACTTTCTGACCTCGGGGCCTCATCTTCTAGTGCTCTGTGTTTGCCTTTTCATACTATTGATGGGGTCCTCAAGGCAAGAATACTGGAGTGGGTTGTCATTTCCTCCTCCAGTGAACCATGTTTAGTCAGAATTCTTCACTATGACCCGTCCATCTTGTGTGCCCCAACACATTATGGCTCATAGGTTCATTGAGTTATACAAGCCTCTTCACCATGGCAAGGCTGTGATCCATGAGGCAAACAGATAGACTGACAATGTATCAATTACTTCACACTCAATAAGGAAATAGTGTGGTAAAAAAAAAAGTTCTTTTCCAATTGCCTTTCATAGTTTGATATAAATAGTAACCTCTGAACATAACATTTTGATATAGGCATTGTATGCAGATACTGCCTTTTAACTCTATTTGCTCCAGAGTCCCTGCTATATACTTTCCTCTCTATAACCTTCATCTATAACCAGATCTTGAATTTTACATTATTATGAATATTTCATGTCTGCTCTCTCCCTTGGATTTTACCTAACATGTAATCCAGTCTCTCTAGACTCTTCTCCATCAGCATCTCTACATGCTTAGTCCACACATCTACAGCAGGGCTAATACAGACAAAGATTTCAGTTAATGAACTAAGATTTACTTCCTCTATCCTGGGATGATAAGAGAATGTTAAAATGGTAAGATATTTCATCCAGTTCAATTAAGTTCAGAAACCCATGTGTCCGACTCTTTGTGACCCCATGAACCACAGCACACCAGGCTTCCCTGTTCGCCATCAAATCCCGGAGTTTACCCAAACTCATGTCGATTGAGTCAGTGATACCACCCAACCATCTCATCCTCTGTCATCCCCTTCTCCTCCTGTGCTCAATCTTTCCCAGCATCAGGGTCTTTTTAAATGAGTCAGCTCTTTGCATCAGGTGGCCAAAGTACTGGAGTTTCAGCTTCAACATCAGTCCTTCCAATGAACACCCAAGACTCATCTCCTTTAGGATGGACTGGTTGGATCTCCTTGCAGTCCAAGGGGCTCTCCAGAGTCTTCTCCAACATCACAATTCAAAAGCATCAGTTCTTCGGTGCTTTCTTTACCCGTCCAACTCTCTCATCTATACATGACTACTGGAAAAACCATAGCCTTGACTAGACAGAGCTTTGTTGGCAAAGTAATGTCTCTGCTTTTTAATATGCTGTCTAGGTTTGTCATAACTTTCCTTCCAAGGAGTAAGAATGTTTTAATTTCATGGCTGCAGTCACCATCTGCAGTGATTTTGGAGCTCCCCAAAATAAAGTCAGCTACTATTTCCCCATCTATTTGCCATGAAATGATGAGACCAGATGCCATGATTTTAATTTTCTGAATATTGAGCTTTAAGCCAACTTTTTCACTCTCCTCTTTCACTTTCATCAAGAGGCTGTTTAGTTCTTCTTCACTTTCTGCCATAAGAATGGTGTCATCTGAATATCTGAGGTTACTGATATTACTCCCAGCAATCTTGACTCCAGCTTGTGCTTCTTCCAGCCCAGTGTTTCTCATGATGTACTCTGCATATGTTAAATAAGCAGGGTGACAATATACAATCTTGATGTACTCCTTTTCCTATTTGAAACCAGTCTGTTGTTCCATGTCCAGTTCTAAGTGCTGCTTCCTGACCTGCATACAGGTTTCTCAAGAGGCAGGTCAGGTGGTCTAGTATTCATTCCTATCTCTTTCAGAATTTTCCAGTTTATTGTCCTATCTATTTGCCTTTTCATACTGTTCATGGGATTCTCAAGGCAAGAATACTGAAGTGATTTGCGATTCCCTTCTCATTCCATCAGACCTCTCCACCATGACCTGTACATCTTGGGTTATATTCATACTATGTTTTGACAATTCATAGTGGAGGTTTAATAATATGTATGTTCATTAAAAATTTAAAGTAGTTTTTGATTATGAAACTGATTAATTCTGTTTGTCTATTTCTTCTTGATTTTAGGTTAATATTGAAAATAAAAATTTGAAAATAACTATATAAGTTTATACTTCATGGCTCAGAAATATAAAATGAATCCTGCTATTATTATATCAATGTGTTATTCATGAAAGGCCTCATTTTGGTTAAAATATTGTGTTTTTGAGAGATTCCTGGCAGGATTATTTCTAAGAAAAAATAAAAACCATGGGAGAAAAACTATAGGCTTTTTTCATATAAAAGCCTAAGTTCTCATTTTGAATGCTTTCCTTACTATTCCTTTCTCATCTTCCTTTACTCATCACATATAAAAACTAAATTTTCACCATAATATCAACCTTATTTTCATACTATCTAATTTATCTTATTATTCTCTATTAGTTCATGCAGCTAATATCTTACTACACATTGCTTCACAGTCTATTGATTAAAAATATTCATCTTTGTATATATCAATTTTATTTTGTTCCATATTGTCTCCTCTTCTATCACATCTAAATCATTGCATGTTTTGATGAAAGTCAAGAATTGATGTTTCTCTACAAAAATTTAAGAAAAGCTAAAATTTTGTATGTTAATCGAGTGCATGTCTCAAAACAAACAACATAAAATTCCATTATGAAAACATTCTATAATTGTTTAAAAATAAAAGTTATTTCCAAGAATGTATAAAAGTTCAATATAAAGTACAATGTAATCTGTCCATGACCTTGAATAGGATGAAGTCTTTGTGGTTAGGGAAGAGGGGCTATATTTCTCTTTCTATCTCTAACACTAAGTGTAATACTAATATAAGTATTTAATAATATTTTCCTAATAAATAGGTCAGAGATGACTATTAGTTTGAATAAAATATTATTTTAATTTCATTAATTTGCCCAGATTAAATTTAATCTTTTCTTAGGATGATTTATTGGAGTGATATATCTTTGTTATTTGATTTACTACTGCTTCGAATTGTTAGGTAAACTTTTAATATTTAAGCTCCCATGGTTAACTTTGATATGTTCTGTGAACTAGTTTTAACACGCAGTTCAAGATTGTTATTACATAAATGTCTTATGAAAATAAGTAGAGTGCATAGAATTATGAGTGGATTATTTTAAAAATTAACTATTGGGGCAAAATCTTATTGTGAAACAACTTGATAATTGGTATTGGTAATATATTAATCAATAGAACCATTTTTTAGTCAATGAAAAGCCTATCAGCTACATTTACACATAAGCAAACAAATGTCTTTGATATTTATATCTGTGTGTACCTGTATTTTATATGTAATTCTGTTGCTACATACCTAACTATAGTTCTTAGTAATTATAGATTTTAAACTTTTGAGAATTAAAAAAAATACCAGTTATTAATTCAGCCTAATAAACTTTTGTTTATTTTTCCTAATTATTAATCCTGTATAGTTTATAAATCCTTACTTCAGGTCACAAAGATATTTCCTGGTACTTTTATTTACAATTAATTTTTGACATTTATATGTGAATTTTTGGATGTATGTATATGTATATAAACATATTTATACATATATTATACAAATATTTTTACATATATTTTTGATATATATACACAGTATATATGAAATTGATTTTTGTGTATGGTATGAAGAACATGGTTTATATTTTTGTTTTCTATATGAGTATATATTTTACTTGGCATAATTTTCAGGAAATAATACTTTATTTCACCTCAGTTTTTCACAAATCAAATAGCTATTTCTGTGCGTTTCTTTTTCTGAACTTTATTTTGTTTCACTGACCTGTTTGTTAGCCCTTGAACTAATACCAAACATTCTTAAACACTATAGTTTTACAGTAGGTCATGACATCCAATAGTAGTAGTTCAGCTTTTGCTTCACAATAATTTATTTCTTAAAATCAGCAATAGACTCATGGCAATTTTCTTCAATTTAATACATTAATTTAATATACATAATTTAATTTAAATATGGATAACTATAAATACCATTGTGTCTAATTTTATCAGAAAGCAACACTACCATGTTTATTCCTATCATACTTCTTCCACAAAATACTTTATTTCTTGGATGATATCTACCAGGAAGCCAACCAATTTCCTATCTGTTTTTTGGGGGGGATTTTGTTTTTCACTGAATGCAGAGGAGGGTACTGTGATGGGACAACTCTTTGGAATTACATTAGAGATAATGTTGACTTTTCTGATTTGAAGGGCAAGTGTTTCTTATCTAAGAAAAAGAAGGAGGAGAAATATTTTGAATCTACCAACTATTTGCTTTTTCTGTATCTGATAGCGAGCATTCATGAACACTGATTGATCTCACTTAATGTTCAGTTTAATTTTTCTCATGGAAATCTTTTCTAGATTATAATGACATATTTATTGTCAATATACACTATCATATTACCACTGAGGATATTTTATTTAATAGATGGGGGAAGTTTTATTAGCTTTCTAATGCTCTATTTTTACTCATATATTTTCAAGATATTAATTTATCTACTTGTAATATTTTAACTGTATTATATGTAATTTTAAATTCTACCTTAGACTCTTCTTTGAAGGTTATTGTTGTGTTAACATTCTTTGATAGGAAGGTAGTTTTTATTTTCATATTAAATTTTTAATGTCTTTCTTTCATCTTCATAATATATTTATTTTATTTATTTTCTTTTTTTTAAATTGTTTTTGCCATACAATGTCATGATATCATCATGGGTTTACATATGCTTCCCCTCCAGAATCCCTCTCCCTCCTCCCTCCCCCCGGGGAAATCTCGCTGCACCAGCCCCAGCATCAATCCTGGGCTGGCGATTGATTAGACATATGATAATTAACTTGTTTCAATGCCCTTCTCCCATATCATCCCACCCTTACCCTCATCCACAAAGTCCACGAGTCTATTCTATACATCTGCGTTCCTTTTGTTGTCTCGCATGTTGGGTTCTCGTTACCGTCATTCTACATTCCATATATATGTGCTAATATACTGTATTGTTGTTTTTGCTTCTGGCTTACTTCACTCTGGATAATGGGCTCTAGTTTTGTCCATCTGAGTAGAATTGCTTCAAATGAATTTTTTTTTAATGCTGAGTAATATTCCATTGTGTATATGTACCACAGCTTTCTTATCCATTCGTCAGTTGACAGGCATCTAGGTTGCTTCCATGTCCTGGCTATTGTAAACAATGCAGCGATGAACATTGGGGTGCACGTGGCTCTTTCAATTCTGGTTTCCTCGGTGTATATGCCCAGCAGTGGGATTGCCGGGTCATATGGCAGGTCTATTTGCAGCTTTTTAAGGAACCTCCACACTGTTTTCCATAGTGGCTGTACTAGTTTGCATTCCCACCAACAGTGTAAGAGGGTTCCCTTTTCTCCACATCCTCTCCAGCATTTATTGCTTGTAGACTTTTGGATGGCAGCCATTCTGACTGGTGTAAAGTGGTACCTCATTGTGGTTTTGATTTGCATTTCTCTGATAATGAGTGATGTTGAGCATCTTTTCATGTGTTTGTTAGCCATTTTTATATCTTCCTTGGAGAAATGTCTGTTAAGTTCTTTGGCCCACTTTTTAATTGGGTTGTTTATTTTTCTAGAATGGAGCTGCAGGAGTTG
>ML661885.1:28711482-28754290 GCA_007570785.1 Antilocapra americana
CAGAGAGTGTTTTGCCTATGTTATCCTCTAGGAGTTTTATAGTTTCTGGTCTTATGCTTAGATCTTTGATCCATTTTGAGTTTATCTTTGTGTATGGTGCTAGAAAGTGATCTAGTTTCATTCTTTTACAAGTGGCTGTCCAGTTTTCCCAGCACCACTTGTTAAAGAGGTTGTCTTTTCTCCATTGTGTATCCTTGCCTCCTTTGTCAAAGATAAGGTGTCCATAGATGCGTGGATTTATCTCTGGGCTTTCTATTCTGTTCCATTGATCTATATTTCTGTCTTTGTGCCAGTACCATACTGTCTTAATGACTGTGGATTTGTAGTATAGCCTAAAGTCAGGTAGGTTGATTCCGCCAGTTCCATTATTCTTTCTCAAGATTGCTTTGGCTATACGAGGTTTTTTGTATTTCCATACAAATTGAGAAATTATTTGTTCTAATTCTTTGAAAAAGACCTCTGGTAGCTTGATAGGAATTGCATTGAATCTATAGATTGCTTTGGGTAGTATACTCATTTTCACTATATTGATTCTTCCAATCCACGAACACGGCACATTTCTCCATCTGTTTGTGTCCTCCTTGATTTCTTTCATCAGTGTTTTATAGTTTTCTATATACAAGTCTTTTGATTCTTTAGGTAGAAATACTCCTAAGTATTTTATTCTTTTTGTTTTGATGGTGAATGGAATTGTTTCCTTAATTTCTCTTTCTGATTTCTCACTGTTAGTGTATAGGAATGCCAGGGATTTCTGTGTGTTGATTTTGTATCCTGAAACTTTGCTATATTCACTGATTAGCTCTAGTAATTTTCTGGTAGAGTCTTTAGGGTTTTCAATATAGAGGATCATGTCATCTGCAAACAGAGAGAGTTTTACTTCTTCTTTTCCAATCTGGATTCATTTAATTTCTTTATCTGCTCTGATTGCTGTGGCCAAGACTTCCAAAACTATGTTGAAAAGTAGTGGTGAGAGTGGGCACCCTTGTCTTGTTCCTGATTTCAGGGGGAATGCTTCCAGTTTTTCACCATTGAGGATAATGTTTGCTGTGGGTTTGTCATATATAGCTTTTATGATGTTGAGGTATGTTCCTTCTATTCCTGCTTTTTGGAGGGTTTTTATCATAAATGGATGTTGAATTTTGTCAAAGGCTTTCTCTGCATCTATTGAGATAATCATGTGATTTTTATTTTTCAATTTGTTAATGTGGTGTATTACATTGATTGATTTGCGAATATTGAAGAATCCTTGCATCCCTGGGATAAAGCCTACTTGATCATGATGTGTGATTTTTTCAATGTGTTGTTGTATTCTATTTGCTAGAATTTTGTTAAGGATTTTTGCATCTAAGTTCATCAGTGATATTGGCCTGTAGTTTTCTTTTTTTGTGGAATCTTTGTTGGGTTTTGGAATTAGGGTGATGGTGGCCTCATAGAATGAGTTTGGAAGTTTACCTTCCTCTGCAATTTTCTGGAAGAGTTTGAGTAGAATAGGTGTTAGCTCTTCTCTAAATTTTTGGTAGAATTCAGCTGTGAAGCCATCTGGTCCTGGGCTTTTGTTTTTTGGAAGATTTCTGATTACGGTTTCAATTTCTGTGCTTGTGATGGGTCTATTACGATTATCTATCTCTTCCTGGTTTAGTCTTGGAAAGTTGTACTTTTCTAGGAATTTGTCCATTTCATCCAGGTTGTCCAGTTTATTTGCATATAGTTGCTGATAATAGTCTCTTATGATCCTTTGTATTTCTGTGTTTTCTGTTGTGATCTCTCCGTTTTCATTTCTAATTCTGTTGATTTGGTTCTTCTCCCTTTGTTTCTTGATGAGTCTGGCTAATGGTTTGTCAATTTTATTGATCTTCTCAAAGAACCAGCTTTTGGCTTGGTTGATTTTTGCTATGGTCTCTTTTGTTTCCTTTGCATTTATTTCTGCCCTGATCTTTAAGATTTCTTTCCTTCTACTAGACCTGGGCTTCTGCATCTCTTCCCTTTCTAGTTGCTTTAGGTGTAAAGTAAGGTTGTTTATTTGATTTTTTTCTTGTTTCCTGAGGTGAGCTTGTACTGCTATGAACTTTCCCCTTAGCACTGCTTTCACAGTGTCCCATAGGTTTTGGGCTGTTCATAATATATTTAAATCATGGCAGTAGTAGTGTTAAACAAATAGCAAGAACATGTATTTTGGAGTCACACAGAACTTTGTTGAATTCTAATTCTTCCATCAACCAAATAGGATGGCAACCACTTAACCTCTCTAAACCTTATGGAAAATAGAATATAAAAAGGCTGTTTCATAGTGTTTCATGGATAAAATTTGTAAAACTAACTCCGTACCTTCCATGACAAAAAGTTTTAATAAATATTTGTGATGATAAATTAAAATACTGGCTTCTATAACTTTGTCTTTATATTTATATTATTATTCAGTACCTCATTTTCTCCTTCCCCAATTCTGTTAGAAGGATTATCTTTTATCAAGGTGAATGTCAATCACACTGTAACTCATATTTCCTTCACATTTAAGCTTCTTAAAATAACAGTCAATATGGGCTTTCTATATTTCCTCTTTTCCTATTTCTGCTAATAATGATTGAATTTGATTTGTCACCTCACTGAAATTACTCAGGACAAGGTGACATTCTAATTGCTAGATCCATGGATTAATTTAAGTATTCACATAATCTTTTAATGTCAGTATAATTTGGAAAAACTGTCAACTCATTAAAAAGTTACCAAAACTAATTGAGTCTACATAAACTATCGAAAAGAACATGGCTCTGGTTTCTGGCTTTTCCATTTACTGTGTAACGTTTAGCAAGTAGTTATTTCTCTCTGTAGGACTTTGTTTTTTCTACCTACAAAATAGAATAAAAATTAAGTCATATATAGATTTACAGGTTATGAGGAACGACAGGATTATAAATGTTGAACATTTTATTCATAGTGGAAATTTAGTAATTAGTAGCATTTAAAGTCAAGTGGGCCTTAGGAAGCATCACTATGAACAAAGCTATGGAAGTGATGGAAATTCCAGTTGAGCTATATCAAATCCTAAAACATGATGCTGTGAAAGTGCTGCACTCCATATGTCAGTAAATTTGGAAAACTCAGCAGTGGCCACAGGACTGGAAAAGGTCAGTTTTCATTCCAATCCCAAAGAAAGGCAATGTGAAAGAATGCTCAAACTACCGCACACTTGCACTCATCTCACATGCTAGTAAAGTAATGCTCAAAATTCTCCAAGCCAGGTTTCAACAGTACGTGAACCATGAACTTCCAAACATTCAAGCTGGTTTTAGAAAAGGCAGAGGAACCAGAGATCAATCTGCCAACATCCACTGGATCATCAAAAAAGCAAGAGAGTTCCAGAAGAACATCTATTTCTGCCTCATTGATTATGCCAAAGCTTTTGCTTGTGTGGATCACAGTAAACTATGGAACATTCTGAAAGACATGGGAATATCACACCACCTGACCTGCCTCTTCAGAAACCTGTATACAGGTCAGGAAGTAAAAGTTAGAATTAGACATGGAACAACAGACTGGTTCCAGATAGGAAAAGGAATATGTCAGGGCTGTATATTGTCACCCTGCTTATTTAACTTATACACAGAGTACATCATGAGAAACGCTGGGCTGAAAGAAGCACAAACTGGAATCAAGATTGCTGGGAGAAATATCAATAACCTCAGATATGCAGATGACACCACCCTTATGGCCGAAAGTGAAGAACTAAAGAGACTCTTGATGAAAGTGTAAGAATAAAGTGAAAATGTTGGCTTAAAACTCAACATTCAGAAAACTAAGATAGTGGCACATGGTCCCATCACTTCATGGCAAATAGATGAGGAAACAATGGAAATAGTGGCTGACTTTATTTTGGGGCGCTCCAAAATCACTGCAGATGGTGACTGCAGCCATGAAAATAAAACATTCTTACTCCTCAGAAGGAAAGTTATGACCAACCTAGATAGCATATTAAAAAGCAGAGACATTACTTTGCCAAAAAAGGTCTGTCAAGGCAAAGCTATGATTTTTCCATTGTCATGTATGGATGTGAGAGTTGGACTATAAAGAAAGCTGAGCGCTGAAGAATTGATGCTTTTGAACTGTGGTGTTGGAGAAGACTCTTGAGAGTCCCTTGGACTGCAAGAAGATCCAACCGGTCCATCCTAAAGGAGATCAGTCCTGAGTGTTCATTGGAAGGACTGAGGTTGAAGCTGAAACTCCAATACTTTGGCCACCTGATGCAAAGAGCTGACTCATTTAAAAAGACCCTGATGTTGGGAAACATTGAAGGCAAGAGGAGAAGGGGATGAAAGAGGATGAGATCTTTGGATAGCCTCACTGACTCCACTGAGTAGACTAGGTAAACTCTGGGAGTTGGTGATGGACAAGGAGGCCTGGCGTGCTGCGGTCCATGGGATCGCAAAGAGTTGGACATGACTGAGCGACTGAACTGAACCGAACTGAACATTATTTCATTACTTAAAATACTTCTGCTGATTTGAAATGCAAGCAGCCGAATAAAGTATTTTGTTAATATAAATATTTTAATTTTAGAAAGATGTTTAAGCTTTTGTTTCGAGATAATATAATTGTCATTGTTAGCTAAAATTAAATTAAGCCACATATGTACATGTGGTAATATCACATTTGATTTAATACATTTACAACAATAATATGTATCTAATGGTTCAGGGAATATAATGAGTTTAGATGCAAAAAGTTATTCAGAATTGTGTTAAGACTATATAAATATAAATTTAGTTGCAAGTGAGATAGGACATTATATATGGAAATTTGTTTTTACCCAAGAAAAGTAATGTTAATATAGTGATCTAATTTTATTATCAACAAGGACGATAATCTTTTATTAAATGTAACAGAACATAAAGTATTTATTTAATGTCTTATGCTTTCATTTTCAAATCTCTTTTGTGTAAAAAATGACAACATAATTTTCTACCTATGAATAGTCCCTTTCCCCAGTTTTATTCTATCATACAGGATACAATTGGAAACACAAACAGAAGGAATTAAATATAAGAAGAGAGTTTTAAAAGGCCTAAAGAGATGAAACCAGGCAATAAGAGAAGTAATTCAAAACCTATTCAGTATATGAAGAAACTACAGCTCCAAAAAAACAAAATGCTGGGGAAGGTTGGGATATTCAGAGTACAGGACACTCTTGACTGTTATGCGATGAAGAATGCTGGTCTATGGAAGAGGGTGGCACTTAGTGGACACTGGCATAAAGGAGGTGGGCCACTCAGCAGATGCTGATTGCACAGAGGAGGAACCACATCACCATTACCAGGTCCACCAAGGAAGGATTGCTTTCAGTATCAAAGCCGGGGCCATCAGAGAAATGTAACCATTTCCATAGTTGCTGTCAGGAGCAAAAAAAGAGGAAGGGAGAAAGAAGGCCACTTCTCCATTTCTTCTCTCACCAAAGGTTCCTAATATTCAGAACTAGTCAGGAAGGCACCTGTCACAGAAGTCTAAACAGAGTATGGAAGTATGGGGTTGGGGGTGATGAATAACCAACAAATAACAGGCTCCTTCCAGTTATTTTTGCCTTCTTTTGTTTATTTCAGATTTTTCCCTTTTATTTCCCCTTGTGGTGGTTCATTGCAAAGTGGTCAGAATGAATGTAGCATATTGTATTAAATTAGAATAAACACTACCTAGAAAGCTAGGCTGGGTGCAAAGATGAATGATCATCAAGCAAGTCTATGTTTATAGACTTTATCTGGTATGTGATTATGAGTTACTAAAGGATTGTAAATAGCAAAGCAAGATAATACCAAGGTCAAGTATTCATGAATTGTCACTTTAGGAGGCCTGTGGAGAAGACTTTAAGATTATAGGCATGTAAAACTAGAAGCAGAAGGACTTCTGCTATGTCTATCAAAATAGTTAAGATAAGAGAAGATGAGGGTCTAAATTTAAGCAAAGCTAATGGGAATGAGGGCTTTCCTAGTGGTTTAGCTATAGAAGAATCTGCCTACAATGCAGGAGATGCAAGTTCAATCCCTGGGTTAGGAAGATCCCCTGGAAAGGAAATGGCAACCCACTCCAGTATTCTTGCCTGAGAAATCCTATGGATAGAGGAACCTAGCAGGTTATAGTCCATGAGGTCGCAAAGGAGTTATACAGACCTAGATACTAAATAACAACAATGGTAAGAGAGATCAGTATCTGGATTTGAAATCTATTTTATATACTTTGCTTTCTATTTTAATGTGTAAAATTCAATTAGAATTAGAATACACAACATTTTTCTTTATTGTATTGCCCTACATTTCTATGTAGTAAAACATTATAACCATTCCAGAGCAGAAGCATACCTCAGAGATACTGTGGATTTTGTTCTAGTTCACTACAACAAAGCTAATACTGCAATAACGCAAGTCACATGAATTATTTTGTTTCCTAGTACATATAAGAATTATTTTTACACTACATTCTAGTCTATGGATTGTATGAGAGCATTCTGCCTAAAAAATATACACACCTTAATTTTAAAATATGTTGTTGCTAAAAAATCCTAACCATCCTCTGAGCCTTCAGCAAGTAGATATAGTAACATCAAAGATCATTAACCATCATCAAACATACTAATGATTAAAAAGTTTGAAACATTTTAAGAATTACCAAGATTTGACACAGAGACATAAAGGGAGCAAATACTGTTGAAATAAATGAGGCCAATAGATTTGCTTGACACAGGGTTACAACAAACCTTCTAGTATCTACAAAGTGTGATAAAGCAAATCACAAGAAAATGAGCTGTGCTTGTAACATAGCTTTAAAAATGTTTTGTTTCATGGACTCTGTGGAAGAGGGCAAGGGTGGGATGATATGGGAGAATGGCATTGAAACATGTTAATTATCATATGTGAAATGGAGGGAATCGGGAGGGAGGAGGGAGGGGGGTTCTGGAGGGGGAGCATATGTAAACCCATGGCCGTTTCATGTCATTGTATGGCAAAACCAACACAATAAAGTAAAGAAAATTATAAAAAAAAAGAAAAGAAAAAAAAATGTTTTGTTTCATCTCTCTCTCTCTTGTTAAAGATACTAAGAACATATGTGCTTTAACAGCAATAATTCTAAAATTTGTCTTAAATTAAAAAAAAAAAATCTACTTCCCCTTCTCAAATTTTGAGAGCCTCCTCTTTGTTATGCCATTATTCCAGAGCCTATGCATGCATTGTGGAGGCAAACAATTTCTCCATCCTGGTAGTGATTATAATCTAGTAAGAACAGATGGACAATAAACAAGGAAACAGATTAGACAGATTGTGATAAGTGCTTTTTGTCATTGTTAGACTTTGGACATCTATGAATCAACAGATATTCTCAAAAGATCACTCTGGTTATGGACTTGAAGGTGTGCTGGGAGAGGGGGTAAATAATGGTGACTTGGGTTGTGGAAGAAGCCAAAGAAGTAGTGAGGAAACATTAAATTTGGATATAATTTAAATTTGTGACATTGGAAGACATAGATTCCACTGAATTATTAGATACATGAAAATGTGTGAGATAGATAGCAAGGAAAGCTATAGAGCTTTTGGGTTACACAGCAAGAAGACTAGAATTTACTGAAGAGACTGAGGAAGGGACAGACGTTTGAACTGAGGGCTTCCCTGAGGGTTCATATGGTAAGGAATCTGTCTGCAGTGCAAAAAACCCAGGTTCAATCCCTGGGTCAGAAAAGATCCCTGGAGGAGGGAATGGCTGCCCACTCCAGTATTCTTGCCTGGAAAATCCCACTGACACAGGAGCCTGCCAGGCCACAGTTCACGGGCTTGCTAGGGTCTGACACTACTAAGCAGCTAATACTTTCAGTCATTATAGGAAATAGAAGGGGAAGAAAGAAATCTGCTAGATGAGCCACAATAGCAAATGGCAACACTGTGATTTATTCCATGAAGTCCAGCCCCAGGGTTATCATTTAATGTATTGATGCTAATTAGATGAGCCTGGGTAGGTTAACCATCAAAACAATTATGGTAAAAAATAATACTCAGCATGTGCTAGGCATTGTCCTAAATTTTCACAAGCATTATCCCACTTAATCTTCACAATGTGACAATGGGATAACTCCTAGTATCACCTTATGTTTTCCCTAGTTTATTGGAATAAAGTAATTTATCCAATATTAAGTTACTCACAAGCCACAGAATATGTGTTATCCAGTTGTATACTCTAGAATCCAGGTTCATAGTCACTAAATTCAACTGCTTCTTTTTAAAACCCTCAAACTTTCGAAATAAAATATTCATTAACAATTGCAGGTGTTTATGCAAGATGGGGACACTGTAAATATATTTAAACGTCTAACACTGATTAATTGCCCAAAATAATTTCTATGTACTTTTCTCAATGGTTCAAATGGACTGCCTTTGAAATGATGGTGATTTATAGCTTTAAAAATAGATGACACAATACATTTAAAAAATGAGGAAGAGAGGACATCATAGATATTTTATAGTATTTGTGGCTGATAAAGAAGAAATTGAAAATTTCTGATAATGAATTTCATAGTTTTTGGATAAAATGTTGATCCTGAAGATACAATCTAAAGTCACTGGAAAGAGTGTGTTTGAGGTTAATGGAATGACTCTAGATATAGTGAGTTGAAGATATGCTCAAGCTATGTTTTTGACGGGAAAAAAAGCATTTACTCCATGGGATAGTGGCTTACACTCTTAATTCACATCCCCAGTCTTACGGAATTGTCGTCATTGATAAAATCTAATAGAGAGAATACTGTAGGCATAGAGAGGTATTCAAGCAAGTGGTATAGGCATTTCGATTCAATGGAAAGATAGAAAAGACTAAAAATGAGTTTTGGTTGCCTATTTTTCTATCTATATTTTTGTTGTTCAAAGTCATATATATATTATAATCCCTACCCATCTGTATATTATCTATATCCATTTCCATATCTAAATATGTACCTAGCATATGTTTCTAATATTGTGAATTTGTATTTCTCATACATGATGCCTTTTTTGGGAATTTTACATTTGATAGAAGCTACAGTTCATTTACTCTCAACAAATGATATAATCACTCAAATAAATGCCTTGGCCATCCTCTCCTTTACTACTACAATTATTTTCATCTTGACATAACCATGAATTATGGTGCTGTACTTCATGTACCCCAATGTCAATAGGGTGTGCAGGATTTATTCTTACAGAACAGTCATTAAAGATTTATGTGTTCTGTGGTTTTCCTTATCTCTGTTTCAGCCGAGAATTCCCTATATATTACCTGGATCATTTTTAAGAACTGTATAACCAAAGTAAAAGTGTAAGATAATTCAAATCCAAAAATCTTACTGAGAGTAATGAGAAATCACCATGGGAATGCTGGTGTTACCGTATAATTTATCTTAGCCTCAGTATGCTGCTGAGTGCAGATGAAAGCACAATGAACTTTGAGTCATAGCACTAATTGAAATTAACATTTAGTAGCTATTTCATAGGCTCCAAAAAATACAGCAGGCCATTCATGTTAATTTTCTTACTTAAAAATCACAAAATCCTAGGATTTTGTTAACATTACCAATTTTTAAATATGGGTCTCACTCTCTCTCTTCCTCTTTTTACACTCATGTCTGTTTTCCCTCTATCTCACTATATGTAGTAATGTGCTAATAGCCATTTAATTAAAAGCTGTGACTTTTATATTAATTCTCTTAACTAGAGCAAGTTTGAAATACTGTAATGAGTTGATAGGAACATTGAATATGTATATATATACATATATATATATATATATATATAAAGCCCTTTGATTACATTTTTAAAGATAGTATAGATCTAATCATACTTCATGTTCAAGTCTCCCAGAAATAATAAGATCTTACTGTTAAAAGTTGATAAATACATTTAGATAATGATAGAGGTATCATCTTTATCCCCCAATCTTGATGTTTCAAAGGTTTCCTTTATATTAAACTGTAAAATGGCATATTCATTGCCATTAATTTAAGAAAATTTATATAAGCCACCAATTATTTAAGAAGCATATGCATTGACATTTTAAATGACTTTCTGGTAATTTAAATTTCTATCAGTTTTACACAAGTTACCAAATAATTATTTTAGTACTTTTCATTAGAGTCATTAATATAAAAGTTACAAGTTAATCATTTCATTCTCCCTGTAACTACTAACTCATTAAAGTATGAAATATCATTAATATCATCTGAATCTTTTAAGAGGAAACGCTTAAATAACGTTTTCATCTAAAAGCAGGCAGAAGAAGTGATAGGACCACTTGCTTTAAGTGTTTGCATTTTAGAATATTCCACAGTTTCTGATGAATGTTTTGCCTGGTAAGTAACAAAATGCTAAAATATGATTAGGTGTGCATGTGGGATTAGGGGAAAGGTAGAACAGGGGTTATACATTAGAAACTATTAAGAACAAGATGAAAAACAACCAACATGCTCTGCCATTCTGTAAAATGAGAGAATTAGTGGAATAATGGCTATAAAGTAGTTCATGACAAAATATTCACCAAATACAAATGTGAAATAGAGGAAATGCTATGATTTTTTTCATGAAACTAAATGTGTTAAAGGGAAATTGTTCTTTAATCTGAGTTTACTTGCAGTTTTAAACAACAGCTTTATGGTGAGAGACAATATTGTTGTGATAGCATACCACAAAGTAGCTATGTAGCAAAATTAATATATTTTAACACTTAATTGGCCATTCCTCAAATTTTAACTTTTATAAAAAATCATATCTGAAGGAAACTTACATTGCACAATTCAAGGACTTAACCCTGACATATGTGTTTGCTAATCTTATTTAGTTTTGAAATAAGTTATGAAAATATCTTTGCTAACCACTAATAATCTTTGCCATAAAGGTATTAACAAATACAGATGGTGATCCCCATTACTCTCCTGGCATTTAATTTAATGACTTCATTATTATTATACAGCTTTTATCAGTCTCAACTACTTAAAGCTACCATGTTTTTATCTATT
Organism: Antilocapra americana; assembly: GCA_007570785.1. Classification (NCBI taxonomy): domain Eukaryota; kingdom Metazoa; phylum Chordata; class Mammalia; order Artiodactyla; family Antilocapridae; genus Antilocapra; species Antilocapra americana. Next base: position 28,722,497 of record ML661885.1, read on the forward strand.
CCAAATACTTGTTAAGAAACTTATATGGGCATTTTGGTGAAAAAAATGAATTAAATGTTCATTGTGCCGTCATGGAAAAGTCATTTCCCTATGGGAAAATCATAGGGAAAGAGAAATAGACTGGAGTTGGGAGTTATGGGCCTTTATCTTTGCTCCACTGCCTATCAGTTGTCTTTATTTAAACGATTTACTGATCAATTCTGAGCTGTGATTTCTTCAGTTTCAATTCAGGGAAAACAAAACTACACTTTGGTATTCTTTCAAAGGAATATAAAATGTCATTCACTAAGTAACCTTGTTGTATATCAATAAGAAGGGAATATAATTGACAAAGTAATAAAACAATATATGAAAAACTGTTTCTCAAATATCTGAATTCCATGGAAAAATACACTTATCCATAAAACAGTATATACTCATAGTACATAGAAAATGTATTTTTATATATGCTTAAAATACATGTATATTAACACATATAATTCATAATGTATATTTGATACAAATCATATTAGCTTCACCTGAAAAGTGTTTTTAAATTACATAATTATTTCCTAAAAGATGTTTCAAGTATATGTACATAAAATATATAGTCTCCCTTTAACTCTTGATATTAATAACATGATAAAAATTGACTCTGAATAAGAGTCCCTAAATAGACCACTTGAATTTTCTTAACAATCGACACTTCTTTACAGTCTTATGATTCTTTAAAGCACTCTTCCAAGAACACAATTATTGGATTGAAAAGGAAATATTATGTTTTCACATTCTCCTATCACTCCAGTTCATTAATTTAACCATGTAAGTGAGCCTCTTAACATGGAATGCTTTGCACAAAGCACTGGTGATAAACTGCTGCTGCTGCTAAGTCACTTCAGTTGTGTCCAACTCTGTGCGACCCCATAGACGGCAGCCCACCAGGCTCCCCCATCCCTGGGATTCTCCAGGCAAGAACACTGGAGTGGGTTGCCATTTCCTTCTCCAATGCATGAAAGTGAAAAGTGAAAGTGAAGTCGCTCAGTCGTGTCCAACTGTTAGCGACCCCATGGACTGCAACCTACCAGGTTCCTCCATCCATGGGATTTTCCAGGCAAGAGTACTGGAGTGGGGTGCCATTGCCTTCTCCGAGTGATAAACTATTGAGTTCCAAGCATTGCCTTCAGGAAGTTTTTGCCCAAGGAGAAAGAGAGATGCATAATAACTAATCATATATAAACATTAAATTATAAAATGAAGTATTGTAAAGAAAAGTAACTAATGCGATTCATAACTGAAAGTTTATTTTCAAATCAGTCATGCAATGTATCATAGGAGGGAGTAAAACAAGTTACTGGAAATCCTCATAATGGTACAACTATCCAGAAAATAAGTTTAAAAACACATCTTTCCTCACTTACTGAAATGAAAAAGAAGACTGAGTCTCCCCTTATGCAACATGCCACTACATGCTGAGTATTTAAAGATAATTTCAGAAAACTTGCTTTTTGTAAATGGGAAAATTCTTCATATTGTTTTTCTCTATCATGGAAAATTTAAAGATAAAGGTTCTAAATATTGTCTAAATAATTGGATTATTTAATGTATTTGAAGATGAATAAATATCTGATATTACATGTAAAATAATGTGTTAATGTGCATTCATACCTCAAATATTTAGTATTTAGATTTAATTCATGTGCCAAGGACAATGGGACAATGAACAGGGTATTCACTAAAAAATGGGACACAAGAACATGCAATAGTCTTGGACCTGGTTCTACTGTGAACTTTATCATGTTGTTTAATATCTCCCAGTCCCTTTTGCCTTCTAATCTGAGGATAAAATTGCATGTTTTACCTACAGAGAGGTTTTTAAAATACTGTATTCAAATAAATGCTGCATCAATAGGTTCTGTATCTACTTATTTTATATGACGTCAACAGGGGTTTCTACAACTTACAGTGGTCACTAGGTTCCACAGGACCTGTATTTTCATTTGTAGAATGAGTTAATATTTTAGCTATATATAAACATGCTTATTTCAAAGCCCAAAAAGAGAGATATGCATTGATTTCCTATTATTGATGCAACAAATTACTGCAAACTTAGTAGTTTAAGCAACAAAAATTCATTATCTTGCAGTCTAGAGAACTGAAGTTCTGGAGACTCTAGGGGAAAATCCGTTCCTTAGCTTTTTCAGCTTGTAGAAACCGCTTGTCCTTCTTTGGCTTGTGTGCCTATTCTAGCTTTACAGTCAAAAACTGTATAACATTCAAAGCTCTGCTTTCACTGTCTCCTCTTCTATTCTCTCTTTGATCCTTCTACCTTCCTTTAATAAGGACACTTGTGAATACTTTAGCCCATCCAGATAACCTAGGGTAATTTCCTATTATTAAGATTTTAACTTAATCATATCTATAAAGTTCCTTTCGTCATATAAGGCAACATATTTAAATATCCCAGGGATTAAAGCCCAAGCAATTTTGGAGGGCCATAACTCATAGTCAGTTCAGTTCAGTTCAGTTGCTCAGTCATGTCCAATTCTTTGCAACCCCATAAACCGCAGCACATCAGGCCTCCCTGTCCATCACCAACTCCCAGAGTCTACCCAAACCCATGGCCATCGAGTCATCCAGCCATCCCATCCTTTGTCGTCCCCTTCTTCTCCTGCCCTCAATCTTTCCCAACATCAGGGTTTCTTCCAATGAGTCAGTTCTTTGCATCAAGTGGCCAAAGTATTGGAGTTTCAGCTTCAACATCAGTCCTTCCAATGAACACCCAGGACTGATCTCCTTTATATACCATCATCAAGTCTGATTATAAGGCAAAATATGTTTCCAGACTTCTTTGCTGTTGTTGCAAAATCATTTGCTCTTTGTCTTCCCTGACAACCTTTCTTTCTGTTCTGAAAGATACTCTGAGCATTTAAAGTGTAGAATACTTTATTTTTACATCTTTATGTTGAAAAACTATAGAAAATTAGATAACAACTAATTAATTACCAAATTACCCAGAAATTTTAGCACTACGTATATTCTCAAAAGAAATACACATGAATGCTTACTAAACATGTGATACATGTGTATGGCAATATTATTTAATAAAGACCCAACTGGATTAAAAAAGTCCACTGACAATAGAATGGATAAATAAAGTATATTCATAAAATGGAATCCTATAGAGCAATGAAAGTTAAGTTCCATACTACTGCTACAATTATACAAAGGTAATGTTGAGTCAAAGAAGCCAGGGGCAAAATTATTATATGATTTCATTTAGATAAAAGATTTAAGACTCAGAAAAATGATTTGTTTCATCAGAAGACAGGTAGTAGTTTGTATCCTTGGGATGGAGATAGTACTGAGTCACAGGGAGCAGCAACTGATACTTAGTATTGCTTGCAGTGTTTTATTTCTTAATTTGAAACATGTATAATCAGTGATGATTCAGTAGCATGCATGCTTCTGTCTTGTATAACCATCTGTATGGATAGTGTAGTTCATTGAACATATTTATTATCAGAAAAACAAGATTATAATATTAGATAATGAAAGTATATTATTTTATAAAAGTATTAATCAGATATATTCTGTTTATAAATAATATTTTGTTTTAAAAGTGAGAATACCAAAAGCCTGAGGGTAAAAAAATGTTTCCGCCTAATTCTAATAACAGAAAGTTGTATATTTATTACTATTAAATAAAATAAATTTTAAGATCAACTCATTTCAAAAACAGAGTGACAACAAAGTGTCTAGTTCACCGAGAAATATAGTAATAATTTAAACTTACATATACCTAATAATGGAGCCCCTAAGATATATTTTGAAATGGACATAGCTACAAAAAATATACATAAAAACTTACAGTCATATTGGGAGATTTAAGCATATCTCTTCCAGTGTCTAGTAACAGTATTTACAAATAGTCAGCAGAGAGACGATCTGAATAAGATTAACAAATTTATCCAAAATATATACTGAATACTGCCACTAGCCCCTGATATATACCTATTATGACAGAAAAATGATCTCAGAATAATGTTCCCTCAGAACCTGTGAATATGTTATATCATAAGACGAAAGAACCTTTAAAAATGGAATTAAGATTAAAGATATTATAATAGGAAGATATTTGAATTATCTATTTGGACACAAATCTAATTACATGAGCATTTAAAAGTATAGAAATCTCCAACTACGAGCAGAAGAGCCAGAAAATTTCCTCCATTTGGAGACAGAAGAGGGAGTGGCAGAAAGATGAGATAAAAAGGGAAAAAAGAATTTGAAGAATGAGAAACTGGACTGCCATTTCTCACTCTGGAGACAGATGAAGGGAGCCACAAACCAAGAAATGCTTGCAATTTCTAAAAGCTAAGAATGACCCCAAGCCAACAGCCAGCAAGGAAATGAGGTCCTTAGTTCTGCAACTTCATGAAACTGAATTCTGGCAACAGCCCTCTGAATTTGGAAGTGGAAACAGACACAACTTCAGAGTTTTCAGAAAGCAAAGCATCCAAGCTGACATCATGATTTCACCCTTGTGAGACTCTAAGCAGAGAATCAGTTAATTTGCACTTATCTAGATACAGGTAACTGTGAAATAATGTGTTAAGTATGTGTTAACTTGAATTAGGAATAGGAAAATAATATGCTGTCCTTTATAAGAAAACTAAGTACATAATCAAAAGTTCTAATATCTGACTGTGAAGAAAGCTTGAATGAATTTTAAAGGATTAAATCCATACAGAAAATATCATCTGACTGTAATAAGAATGAGAAACACATTGGTAAAAAAAACCATAATTAAAGCACCCCTTATGTTTAAAATTTAAGAGCTGTATTTCTAACCATAGAACAAAGAGGAAATCACAAAGGAATTTAGAAAAACTTCAAATAAGTCCCTTGTGGGGTATAGCTTATGCAGCACAAAGAGAAAAAAATAAAGCCAATGCTTATATGATCTAGAGAAATTGCTATGTTTAATCTTCAAGGGTTGATTCTTTTGTATTTTTTTTTTTTAAAAATTTGGCTGCACAGATCGGGGTATAGAATCTTAGTTCCTGACCAGGGATCAAACCCACTTCCCCTGAAGCAGAACCACCAAGTCTTAACCACTGGACTGCCAGGAAAATCCCAAAAGTGGACTTTCATAAGGCTGTTGATGAAGAGATACTGAATAAAGTACATAGAACCCAAATGTTCATCAACAGTGAGTGAATCAATTAATTGTGATGTATTTATTGCAATAGATTCATAATAGTGGTTCTCAAAATGTGAACCATGTGTCCTTGAAAACCAAAACATTTTGTGGGAGTCCATAAGATCAAAACTATTTCCATAATACTGTTGAAAGAAAAGTGAAAGTGTTAGTTGCTCAGTCATGTCCCATTCTCTGTGACCCCATGATGGTAGCCTGCCAGGTTCCTCTGTTCATGGAGTTCTCCAGGCAAGAATATTAGAGTGAGTAGCCATTCCCTTCTCCAGGGTTTCTTTCTGACCCAGGGATTGAACCCTGGTCTCCCACATTGCAAGCAAATTCTTTACCATGTGAGCCACCAGGGAAGCCACATAATACTACTGAGGCATTTTTCACTTTTTTTGTCTGTGTTGACATTTGCCCTCATGTACAAAAGTAATAGTGGGTATAAAACTGATGGTGCATTAACAAAAGTCAGTGACTTCAAACTGTATCAGTAATCATTAGTCATTGTATTCTTTACTGCCGCACACTTGTAGTGCAAAAACAAAAAAACAGAAACCCAGTTGTTCCTAAGAATATTCCTGGTAAAGCTATAACTAATTATTTTATTAAATGTTCATCCTGTAACACTCTTTTTAACAACCTGTGTGACAAACGGGGGGAAAAATGAAAAAAAACAAACAAAACTTCCTTATGCCTATCAAAATATGATGGTTGGCTGAAGGAAAAACAGTTTGAGTTGTCAGCAGACTCAGCCACATTTTTCATGGAACAACATTTTTATTTGAAAGAATGACTAACAGGTAAACTATGGTTAGTTACACTTAGGCATTTGTTACCTATTTCCCCCTTGCCCCTCCCAAAAACGAAAAAGACCCTCACTTGTTACTTCAAGAAAAACAACCAGCAGACTTGCTGTCAGTGATGGAAACTGAGTTTTCAATTAAAATCTTAAAATTGTAGAAAACTTCAATTCACAACTATAAGCTTTAGAATATCACCAAATTTAAAGATTTTTCTGGTTAGTTCAATAGAAATAAAAATAAAGGTGATTTTTTAAGTATTTTATAATGAAATAGATCAATATATATCAATACTTGGAAGATTTCTAACTCAGTGAACCAATATATTTCAAATGACCAATGTATACATAATGTTAAAAATGCATGAGTAAATATAACCTATTACAATAGCAAGGTGAACCAAATGAATTTAATGTTACAGAGTACAAAAAATGAATTGATCCAGTTTGAATTCAACTTTATAACTGTCACGTTTTTGTGTAGTATCAAAGAAGAGTAATCATTTTTACATGCGAAAGCTATTAGAATATTCTTCTCTTTTAAAACTAAATATCTAAGTGAAATCACATTACTTCATATCCCTCAAACAAAATAACATACTGTAAAATATTCCATAAAGGAGCAGATATGATAATCTAGCTATTTTCTACTAATAGGCCAAATATTAAAGAGATTTGCAAAAATACAGTACAATGTATTCTTAGTTTTTGCTTTGGAAAAAAGCTATTTAATATTAAGATATTACTTATGTCAACATGTAATGGGCTTATTCTGGATATTTTAAAATAAAGTAATCAATGTACATTTTAAAATGTTTCTCAGTTTTAACTTAAATACAATAAATATTGATAGATCTAACCCATAATATCTCTGGGGTTCTTAGTAAATTTTTAGAGTAAGTAAACCTGAGACAAAGAAGAACTTATGCTATTCAGAAATGAAAATTTATTGTAATTTCAGTACAGACTAATCCTACCTATATAATGTTGGGCAAAACTAGCAAGTATATTAAAAAATAGTATAATTTCATTGCATAAAATTTTCAATCATTACTCTTATATTAAGAATAAAAAATGAGAATGTGATATAAATTCTATGAATTTTCAATTCATAGAAAAATTTTAAATAATTCATCTTTATTAGTTTTAGGAAAATTACATCCCATGAATGTGCTTTTTCTTATTTTTAATTTTTCTTTTCTGGTTTATAAAGTGTCAATTGTAAATTACCTTTTATATAACTGAACTTATAATTATATGCAATAAATTATTAGCAAAATAACTAGTAAGTTATGGGCAAAATATCAGACAAATATTTTTTATACAAAATTAGAATTATTAACCAAAAATAATTTGCAACTATTAGTTTTAATAGAACCTTCTAGAATCTGTTAAAACAAAATTACTTTTCATTTGTGGATATTTCAGTTTCATAATTTCATATTTAGATCACATTTCTTCTTTTAATATCAAATTTCTCTAAATATTTCCCACTCTTTATATATATTTTAAACAATCAGGAAAGTGATTTGACAAAATTGTCTTCTAAATTTTTTAAAATCAACAATTAAAATGTACACAGAAAATCCATAGCCTCATAACTTACTTCCTAAAGTTTGAATTGATCAATATCATAATATAAATGATACATGTAATAGATATGATAAAAATAATAATATATACACATAAATATGTTTATATATACTTATAGTAATTACTTCATATGAATGACATGTTCAAATCAACATGTCATAAATTAATTCATACCACACACACACACTTAAACAAAACTTGGGGATTTGATAAAAATGACTTTTAATATTCTTTTAGTTCTATTGGGTAAAATGTCTATAACTAACAATTAATTCCATTTATGTTTTAGGTTAACAGGATTCCATCTGCCACCACCAGTAACAAGTACCAAATCTGTATTCTCACTGCGTTTGACCAGTGATTTTGCAGTTAGTGCTCATGGATTTAAAGTATACTATGAAGGTAAGTGATGGTAATATAAAAAGACACCATTGTCCAACTTAATGTAACAAAACCAAAATTCTCCAGGGCAAAAATAGAAGAAAAATCACCAGGACAGAAGATACAGTTCATCATGTTATATCAAATCCTATACCAAGATTCACCTTCTCGATAATCATCAATACATAATAAAAAGCCACACTTAGTATGCTTTAATGCTTCATTCCAATGTGCCTAGACAGACAAAAAGTTTTCCCTTAAATCTTAGGAGGTGAAACCATGGCATCATTATAGGTTTTAACCTTAATAAAAGAGAACAAAATGTGTCAGTGAAAGGAAACTGCCTAATTTGAGATTCAGGCATAACAGACTCCACCCTATTCTCTGCATTTTGCCTACCTGCCATAAAATAAACTGGTAATTTGGGTTCTCCACAAGTTAGAATCAAGAGAAAAGTCCATTAAGAGTCAAGAGTTGACATTTTTGATTTTAAACCAGTCTTTCCAGTTCCACAGATCCATAATTCCTTAATCACAAAGAGGAAAACAAAGAAACCTTCAAAAAAAATGGAAGGTTTTTATCTAGAAGTTTGGTACAAACTCATTTAGTATCAAAATCTGAACCAATTTGAGGCCATTATAATCTTTATATTTCTTTATCCCACATAGTGTGGGTATTCATGTTTCAGGATACAAATATTGTTTGATAATGGGATGATACCACAGGCTCTGATGATCATGTCAGAAATGCATAGAATCTACATTGTTTTCTCTTTTGGAAATGAAAAAAAAATTCTGAAGGCAAAAATAAACTTTTCTCATGTATGTGCATGTGCTCAGTAATGTACAACTCTGCAACCCCATGGACCATAGCCCATCAGGTTTCTCTGTCCATAGGATTATCCAGGCGAGAATATTGGAGTGGGTTGCCATTTCCTCCTCCAGGAATGTGTTCTAAAGAGTTTGTATATTGAGGTCATGTAGTTGTAATTTCTTCTCTATGTGATTTGTCAATAACATTTCACCTAGTTTAGGGAAGAATATCTTTTTTACCCATAGGAAAAGCATGACAAAATTCAGCTCACCTCCCCAGGATCACATAACCAGAATATACCACAGCAAATCTAGCATCATGGTAAAAGATATACAAATACAGTAGCAAGAGTGGTACTTTCTAAAACACATACTAATTCACAATATAATATGTTTAAAGAACACACTAGCACAAAAAATCATATATAAAATAGATTGATTTAGTATGAAGGTTAATAGTTGCATGGGGGGCGAGTTTTAAGCTAAGAATTTCATCTAGTGCTTTCACTCTAGGGAAAAAAGTACCCTCTAGCAAACAATTAAGGAAAAATATTTTATCTTTTTGATACCCTAAATAATGCTATATCACAGTAGTTGTGAAGACAATTTTCTACCTAATATATTTCTTAACTGTCTTTCTCTAGCAGGGGAGGATGTATTCCATGACTTAATTTCCTACATTGTAATAGTAATAATCATTATTTTTGAACGTGCTTTCACAATAGCTGAATACTTTTATCCTGGCAACTTAATTCACACTTTCAAACACTATAAAACAAAGGTTTAATTTTAAGTGTAATTTTGGCAATATTGAAAGAGCTAGTAATACAATAATTTTATATTAAAGGTTCCATAATAGAGAACTCAAACTCTGCTCATCAAAGTATAAAGATATTTTAAGATAGTTTATTCTTTCAGCAAGTACTAAGTATACTGAAATTGTAGGAACTTGGAAGATGAATTATAATGTTGTCATACTTTCTGCTTTGAATCTCAAGTTTCATGAAATAGTCTCAAAAATATTTTCATAGCTCTCCATTGTTTCTACCTATACAACATTAAATTTCTATCTTTTCTTCTTCAGTGAAAATAGATTCATATTTCTTCATGACATTTAAATATATGCATGGGAGATCCTGACTTAAAATATTAATATAAGGTACTAGGCAACCAAGTAGTATTGAGGGATTGGGTATCAAACTGCAGAACATCATCAGGTATTGATTTGTGATGGGAATCTTCTACCACGTAATATTAGTTTTCTGTGACTACCATAGAAAACTGTAGTTAAAAAGTCCTTGTGGTCTCTGCTGGCTCTTTGCTCAGAGTTTCATCTGGCTGAAATAAAAATGTCAGCCGGTTAGGCCCTTATCAGGATGCCCTGGCAAGTATCTATTGCCCACAGTTTCTAGAGGCCTCTCTCTTCCTTGCATGTAAGACGGATGAATCGTTTTCATACTTGAAATCTCTCTGACTTCCCCTTCTTAGTTCATCTCTCTACTACTTTCTTTCCTCCTTCATCTGTGACTTTAGCTGGAGAAATTTCTCAGCTTCTAAAGGCCAACGTCATTAGATTAGCTGTTATTATCCAGGTAGACCCAATCTCCCTATGTTCAAATCCTCAACATAATTCACATAAACATAATACACACCTGCAGATCTTTCTGCAGGGTAATATTCACAGGCCCCAGTGATTCTGGGGTATGGCAGGGTACATTGTGCTTGCGCATGTTCAGTCACTTCAGTTGTGTCCTACTCTTTGCGACCCTATGAACTGTAGCCTACCAGGCTCCTCTGTCCAGGGGATTCTTCAGGCAAGAATATTGGAGTGGGTGGCCATGCCCTCTTCAAGGGGATCTTCCTGACTCAGGGACTGAACCTCCATCTCTTTAATCTCCTGCACTGGCAGGCAAGTTCTTTACCACAAGTAACCCCTGGGAGGTTAAAATTCATTAATCCTACCACACCACATGCAACACTATGTAACATTTTACAGAGGGAGTAGCTTCTAGTGTTTATTTAACCATAGCCAATGACATTATCAAGGCCAACAGGTATGTTGTGAAGTTCAGAAAACTTGGTTTGAAATTTCAAAGCCTGTCCTCTAAATGTACACCTGTGTATGTATCATCAGAATGATCTTAATACCTGAATCTCATTTATCATTTCATCTCCCTTTATATAATCATTTCTTAAACTAATTATTTTCTCTTCTAAACTTTCCTGAGACATTGTTCTTGTGTACTAGAATTTATGAGATCTCTACTTATTAATGGTATTTGTGCATTTATCTGTATTTTTCAAACTGCCAATTCCAGACCACATGCACTAGAATCATCTGGAGAATTTGTTACAATGTAGGATTCTTGGCTCTAATAACATATCCTGAATCATTCTGTGGAGTGAAGCCCTGGAATATGCATTGCAATTGTAAATCCAATGCAGAATAACTGATAAATATAAGTTATCTGTGATTTTCACAGATTGTCTCTTTCGTTACAAACTTCTGTTGCCTTACTTCAGCCCATTTACTTTAAAACTGTGGAGGGTGATATCCCTGCACAAACTTTGATTTAGTTTCAGAGCTCTTAACCATTTATCAGAAACACTTTTCTTTTAAACTTTTTGAAGTTGAAGTTGCGAGGTATTAAATTTCTGGGGCAAATTTTCCCCATTAATATCTAGATCATATATTTTTACTTTTCCTCATTACTGTCTACCATACACTTGAATTTCTTGTCACTGTTGCTCAAAATTTGTTTCATAGAACTTGTTTCCATGGGTTTCTTAAGGTTTATAAAAACAAACGAGTATAATAGTGTTCAGTGAAACAATCAATTTGAAAAAAACAGTAGTGCATACTAAGTTGAATAGCCAAAGAACCATCTTCCAAAATCTGGTCTGGATAAAACTGGTAATATCTGTATTCTGTGGAGCACACAATCAAAATACTCTTTTGTCTTTCCAGATATGCCAATCAGTATTCAAAATATATTCTAGTTTTTGCTAAAAGTTATTTCGTACAATGGACTCCTTTTACATTTTCCTCCTTTCATATTTATATATTATATGAATTGGTTAGTTTAATGTCTGGGATAATCCCAATGCATACTGAATAATTTCAGGATGTGTCAATAATCCAATTTAACAACCAGAAATTAATATAAAAATTAAAAGTTTTGAAAATCACTTCAAGCACAAGGTAGCTATTATGCCATCATGATTACTGATGTGTTTGACTAAGTAATTAAGAAATTACAGAAATAGAAGTCTCTGTTTTAGCAAAGTTTTTATTAAATCATTTTTAAATTTTAATTCAGAAATAAAAAAAATTGTTATAATAACAGTACTACTACTATGTAACATGTATTGAGTGATTTCTTTGTCAGTCACAGTGCTAAACATTTTACATGGATTTCTGTCACTGTAGAAAATTATGAAAAAATTGTAATGAGCAAGAATTACAAAATTAAAGCACTAACCTTGAGGTAAAAATATGCTTATGTGCTCTGCAGAGTTTATAAACTATATACATTTTAGAGACTTACTCTATATCTAAACTACAAACTAATGTCATAATAGTTAAATACATATGACCACATAGAATTTAGTGTAAAAGAGCATTATAAAAATAAGAATTACTGATAATGCTGTGTATTAAAACAATATGAAACATAAAAGTTGAAATATATTTTTGCATATATTACATGTGATCTATATATATTCTGTGTCCCTTTTATTCACATGCAGAATAATGTTTATACTATTTACTATTCTATTTTAGCTACCATCACACATGTTTATTGAAAAATTTACTTGAGAACGTCAAAGTAATTTTTAATTTTAGGTGTTATTTTTTATTCTTAAGCTTTAAAAATTTAAAATGCAGTAGCATGAATTGAATGAAGATATTACAATAGTGAATGAAGTCAATTATGCTTCTAGCAAGAGAGGTGAATTTTAGCGAGAGAGATTTATACATTAAAATTATATATATTGAATAGTTTTCTAGCAATGAATACATTTTGTTAATAAAATAAGTTAATGAATCATGACCTTAAATAAAGAATAAAGGAGATCATATTTTTGAAACATAATATAATGAGATATATGCAGAAACTTTTTTTTTTTGGGGGGGGGTCTCTTGATCAAGTTCAAACATTTTGCCTTTAGGGTACCATGAAAGTGAAAGTTTCACAGTCACATCCAGCTCTTTGTGACCCAGGCCAGAATACTGGAGTCAGTAACCTTTCTATTCACCTGGGGATCTTCCTAACCCTGGGATTGAACCCAAGTCTCCTGCATTACAGGCCTTTTCTTTACTAGCTGCACCACAGGGAAGTCTGGGAGGTCTGGCTATTTAGGTATTGAGATATCTTATTCTACTGCCAAGTTTACTTCCCCTGGGTAACACCTCCCTCCTCCTTGGGTGGAGTCACAGGCAGAGAATGAGATTATCTTCCCATCTCCTCCCTCTATTGGTATCCGCCCTGTGTCCAGCTTTTCTTGCTCTCATTAGCCACCAATGGCCAGGGGCAGGAGGAGGAGGCACATCTGGTACCAGGGAGCCAGGATGAGGTCCTGTTTCCCTCACTGCACTTTCATATCACCCTCTTTGCAGCCAGGTTCTCCCTCATTTTCCAGGGTCTAGCCTGGTGATCCTGTTTTCCATAGCCTGCTCCTCCAGTGGTCCTCTCCTGTTTGGTCAGACACTACAGAAGACAATTTCTTAGGTGGCCTTGAAATCCACAGCAAAATCCTTTGATTTTTCATCTTTCATGGCTAGATTCATTGGATGTTCCATCTCTAGAATTTGTATCACTAGAAGTCTGACTCTTGGATAGTTTAGACTTCCAGATATCTAGACCACCATGTTCTGCCAAAGTCCCATCCCAAAAGGCATAGTCCTCTGAGAAGTTTAACTCTCATGACCTAGCTTTTTGGCAATTAGGTTCTGTTTGATCTGCCCCTCTGGGAGACCTGTCTTCAATGCTCAGATTCTCATGGAGTGTCAGCAGGTGTGTCCTGGCCTTTTCTGGAACAGTGACCATAGGTTTGTGGCCTTTGGGGGTCTGGCCCTTTCAGAAGTTTTGTCAGTTGCAGGCAGTCCCTCTAAAGTTCTGTTCTCCACCGTCTGTCTCTTTGGTGAGTCTCTTGCCTATGACCTGTTTAGCTGATGATGCGGGTGGCTGTGTACAGGTCGCTGAACTTGGCCCCAGCAGTGTTTTTGTCTGTACTGGCCAATGACTTCCTAGCTAGGTCATGAGGGTCTTCCCACTCTTGTACTTATTTATATAAATGAAGTATAATTGGTTTACAGTATTATATTAGTTTCAGGTATACAACATAGTAATTGAATATTTTTATAGAATGTACCATCTTAAAGTTACCACAAAACAATGGCTATATTCTCTCTCTTTTAAGTTGAAAGTGTTAAAAAAAAATCCCAATCTAGAGAATTACAAAAATTAGCCTTTTCCCTAAATATCATCTACATAATGGGAGTTAAAAGGCACAGTGTTATGATTACTATGTGAATTTGGCTAGGTATATACAAGAATTTATTTTTAAGTTTATCCAGGAAGATACACATTTTCATTTTATTTACAACAAAACCTGAACAGTACTATTAAACTATGGATGTTTTTCAATGGTAATCCATACCATTTTGAATATTTCTCATTTCTGTATAGTGTAGCACATATATCCTCCACAACAACAGATCTCCACTCTTATTTCTCATCACTGTTTGCCTCAACTCATGAAATGGTCACATGAACATTTAATTTCTACATATACTATACTGTTTTAACTATTCTTCCTTGAATCTCTAGCTCTTCTTGTCTGGCCCACTTATTTCTTATTTTTCCAGGCCTTGGGCAGACCTTAATTACCTTTGGAAAGTAATTTACAGAATCCAGCATTGAGCCCAACAATGATTTTTCTTTACATGCTCAGATATGAGCACATTTTGTCATTACACTACATTCTGCCATTTTTAAATTTTTTGTTCACGCTAGTCTGTGAGAAGCTTGAGGGTATAGAACCTTTTACCTATTTTGTAAATTGCCCCCTATTTTAGTACACTATCCTGGCACACTGTACAATGCTTATTAAATTCAACATACAGGATTATCTGCAGTTCATGGGGTCACAAAGAGTCAGACATGACTGAATGACTGAACTGAACTGACTGACAGGATTATCCAATAATTTAATCAGTGAGGAAAGATTTAATACATATACCACTTCCCTGGTGGCTCAGTGGTAAAGAATCTACCTGCAATGCAGGATCCCTGGGTTGGGAAGATCCCCTGTAGAAGGGAATGGCTACCCAGCATTCTTGCCTGGAGAACTCCACGGACAGAGGTGTTTGGTGGGCTACAGTCCATGGTGTCACAAAGAATCTGACATGATTGAGCACTGACATTTTCACTTTCACTTTCCACTAAACAAAAGTTTAAAACTCCAGTGAATATGTTAAAAGGTGAATGTGGGCTATGTTTAACCACAGATACTTACGTTAAATGAACAAAAAATTTCAGGAAAAATTTAGGAAAAATTTTGGTCTTTTATTTGAGAAAAGCCATAAATTATAATTAAAGTTATTTTTAATTTTATGGATATTTTCTTTGCTTTAAAATCTTTACTTTCTTGAAATAAATAGTTTATTTATGAAGCATTTAAAAATGCAAAATTGCTCATGTGGCTTAAAAGGAAAAACAAACTAAAAATTAAAAAAAAATTGTAAGGCTAGTGACATATGACCTACTTAATCTTTATGCTTCATATGGATAAGATGCGGTGGAATTCAAGATTGTATTTTATTTTCCAAAAACAGGATGATTAAACATAGTATTTCACAATAAATTTTCATTTTATATATGCTGCTAAATGTGTCATATCTGTCAACTGCTATAATTTATCATTTTGATATGAGTGCTAGAATGAAGTTTGAAACAATGATTAATTTAAGATTCTAATTATATGTCAAGATATTTTTGTGTTTTGTACACTCAAAGACCATGCATTGTGATAAGTTATTAAAACTGATAGCATAGAATTCATGGTTAAAAAGAAAAGCATACTCTGAGTTTGGTTAAGAAATTCATTTGTAGATTTATCTTCATTCCTCAACAAAATGTAAAAAGTTAACAAAATATAATTTTATGTTTATTATTTGACTTATAAGTATGATGGCATTAAATTAAATTTGAAATGATTTCTTCCCTATACGAATAATTATGCTCTTTAACAGAGCACCATTTAATATGATAAAAAAATAAACACAGGTAAAATAAAATGTGCAAATCAAATATTTCAATGAGAATAATAAACAGCATCCAATGGGTATATGTTCTATATTAGAAATATTTTTTCTGCATTGAAAAATAATTGTGTCATCAAATTCTATTTTCAGTACTTGTTATACAAGTCTTAGCTTTGAGTGGATTTTTAATAATTTCCCCCATACCACATAAGACAACATAGTTTATCCCAATAAGATTTATACTTTTCCTATATAGTGTGATATGTTATCTTGTCTAAAATATTCTTTAGGTTTTGTATAATCTTTAATATTAATTGACCTCAAGGCATTGATTGTCAGACTCTTAGTATTATTCAGAGAACTAAATGTTCCTCATTTATTATTCTTTTATATAATTATTAAATTAATGATGATATTTCCAACTATGTAGTTAAGGAATATTGAGTATTTCTAAATATATAAATATTTTTATTTATATTCATTTATATATATAATAATTATTTTGATTATCTTTCATCTTTGAAGGTGCTTATAAATACTTTTGATCCTTACACTATGCTTAAAACTGAAGATTTTATTTCTCATTTTGAAGCATGCTCTTTTGGTTGTAATTGTCAAGCACTAGCTATCATTTGCTATGTTTTATACAATATTGTGCTTTGCTACATAGACATATCATAGCACTTATTTCTCATAAGGATATTAAAAGGATTTTTCCTCAAAATGATCCTTCCCATCAATATTGGTTTTATATTACTGCACAATAAATTACCACCATTTAGCAAACTAACACAAGTTATAATCTCACAGTCCTATAGATGAGAAGTCTGGGAGGGGTTAGCTGGGTTCTTAGCTCAGATCTCACAAATCTGCAGTCAAGGTGTGGGCTAACACTGTTATTACACCTAAGATCAGGGTCCTATTGCAAGTTTACTAGTTGCTGGTAGAATGTATTTTATTGCCAGTGGTATGATTAAAGTTCCGATATCTTACCAGTGCTTGATCAGGAATTTTAGATTTTATAGGCCTCTTGTGGTTCTTTACCACCCAAAGACAGTTTAAAACACGGCTTTCTTCTTGCTTAGCTAGAGCATTTTTCTCACAGTTTCTCTTTAGTTTGTTAATAAAGAAGCCTTATCATATAACAGTCACAGGAGAGACTGCCCTGTCAACACAGCCACATAATTTCACATTTTTAAGGATAGTAACCATTCCATCATATCCATAGGTTCCACCAGCACTCATTTGGAGGGTATAGGAATCTTGGAGTCCATGTTAGAATTCTGCCTAGCATATCATGTTGAGAGACTCATTTAGGTAATTGTTCAAAATGGGACAGAAAATATAAGAGAAAGAACAGAAACTTAAAAGATGTATTTTATCATTTGAGAACTATCTTTAGCTAAAATGAGATATGGTTAATGTAGTTTTTATATTTTTTTCTCTTCAGTTGGGTAAATTGATTTACTTTAGATTAGTAAGTAGCACATCACTATATTCTATTGCATAAGTTAAATTTAATTATAACTTTACAGTATGCTTCAGATGTTTTTTAAGATGATTATAATTTAATATAAATTTATTTTATAAATAGCATATCTTTTTTCTTAGTAAGAAATATAAGATAATGGAAAAAAAACCTCACAAGGTCTAGTACTTAGGCTTACTTTATCACTTTATCACTCAGATGTTGTGAGGCTCAGTTCTTCATAATGTGAGTAATATAATACTGATTCTACAAGGTTGTTTGGAAGATCAAAGGAGTTAATGATGCAATATTCAAAGAGCAGTGCCTGATACTTAAATAGCACTCAATAAATATTAGCTAGTGTCTTTGCTTTTCTGGGTCTCCCTGATAACTCAGTCAGTAAAGAATCTGCCTGCAGCATTCTTGGGTTTGAGCTCTGGATCGTGACGATCCCATGGAGAAGGAAATGGCAACCCAGTCTAGTATCCTTGCCTGGAAAATCCCATGGACAGAGAAACCTGGTGGGCTGCAGTCCAGGTTGCAAAGAGTTGGGCATGACTGAGAAACTAACACTGAGGAACTGAGGAACTTGCTTTTCTACCATATATATACACTATTATATATTGGTAACATTCATATATATTCATATTTATTATAATGTTTGGTCATGTCATATAAACTCTGAATTTCCTCTTTCTCAAAAGGAACAGTATATCTATTTGTTTTGTCTTTCTTAAAGTGTTGTTCAAATAAGAAAATGGATGTGACAATTTAACCAACTATTATTTGGGTTAAAGAAGTTAGGAAATAGATAAGGTTTCCTAGGAATTATAGAGCTGCCAGTGGGGTGATCCATTTTCAGTGTGAACCAAAGGAAGAAATGACAGTTTTCACAGACATGTGCTATGCTCTTCCAGGGACAAAGCTCAAAATCCTGACAGGGTTAAGTAATCCACTTAAGAGTTGCAGCTCAGAGCTAACAGGTCAGTGCTAGAGACAGAAACTGGAGCATGACAAGGCAGTCAGTTCAATCAATTTGAAAAAGATGATGCAATAAAAGAATGCCAAGTTTAGTATAGAAATTAATTAAATAATACTTGCTATATAAACATAGACCTTTAAGCAAGCACATAAACCAAAATTCATAAAACTTGCACGAATAATTATAAGGGCCCTGAAACAAAGAACAAGCATCTTCATAAAGACAGTGTTACTAGAAGAGGTGGTGATGTTCAGTTGCACAGTCATATCCAACTCTTTGAGACCCCATGGACTGCAGCATGCCAGGCCTCCCTGTCCTTCACCATCTCCTTGAGTTGGCCCAAGTTCATGCCATCTCACCCTCTGACACCCTCGTATCCTTCTGCCCTTAATCTTACCCAGCATCAGGAACTTCTGCAGTGAGTTGCCTGTTGGCATCAGATGACCAAAATACTGGAGCTTTAGCTTGAGCATCAGTCTTTTCAATAAATATTCAGGGTTGGTTTACCTTAAGTCTGATGGTTTGATCTCCTTTCTTTCCAAGGGACTTTCAGGAGTCTTCTCCAGCACCACAGTGTGAAGGCATATATTCTTTGGCACTCTGCTAAAGATGAGGTGATATCTACAATCAAAAGTAACAATATGTCCAAATTGAAAACTTTTGGTAATTTTGATTAAGTATAATTATTTCTTCTTAGTGACAAAGAAATAACAGAAATTACTAATCCATCTTTAAAAAATCTTATAGTTCTATGTAGATCAAGAAGCAACAGTTAGAACCCTGTAAGGAACAATTGATTGCTTCAGGATTGAGTAAGGAGTATGACAGGGCTTTCTGTTGTCACCCTGTTTATTTAATCTGTACACTGAGCACATCATGAGAAACACTGGACTGGATGAGTTATAAGCTGGAATAAAGATAGGTGGGAAAAGCATCAGTAACCTCAGAAATGGGGATGATACCACTCTAATGGCAGAAAGTAAAGAGAAACTAAAGAACCTCTTGATGAAGGTGAAGGAGGAGAGTGAAAACACTGGCTTAAAACTAAGTATTAATAAATCTAAGATCATGGCATTTGGCCCTATTATTTCATGGCAAATAGAAGGGGAAAATGTGGAAGCAATGACAAATTTTCTCTTGTTGGGCTCTAAAATCACTGAAGATAGTGAACATAGCCATGAAATCACAAGAAGACTGCTTTTTGGCAGGAAAGCTATGACAAACCTAGACAGTGTGTTCAAAAGCAGAGGCATTACCCTGCTGACAAAGGTCTATAAAGTTAAGACTATGGTTTTCCCAGTGGTCACATATGGTCGTGAGAGATGGACCAAAAAGAAGGCAGAACACCAAAGAATTGATGCCTTCGAACTGTGGTGCTGGAGAAGAGTCCTGAAAGTCCCTTGGGCAGCAAGGAGATCAAACCAGTCAATCTTAAAGGAAATAAACCCTGAACATTCATTGAAAGGACTGAGACTGAAGGTGAAACTCCAGTATTTTGGTCATCTGATGTAAACAGCCAAGTCATTGGAAAATTCCCTGATGCTTGGAAAGTTTGAGGGCAGAAGGATAAAGGGGCATCAGAGGATGAGATGGCTAGATGGAATCACGGATGTAATGCACATGTATTTGGGCCAACTCTGGGAGATAGTGAGGGACAGGGAGGCCTGGTGTGCTGCAGTCCATGGGTCTGCAAAGAGTTGGACGTGACTTGGTGACTGAACAACAGAACAACATAGTTCTGTGTTGAGTACTAGTTGCTCAGTGCGTCCGACTCTTTGCAACCCCATGGACTGCAGCACACCAGGCTCCTCTGTACATGGGATTTTCCAGGCAAAGATACTGGAGAGGGTTGCCATTTTGTATCTACAAATTGTTAGAACTTTAATGGTTCTGACATTTTACCCTACTTGAAATTTAACCAGTAAACCTGCCACAGTTTCATGGATGCTGGTAGAAAACACAAAATTGCTGAGCCAGGGACAAAGGACTATATTATATACAGCAACAGAAAGAGTATCAGCAATTATTTAGGCTTAAGGAGCCTCAGTTCTCACCAAGCAATGAGAAGGTCAGGTGATACCCATATACACAGTGGGCTGTGCACAGGAGAGGCACTCTGAGTTTAGGGAAATAGGATTTTATGTAATAGTGAGTAAATAGGCTTTTGCTCTGGAGTAAGGTGATATTTCCATATTGCTGTTGAGCAGAGAAAGCTAGTACCTCAGCTTATAACATATGGAAAACATGAGAGTATTGTTTCCCAATGCATGTGTAGAGTGTTCTATCACCACAGCATCTGAATTCAATAAATGTTAGATAATTTTCAATCACATTAAAAAATTCCAAATGAAAGTTATGTTTGTGTATTATTATATGAGATCCTTATATAGATGTATGCTAATCTAAAATTTTAACATTTTTATCAGCTACAGTTAGCATTGTTTTTAACAGTACTTAAGCCACAACATTCTATATATACTTTTGGATAATTTTGTAAATATTGTCTGAAAATAATGAGTGCTCTTTCTTTCCTTTTGTTCCATCCTATAAAGTGTGTTTGTTAAACTCTCTTTCAGTAATGTGGGATATACCTTCTCCATCATGATTTCAAAAGGACTTCTCTATCTATATTTATTTGTACAATCAGTCTTCCATTTTTTTCTTTTCCTTTTTTTTTTTATACTATTTTATGTTTGCTTTGCGCTTCCCAGGTGACTCAGTGGTAAAGAATCAACCTACAATGCAGGAGACACAGGCTCGATCCCTGGGTTAGGAAGATCCTCTGGAGAAGGAAATAACAACCCACTGCAGTATTCTTGCCTGAGAAATTTCATGGACAGAGAAGCCTGAAGGGCTATATAGCCCACGGGGTTGCAAAACAGACACAACTCAGTTACTAAAAAACAACGTTTGTTTTATACTAGGGTAATACTAGTTCATATGATGCCTTGAGTATATTTTCCTTTTGCAGTTGTCACAACATGAATCCCAGATGACTGTAAATAATTAAATTTTAAAATGAAGAAATATAGCAGAATATTATCAGCTCATGGGTGAAGAAAGCTTTCCAAGTTCAAAAGCCAAAAGGAAAATATGTCACTAAGAGAAAAGATTGATAGATTGGATGAAAAAAAATGTGAAAGCTGCCATTTTATATGAAAAAGCAAAAGAAAATACAAATTTAAAATCTGAAATCTATAGGATATATAGCATACATATATTTATATTATATATAGCCTGATATCTTCCATAAATTCCAAACTGTCTCATTCCCATGTCTTTCTCAATAAATGGCAACACAATTCAACTATTTAGGTCCAAAAATTTAGGGATCATGCTTTATTCTCTCTTATTCTAGCAACTTACATCTAATTCAAAGGCAAATATTGAATCAAAATATGTCTTGAATCTTACCATTTCTCACCATCTTAACTACCAGTAACCTAGAGTCCTAACAACTATCATCTCTCCCTGGATTAACTAGACTACTACATTATACTCCTGTTTTCCTAACTTTCTCTCTTGCCTTCTCAACATCTGTGTATTCTAAAACAATAGTCCTTAGGATTACACAAAAGTTTTTTATGACACTTCTGTTTATATCCATTGTCAGATTACAGTCACATGTAACTTGGCTGCACTGGGGACTGGGGTATGCAGTCTTTTATCCAGGATGTTAATATAACCGGCTAAAAACTGTACTGCTATGAATGAAAAGGATAGATGCTAACAGAGAACAACTAATGGCCTCTGCCACAATGTCAGAACATGAAACAGCACATATTCTCTTTTCCCCACAGATGGATTATTCATAGTTTATTTCAACATAACACACTAGTGTTTTACCTATTCTAGTTTTTTTTTTCCTATTACTATTTCTTGTGCTTACAGTTTTATTGAGATATAATTGACATGCAGTACTATACGTTTGGGGCTTCCCCAATGATTCAGCAGGTAAAGAATCCACTTGCAATGCAGGAGATACTGGTTTGATTCCTGGGTGGGGAAGATACTCTTAGGAGGGCATGGTGACCCACTCCAGTATTACTGCTTGGAGAATTCCACAGACAGAGGAGGGCCCCAGGCCATGGGGTTACAAAGAGCCGGACGTGAATGAAGCGACTAAGCACAGCACAGCACAGCAACTGTATAAGTTTATGCATAATGATTTGACTTACATACATCATGAAATGACTACCACAATAAGTTTAGATATAAAATTTAAAGAATAGAAAATTGTAATTTTTCCTTGTCATGAGAACTCTTTATAAAAACAAAAATATTGTGGTTCTATCAATAAACAAGGCATGGAATACAGTCTTACCTATTTACTAATGCCTTCCAAATACTATAAGCACCTATGAGCTCTAGAAGTTATATTGTGTTTGTTCATGTGTGCTCAGTTGTGTCCAATTCTTTGTGATCCCATGGACTATAAACTTCCTGGCTCCACTGTCGATGGGATTTTCTGGCAAGAATACTGGTGTGCATGCATGTGTGCTAAGTCGCTCAGTCATGTCTGACTCTTTGAGGCCCTATGGACTGTACAGCTCGCCAGGCTCCTCTGTCCATGAGATTGCCATTCCCTCCTCCAGGGGATCTTCCTGAACCAAGGATGGAACCAGCAACCCTCTGCATTGCAGGCAGATTCTCTATCACTGATCTACGGGGGAAGCCCCAAGCATACTGGAGTGGGTTGCTATTTTCTCCTTGGGGGAATCTTTCTAACCCAGGGATTGAACAAGTGTCTCTCGTGTCTCCTAAATCAGGAGGTAGACTCTTTACAGCTGAGCCACCTAGGAGGTCCCATATTAGGTATTGCAAAACCTTAAATATGGCTCTCAGGATGCTTTTGATTTGTGGAGGAAAAAGAAAAAAAGAAAGAAAAACAACTAATATCTTAACAGTATACCAAAAGTATTTAAATCCTTTTATATTGACACAAACTAATTAGGTCAGGTAAATATTATTCTCATCTACAGATAAAGAAAAACAACACAATTAACTTAAAGATAGCAATACGCTGGAGCTGGCTCAGAGGGTATCAGTTTCTTTCTTCAGTTGCTTCCCCTGAAACTTTCGTGTCCCTGGATTTACTAGTAGCATGTAGGACTCTCACTTGGTACATTTCTCCTTATTTGGATAATTGCATATTTTGACATATTCATTTAAGATAGCACATATTTATTTTAGACAAAGAATCAGAGGCTTAACAACATAGTTTCTGCATAAATCAATTATTTTTGTATTATTAACACACTATAAAATAAACAGTAAAATATACAATTAAGAAATTAAAGTGAAACACTTAATTTATAAACTAATTCCTATGTATTATTGTAATTAAATTTTTTAGGAAGCACATTTAGAGGTAATTATTACACAAAAACACTTCTTTAAAATAATAAAATCTTTGCATTTTCAGTTTTAAAACCACCATAATTTCAGTAGTTTTTATGGCATATATTCTGATTTTGATCTTATGGCTTCCCCTCATTAGTAGGGCTAAACACTATACTTTTCCAAACACCACGCCTTCATTCAAATGGCATTTAAAACATCATCACTGAATGAATACTTGGATAGGTAAATAAATGAGAGCCAACTATGATCCATGATGGCTTTAATATTGTGTGTTACTATAAAATATGATCTGAATTACTGGATCTTATAGGATGCCTAAAAGTTTCAGGTAAACTAGAATCCTCAGCATTTCCGCTCTATCTTTATTTTTACCTCTTTTATTTAAAAATAATGAGGATGTTGTCTCCATTTTTGAAAAATGGAACTTCAATTATGCCTCATCATCTTTGGCCAGATGATGAGTATTATTATTTAATGTTGTAAGGGTAAATCTAAATTCAAACTTAAAACTCCTAGAAGAATATAATAGCCTTTCTCATAGCCAAATTCATTTTTATGTTAATGGGGTATTTTGTTGAAACTAAACGATCATTAGTTTCCTGTGGATAGAAGGTTCTGGAAACAGCCTTCACAAATGATTTGAACTTAAATGTGATGTTTGAACATTATTATCTGTATTTATGGTAGCTTTATAAAATTTGAAGTGAATTATGGAGTGCTAGAACTAGCTATAGCTGGGAACATTTTCAGTGAATGTGTATATAGAGCTTTTACAATTTGACTTAACTTCAGAGTTCAGGTTTCAGTCTTTTTCCTTAAATGGCTAAAATTAAAAAGGATTCTGAAATATTTTATATATTTCAACTTTAATTTTCCAGTTGTACTCTAAGAATATTCAGATAATTCAAGGAGATTGAAATGATTAGAGTTAGCTTTCATTTATTTTTTCTCATTAGTTGAAAATAGGAACACAGGCTAGAGTTAGTAAATCTCCTCAGTTTTCTGATTGAAAAGTAAGAAAACAATATTTAATTTATTAATAAATATGATAATTAAACTAACTTTTTTAGCCCTTATGCAGTGCGATCAAGGGGAAAGCTCACTGAAATTCCACAGACATTTGAAAAGTTCACTTCAATTCTACTCAGATGGACGAAACTGGAGCCCATTATCCAGAGTGAAGTAAGCCAGAAGCAAAAACAACAATACAGTATATTAACACATATATATGGAATTTAGAAAGACAGTAATGAGAACCCAACATGGGAGACAACAAAAGGAACGCAGATGTATAGAATAGACTTGTGGACTTTGTGGATGAGGGTAAGGGTGGGATGATATGGGAGAAGGGCATTGAAGCATGTTAATTGTCATGTGTCTAATCAATCGCCAGCCCAGGATTGATGCTCGGGACTGGTGCAGCGAGATTTCCCGGGGGGGAGGGAGGAGGGAGGGGGGTTCCAGAGGGGAAGCATATGTAAACCCATGGTGATATCATGACAATGTATGGCAAAAACAATAATAAAAAAAAAAAAGAAAAGTTCACTAGACAGTCAATGGCATGCACATAAGTTCATAGGAAAATTTTTTAAATAATTTAACAGTCAGACTAGATAGTAGAGGCCCTGCCCCTAACACATTTCATGATCCTCAAAACATTAAATGCTTCTCACCTTCAGAGGTAAAAAAGGAAACCTAACTAAATGGTTTCAAAAATTTCTTCCAGATATTAACTTCTATGAACTTTAATAGTAAGGAGAAGAGATGCAGACTAATTTTTTCCAGCTTTATTGGGATCTGATTGACAAATAAAAATTATACATATTTAAGGTTTATAACTGGATATTTAAATGTATGTATACATTGTGAAATGATTACCACATTCTAGCTAATTAACATAGCCATCATGGAAAGATAAATTATTTCATGTGCCAAACTTTTTTGAAAAGATGGGATAAAAATGTTTAAGTGTAGTGGGATGGAGGAGTTTGTTCACTTTAAAAGGAATACTGGACAACTTCAAGAAATCATAAGTAGTTAATCATAGTGGGTAGCAACAGCATAAAGAAGAGAAGGACCCAAAGCAAAAATTAAGCCATCATTCAGCAGACAGGTTGGAAAATGTATATGTGAAGCCAAGTCTGTGGACAATTGCATCACAACTGCATCATATTTAGGATATTTTGTTTTCTGAATAGCTGTGTCAGTTTGGGCATCTGCAGGTCAAAAATGAGTGAAATATAAGGAAAGGTATGATATCTAACTATAGGGAAACAGGTCATGTCAGGTATAAGGAAAGAATGGAAACTTTTTTATTTTTATTTCTTAAATTTCTGTTTATTGAGATAAAATTGACAAAATTGTAAGACTATCTTACAACTATATCTTAAATTAATTCTTAAATTAATAAAAATTATATCTTAAATTAATTCTTAAAAATATCTTAAATTATATCTGGAAGAAAAGTCCTGTAACTAGATCCTAGGATAAGAAGGAGGGTGGTGCATAAACTAGCAAAGCAATGGCATAAATTTTAGTCTGCACACAAGAGCTAAATATACTTCCTATCTTTCTTCATGTATTGGAATAAGTTTTAGATGGCCTGGTTTGTTTCAGTTGAAAAATAATGCTTTCAGAACATGATGCAGGATCATAACCCTTGAAAATCTTTCACAGAAAGGAAGAAATAAAGAGAAAAGAGTTGAATGAAGAGCAAATGGACTGTTTAAAGTAGGAGAAACATACAGAATAGTAGGATATGAGTAAATATTCTCATGTGAAACTGTTTTAAAGTTAGAAAGTGAAGTAGAGGGAAAATGGAGAAATACATAATGATGAAGAAAAAAAGAAAAAATTACCTTAAAATTGATTTTAAGGCAGAAGAAGAATATCAATTGTCTTTGGATATTGACAAAATTAAGCACTATATATACCATTACTTTGTGGAAAATGAAGGGAAAATGGTGGAAAGTAATGACAAATTTCCTTTTCCTGGGCTCTAAAATCACTGCAGATAGTGACTGCAGCCATAAAATCAGAAGAGACTGCCTCTTTTCAGGAAAGCCATGACAAATCTAGACAGTGTGTTGTAAAGCAAAGAAATTACTCTGACGACAAAGATTCAAATAGTCATGACTGTGGTCTTCCTAGTGGTCACATATGGTTATGAGAGCTGGAATGAAAAGGCAGAGCATCAAAGAATCGATGCCTTTGAACTGTGATTCAAAGGCTGGAGAAGACTTCTGAAAGTCCCTTGGACAGCAAGGAGATCAAACCAGCCAATCTTAAAGGAAATCAACCCTGAATCATTGGAAGGACTGATGATGAAGCTGAAGCTCCAGTATTTTGGTCATTTGATCCAAATGGCTGATTCATTGGAGAAGTCCCTGATGCTGAGAAAGATTGAGGGCAGAAGGACAAGAGATCATCAGAGGATGAGATGGCTGGATGGCATCACTGATGAAATAGACATGAACTTGGGCAAACTTTGGGAGATGGTGAGGGACAGGGAGGCCTGGCATGCTACAGTCTATGGGGTCACAAAGAGTCAAATAGGATTGGGAGACTGAACAACAACAACAATATATACCAATGGAGAGATGATAGAACAGAAAGGAAAGTTTGACAAGGAATTCATATAAAAAATCGATTAATCTGTAATGCCCTCAGCAATCCATATTGAGAGAGTCACTGAATTATAAGTGCATCACACCAGGAGCAATGTAAGTCCTAGTTTGGGAAATCTGACATGATAAGTTTGGCCTATGCTTTGGTTTAGTTCATATCTGGGCTTACATTCTGTGCTTTGCTTTTAGTTTAACATCCATATTATTGATCTGTGTTCTAGTTATGAGAACTAAGTTTCTATACTATTGGGAGTCAAGCTGAACATTTGTTTCTTATGCCCAAGTTCATTCTCTTTTATGCCCTTTTCAATTATACATTTACATGTCTGCCTTGAATTTTTACTACTAGGGCTTCCATAATATTTTGATACATTATAGAGAGCTAGTGTCAAATTCAGATACTGGTCTTTTATTTTGGTCTGTCCATCGCTCTTTGGGATTCTTAATCTGCAATAGATCACTATGTGATGTTTATGGTTTTGAAAAGCAGAACTTAACAATTTAATAAAACATGTACATTAAAATGTAATAATTTTCTGTTAGAGGCTTTCCCCAAATTTATGATTTTAGTATACAGATGAAATCTTGCTAGTCATAGAAGAGAATGTTATGCAGAGTAGACAAAATTTGAAAAGATGAAAATGGTGTTTTGTTTGTTTTTGCTTTGCTTTTTTGAATTTGAATTTGTGATAGAACATCCTCTCTGTATAGAAACAGGCATATTTGCAAGTTTTCTGAATGTGAAATATTGAAGAAAAGGAAAAGAAGGCAAAAAATAAAGATTTTCATAAAATTAAAATCAGAGGTCTAAATTCCTGTGTGTGTACACATAAAGAAAAGATAGAAAGAATTTTTAATCTTTTGTGGACCATTGTTTGTTACTGGTGATATATAAGCAGTTCCAAAAGGAGTGACACTTGCTGTTCCAGACATTGGTTTATAGTTTATGAGCACTGATTCCATCATGGAGAAACTGGAGAATATTGATTTTGACAAGTGGACAGAGTCAGAAAAATAAAAGACAATTAGGAGGTAAAGAATTTGAAGAATTAGAAAAACAGTTTTCAAGAAGTCATGAATATTCTTTGGAAAGCTGGTCACATTTTTAAGGATTTGTTTTTGTCTCAGATATAATAACAGCAGTATGAAAGAAGATAAAAATAGTAAATTGCACTTTATGGTATCTGTGAGAAATTTAACTATAATATTTGAACATAATATATGAGTGCTGATTAAATACCAAATTTCTCTGAATGAGTTATTTGGCCAGATCATGCCTGAACTATTTTATGTACACACTTAAGAAATTCATGGGAATTCTGAGGGAAAAGTATGACATTTATTTTTAAATTTTTAGGAAGATATGAAACCTCTGTTAACTGAATCAGGGCAATGATCAGATTATAGGTAAATGAGGTCACTAAAACTGATATATTTTTACCTTTTAATTTCCTGACAAATCTCTAGTACAGGGGTCAAAAATCATTTTGATTTTTGGATATTATATTATTTTAATTATTTAAACTAGTACTTTTATAATAGGTTACTTAACATAGCTAAAAGATGGAAATCACAAAGCAAATACCAACTTACAAATTTCTTTTACTTTAAGAGATTATATATAAGAACATCCTTTTTTTAAGTAATGAAGAAGAGTTATTTTTTTAAAAAAGAAAAGTGAAAGTTGAGGAGAAAGAAAGCTATCTATTTCATATTACTCTTCTCCAGATATAAGAATTCTGAGTACTCAGTTGGAGGCTTAGGTCACAGTCTAGACTGAAAGACTATAACGTTTTAATTAATTCAGTTTGAATTTATCCTAAAATTTATTTTTACCTATGGATAATCACGAACATGTGATCCCTCACCGAGAGCCAGACATCCTGGGATGTGAATTCAAGTGGGCCTTTGGAAATATCACTACTAACAAAGCTAGTAGAGGTGATGGAATTCCAGTGGAGCTATTTCAAATCCTAAAATATGATGCTGTGAAAGTGCTGCACTCAATATGTCAGCAAATTTGGAAAACTCAGCAGTGGCCACAAAACTGAAAAAGGTCAGTTTTCATTCTAATCCCAAAGAAAGGCAATGCCAAAGAATGCTCAAACTACTGCACAATTGCACTCATCTCACACGCAAGTAAAGTAATGCTTAAAATTCCCCAAGCCAGGCTTTAGCAATACATGAACCATGAACTTCTAGATGTTCAGGCTGGTTTCAGAAAAGGCAGAGGAACCAGAGATCAAATTGCCAACATTCCCTGGATCTTCGAAAAAGCAAAAGAGTTCCAGAAAAACATCTATTTCTGCTTTACTTACTATATCAAAGCCTTTGACTGTGTAGATCACAATAAACTGTGGAAAATTCTGAAAAAAATTGTAATATCAGACTACCTGATCTACCTCTTGAGAAACCTGTATTCAGGTTCAGGAAGCAATAGTTAGAACTGGACATGGAACAACAGACTGGTTCCAAATAGGAAAAGGAGTACATCAAGGCCATATATTGTCACCCTGTTTAACTTATATGCAGAGTACATCATGAGAAACACTGGGCTGGAAGAAGCACAAGCTGGAATCAAGATTGCCAGGAGAAATATCAATAATCTTAGATAAGCAGATGACACCACCCTTATGGCCGAAAGTGAAAACTAAAAAGCCTCTTGATGATAGTGAAAGAGGAGATTAAAAAAGTCGGCTTAAAGCTCAATATTCAGAAAACTAAGATCATGGCATCTGGTCCCATTACTTCATGGAAAATAGATGCAGAAACAGTGGCTGACTTTATTTTTCTGGGCTCCAAAATCACTGAGGATGGTGACTGTAGCCATAACATTAAAAGATGTTTACTCCTTGGAAGGAAAGTTATGACCAACCTAGATAGCATATTAAAAAGCAGAGACATTACTTTGCCAACACAGGTCCATCTCTTCACGGCTATGGTTTTTCCAGTGGTCACGTATGGATGTGAGAGTTGGACTATAAAGAAAGCTGAATGCAGAAGAATTGATGCTTTTGAACTGTGGTGTTGGAGAAGACTCTTGAGAGTCCCTTGGACTGCAAGGAGATCCAACCAGTCCATCCTAAAGGAAATCAGTCCTGGGTGTTCATTGGAAGGGCCGATGTTGAAGCTGAAACTCCAATATTTTGGCCACCTGATGGGAAGAGTTGACTCATTTGAAAAGACCCTGATGTTGGGAAAGATTGAAGGTAGGAGGAGAAGGGGACAACAGAGGATGAGATGGTTAGATGGCATCACTGACTCAGTAGACATGAGATTGGGTCTACTTCAGGAGTTGGTGATGGACCAGGAGGCCTGGCCTGCTGTAGTTCATGGGGTCACAAAAAGCTGGATATGACTAAGCAACTGAACTGAACTGAACTGATGGCATAATTTGTGATTTTTACCGTTTCTGTCTCTCCATTATCACATCTATCATAAGTATACTATCATTATCATAAGGCCACTGATAATCTCGGAAATTAGGGACTGATTATTAAAAAAGGCTATCCATCTATACAGTTATAAATAATGCAATTTCTATAAGATAATAACCACGCCTAAGTCATTGTTAATTCTCAATCACATTTTGAACACAGTAGATACTGAAATACTCTGTTTATTCTTCATTACTTTTCTACAAGGGCTTCCCAGGTGGTGCTAGTTGTAATGAACCCACCGGCCAACTCAGGAGACATAAGAGAGACACAGGCTATACCTCTGGGTCAGGAAGATTTCCCTTGAGGAGGGCATGGAAACCCACTCCAGTATTCTTCCCTGAAGAATCTCATGGACAGTGGAGCCTGGCAGGCTGCAATGCATAGGGTGGCAAAGAGTCACAACTGAAATAACTTAGCATGCACACATGCACTCTTGTAAACAGTATTAAAAGAAAAAAAACTTGTTAGGTTAATTCCTAGCTGGTAGCCCATCTACAAGCCTACTATTTTTACATTTTCCTGAGGCTACATAAATTCTATTTTATTTATTTATTTTTATTTATTTATTTATTTTTACTTTTTTTTATTGTTTTTGCCATACAATGTCATGATATCATCATGGGTTTACATATGCTCCCCCTCCAGAACCCCCCTCCCTCCTCCCTCCCCCCCGGGAAATCTCGCTGCACCAGCCCCGAGCATCAATCCTGGGCTGGCGATTGATTACACATATGATAATTAACATGTTTCATGCCATTCTCCCATATCATCCTACCTTTACCCTCATCCACAGAGTCCACAAGTCTATTCTATACATCTGCGTTCCTTTTGCTGTCTCGCATGTTGGGTTCTCGTTACCGTCATTCTACATTCC
>ML661885.1:28759290-29040623 GCA_007570785.1 Antilocapra americana
GCTTCTCCCTTGCTGCTTTTAATATTTGGTCTTTGTATTTGATATTTGTTAATTTGATTAATATGTGTCTTGGGGTGTTCCGCTTGGGGTTCATTCTATTTGGGACTCTCTGTGTTTCTTGGACCTGAGTGGCTATTTGCTTTCCCAATTTAGGGAAATTTTCAACAATTATCTCTTCAAGAATTTTCTGATGGTCTTTCTTTTTGTCTTCGTCTTCTGGGACTCCTATGATTCAAATATTGGTGCATTTAATATTGTCCCAGAGGTCTCTAAGACTGTCCTCATTTATTTTAATTCTTTTTTCATTTTTCCTTTCTGTTTCATTTATTTCTGCCATGGTCTTCTACCTCACTTATCCTGTCTTCTGTCTCTGTTATTCTACTGTTGGTTCCCTCCAGGGTGTTTTTGATCTCATTTATTGCATTATTTATTTTATTTTGACTATTTTTCATTTCTTCTAAGTCCTTGTTAAAGCTTACCTGCATCTTCTCAATCCTTGCCTGCAGGTTATTCAACTGCAACTCCAACTTATTTTCCAGGTTTTGGATCATTTTCACTATCATTATTCGGAATTCTTAGTCAGGTAGACATCCTATCTGTTCGCCTTTTGTTTGGTCTAGGGGATATTTATCCTGTTCCTTTACTTGCTGGGTATTTCTCTGCCTTTTCATCTTGTTTATCTTGCTGTGTTGTCCCTTTATTGTGGGGGTTCCTCACTCTGGGAGGGGTTGGATGTGTGGTTTGTAGAATTTTCCTGGATGGGAAAGCTTGTGTGGTGTTCTGTTGGGTGGATCTGGGTTTCCTCACTGTAATTAACAATGGAGTGTCCAGTAAAGAGATTTGAGGTGTCGGTGGACTTGGTGTGACCTTGGGCAACCTGTGTATTGAAGCTCCAGGCAGTGTTCCTGCGTTGCTGGAGAATTTGCTTGGTATTATTTTATTTATTTTTAATACCCAGTTGTGACAATGTTAAATATGGCTATTTTCTCTGTTAGTTGGAAGTCAATTTATTTTTGCTATGATGGTATAAACTATGATGGTATAGGTTACTCAAGTAGTGGTTTTTGTTCCAGTAAAAGACCATTAAACTCTGTGCAATTTCCGTTTGACATTTCCATGCTCCTTATCTGTCATGTTCAATCCATAATACTCATCTATCTAAAAAAGCACTGAATGGATTTCTGCATGCTTTGTTTTATATATTTACTTCATCAAATGTATTGTCTTCATTTTTTTCTATATTTATTTCAACAAATGACTAATATTTGGGGGGTTAGATAGCTCAGAGGTAGAGCATTTGACTGTAAGGGACTGATGTGTTTGATCCTTCTCTACCACCTTCCCTTAACTCTGCCATCTATATATATATCCTCTCTTCCTTTAAGTCCAAATTCTGTGTATAAAATGAGTACTTTAAAAATGCGCATTTGTTTGTGCCACCTTAAAGTTTAAGTTATCAGTAGTTTCCCATGAGTTTCAGCATTAAAACGAAAAATACTTAAGTTGACTTGAAATTCCCTATAACATAAACATACTGTGAGCTGATTTTCTTCTCCAGCTTCCTATAGTATATCTGTTCCTCTCTTTTTCTATAGTTCTCTTGAAACAATCACATTCCCTTCAGTGTTAGAACTTGTTATACTCATCTTGATAACCACCAGGTCAGGTCCTTGACAGTATATCTCTCTTTGTTTTTAATACATTAAATTTAAATACTGTTATAAACCCTCCATTTCAGTGATAGGCAGAATCTGAATTTTTATCTGATCTCCATGACCTGTTGTAGAAGGGTTGGGTGAGGATGTCAGAAAGGAATTCTCAGGAATATAATTATGTCTAATCATCCTTTGCTGTTCTCTGACATTCTCTGACACCAGGCCAGGAAACTGCTATTCTTGTCTGTTTTACTTTCTCCTTGTGTCCCTAATACCTAAGAACAGGGCATAGCATAGGGCCCAATATGTAGTTATTTGTTGAGTTAGTAAAAGTGTTTATGCTTATCAATTAAGTTCTTTTACATCTTTAAGCTAAACCCATACCTCAATTATTCCGTTTCTGCATACGTAGATAAAAGAATGACCCTGTTTCCTGGTGGGTCACTGGCTCACACTTCCTATAAACTGTTTTTTAAATTATTGCTTTCTTTCATCAATACAATTGTCATAGATTAGCTCTGCTTTTTCTAGCAATAAGACACATAAAGACTTACTTATACTTATGGTTAAGTGTTGTTATTTTTTAGTTGCTAAGTCGTGTCTGACTCTTCTGCAGCCCCATGGACTATAGCCTACCAGACTCCTCCGTTCATTGAATTTCCACATCAAATACTTTAAAGCCTAGGAAAATATTGCAACTGGGCAACAGTATAGCACATTAGGTAATGAGAGAATTCACATATGATATATAAAGGCAGTCAAATTCATTTTGAAAATGCTCTTTCAAACAAACATCTTCAGACCAAAATCCATATATCTACTACCAGGTTTTCACTGTTGAAAAGGTTTGCTAGCTTGCTAGTATAAATATTTTTACCTTACTGTAATTTGATTTAAAAAATAGAAAAAAAATCACAATTCAACTAGATTATTTTTAGTGTATTCCCTGTTTCAATAAATATCTAATACTTAAGGAGAGTCATAAGAAACTCTTAAATGGTGAAAGGTCTCAACAGGTCTCCAAGGTAAACTGTCTAAAAAATTATCTTACCTAATATTAAATGGGACGTTAAATTTCAAATATTTCCAAGCTAAACACTCACTGTCCTTTAGCTCAACTGTCTAAGATTTTACCATTTTCACAGAGTATACCTTAATACACAATATGAACACCTTGTTCCTTTTTTTCTAACGAGTCAGTTAAGCTCACATTTTCAGCAATTGCAGTTACATTTATTTTTTTCAGAGTGTTAACATTTTTATATTAATGCATTTTTTTAAAGAGAAGTATTAGATTTACAGCAAAATTAAGGGTAAGCCATAGAGACTTTCCTCAAACCCCCTACTTTTTAAACAACTTAAATATTGTACCCCATTAAAAATAATTATGCTTAACATTTCATTTTCTCAACATGGAGATACATAAACCAGAGGAATTCCAAACATTAAAACAAATTAGAATTAATTTTAATCTAAATTATTTTCCAAATTATTATCTTTATAATATGGTACACATGAAGAAGACACATTATGCTGTCACTATTTTTAAGCATGTGTACAGCACATTTCCTGAAGATCCCAGTTCAAAACAGCAACCAAGCGCTTCATTATTTCATCATAACTTATGAGACATACAATATTTTTAATAAATCAGCTAATTCATAGGTCAAAATATAATACTAGAACAAATTAGATTTCTGAAATT
This sequence comes from Antilocapra americana, assembly GCA_007570785.1. Taxonomy (NCBI): domain Eukaryota; kingdom Metazoa; phylum Chordata; class Mammalia; order Artiodactyla; family Antilocapridae; genus Antilocapra; species Antilocapra americana. Next base: position 28,762,651 of record ML661885.1, read on the forward strand.
TTATTCTGTGAATGTCTCCCAAGATTCAAATGCAGTGTGGGTCCCTACTTCATTATAGTTCTAAATGTCTTTAAAATCATGGTTCTGCCTATTGCCTTAATCTCCCACATTTTCAGATACATGCAAAAGATAATATGACTTACTTAAGAAGATTCCAGTCATTTGCAAGTGGTAGAAATTTTACCATAGGTTTGATTATATTTCAATTATATCATTGGTTATTATTACAAAATGTTAATGTACAACTCTCCCAATGTAACTGCTATTGTTTAATTCTTCTATATTACTAATAGAAAGTATAAAATTATATGTATTGCTAGTGAGTTAGTTAAAAACTTGTCTCCATTACAGGGAGGTAACAATCCAATGTGGTAATTTTAAATTCATAAAGAATAAACCCAAATCATGAATAAATGGTGCTTGTGGAAATTTTCTTCTCATAAAAGCAGTCAGACACTGAAAAAAATTTTTCTTCAGCATTTCAAAATTAATCAAAAGCTTGCGGCAATCCAAGGAATGTTTATTCAAGGAAAATGGTTTAATAACTTTGTAATGGACTTTGTTGTTTTTGTCTCCCCTCCCTTTTCAGATGTGTAAAATAGCCTTGAAAACTAGCAGCCCCACTACCACAGGAGTAGCGACCTAACAGATACTGAAAAAGGCAGATGAGGTTTGAAGTTCATCAGAAAGTTTCATCCCTGGACAACTGTCACTATTTAAGCTTTTGCCTGACCCAGAACTTCTCAGTGGGAAGAGCTCAATTCCCAGGGCATTTGTCAAAAGGTGGGGGGTGGGGGGAAGCAGCAATTGTTTAACAATGTAACAGTTGCTGTCAGAAGTGATACCAGTGAGTACAAAGGTTTGACCAAAAAACATCTCACCTAGAGCCATCCATCTAAGGCTTTAAAAACATGTAACATATTCCCAGTAACTTAAAAGACTACATGCATGTGCAGGGCTATGTTCATGCCCAGGAAAAGATCTGAGAAAACATGGAACTGACTTACAGCCTTCTCTGAGCAGGAAGTGAAGGTGGAGGCAAAGTTGCAAATTACAGGACCCTTGCTTGTGTGCCCCAGCAAACAATCAGAGCCTCTCAGGAAATGTCAAAGGTATATTGGTTCAAGGCATTAAAAAAAAAAAACAAAAAAACCCACCATCTAATCATTTGTCAGGTGCTCAACTAACTGAGCAGAGTTCAGTGGCCATATACAATAGGGGATAGGCACTAACTAAACTAACCAAACAAGTACACTACATCAAATAGCCACAACACACCCACTGGAAAAAAAGAGTCTGATTTCCAGACAAGAATATTACAGTCAAATTATTTTGTCTAGTTTTCAACAAAAAGTTACAAAATATTCAAAGAAATAGTAAAGTACAGCACATAAATGGGGAAAAAAAAGTCAATAGAACCATATCTGATAAAGCCCATTTACTTGAAGTACTAACCAGGGACTTTGTCAGGTATTATACAAATATTTAACGGGTAAAGAAAATTATACCTAAATAAATAAAGAGAAGTATGAGAATGATCTTTCATAAAATAGAAAGTAGCAGTAATGAGAAATATTAAAAAGAATCAAAACAGAAATTCTGGAGTTGAAAAGTACAACTGAAATGAAAAATTCACTAGAGAGGCTTACCAGCAGATTTAAGTTGGCAGAAGACAGAATTAATCAACTAAAAGATAGATCAACTGAGAGTATACAGTCTGAGAACCAGAAAGAGAAATGAATAAATAGCATCTCAGAGATCCATAACACATAATCAAATGTAAATCTAAATCATTACAGGAATCTTAGAAGGAGAAGAGAGAGAGAGGGATAGAAAGAATATTTGAATAAATAATGGGGAAAATAGCTTCCTAAGTAAATACATTCCTGGATAAATACAAACTGAGACAATTTGTCATGAGGAATATTATCTCACAGGTATATTAAAGGAAGTCCTTCAGGTTGAAAAATAAATGACATTAGAACATACCTCAAATCCACATAATCGTGTCACTAAAGCTCATTATATACTTAATACAAAATACAGTATAAACGTATTTTTGTTTGATAGTCTTTTATTTTCCAATCTGAATTTAAAAACACAACTGTGTAAAGCAATAATTATAAAACTGCTGATAAGCTTATAATGTATTAATATGTATTTGTATGACAATGATAGTGAAATGGAAACTTTATTGAAGAACATCTTTTATATAATACAGAAAATAAATTGTATTAATCCTAATTAAATTAAGCTGATATGTCATCTTATTCTGTACAAAGCACTAAAAAAGCCCTCAAAATATAAAGTAAATTTTAAAAAAGGAATTATTAATATGGTACTTTAAAAAACATATTTATCACAAAAGAAAGCAGTAATGGTAGACTAGAGGGATGATGTAAACAATATGGAAAAGAAGCATCAAAGTGGCAGACAAAGACTAACTTCTCAGCAATTACATTAAACAAAAATGGATTAAACACTCCAAAAGGTAAAGATGGGCAGAATGATTAAAAATACGATTCAACTACATGCCATCTACAAGAGACGACTAGGGCAAATATAAAAGAATAGAAAAATAAATGCTATGCAAACAGTAACAAAATGAGACCTAGAATGGCTGTACTAATATCAGACAAAATGGACCTTAAGACTAAAAGTTACTACAGTAAAAGGACATTTTATAATGACAAAGGGCCATTGCATCAGACTTAACAATTAGAAATGTACATGCACCTAAGAAATGAGGCCAAAACTACAGGAAGCAAAAATTGACAGAAGTGAAGCGAAAAATGAATGATTTGACAATAGTTGGTGACTTCAATGTCCCATCTTCAACAATGGATAGACCAACTAGGCAAAAAATGAATAAGGAAATAGAATACTTGAGCAATACTATATAGCAATTAGACTTGATGGATATGTATGGAACACTCTAACCAATGACAAAAGATAAAAGTCATTTCAGAGATAAACCTTAACACTTATGATCAATTCAAGAAGGGCGACAAGACAGTTAAATAAGAAAAGAATAGTCTTCAAAAACAGTGTTAGGACAACTGGATAGCCATATTCCAAAAATGAAGTTTGATTATTACCTCACACTATACTGCACACAAAATTAAATCAAATGGATTATAGACCTAACTGTAAGACTAAAAGAACAAAACTCTTAGAGGAAAAGGGGAGTAAATATCATTGACTTTGGGTTAGACACTATCTTATTACATATGACCCCCAAAGTATAAGCACTTGTATCTTAGATTATATAAGAAGTTATTATAACTCAATAATAAAAATGCAAATAACCCAATTTTGAAGTGGGCAAAGTTTTCCATAGCCATTATCTAAAGAAGGATTAAAGTGGACAATGTGCTGTGCTGTGTTTAGTCACTCTTTGAGACCCCATGGACTGTAGCCTGCCAGGCTCCTCTGTCCATGGGGATTCTCCAGGCAACAATACTGGAGTGGGTTGCCATGCTCTTCTCCAGGGGATCTTCCTAACCCATGGATCAAACCCAGGTCTCCTGCACTGCAGTGGATTCTTTATCAACTGAGCTATGAGGGAAGCCCTTTTAAAGGGATGTATATTATGTGAATTATTTCTTAATGAAGGTGTTATTAAAAAAGGAAGCTGTGGATAAGTAATTTTTTATCAAACATATTTTTTCCTCCTTCAGACCCAGGTAGAAGTTAATATATTTTACCTCTGTTTTATAGAAATAAAGAAATATGTTAAAAAATTGAAAGCAAAGAAATAAAATAAAAATATACAAACTAAAGATCACTTTAATCACCTTTAAAATTAATGCAAATCTATTATAGGGGTTGGTGATGGACAGGGAGGCCTGGCGTGCTGCAGTCCATGGGGTCAGAAAGAGTCAGACATGACTGAGTGACTGAACTGAACTGAATTATAGGTTTCAGCAAATTTGTCTTTTATGTTTGAGTATCACACATTTTTAAATAGACTGTGAAAGTCCCTGAGATATTTTGCCAACTTTTTTTAGAAAGAGAAAAATCTTTTCATTTGTTTATCCTGAAGATCATAACTGATTAGATAATAAAGGTATATTGATAATCTTGCAAACATTTTTTGTATTATATTCTAGGTATAGTCTATGCCCTCCTAGAAATTTCCACTTTAATAGAAACATACATCATGTGCAGTATAATTTCACATCTTGGAATAAGGAAAGTATGCCTGGAAATATTTCATATTTAAACTGTACATATGAAATGCATTTCCTTGTTACCACAAATCTGCATCAAAAATCAATTAATTTCCTTAGAAAATGCATAAGTATCTCAAAATTTCATTCTATTAAACAATGAGTTCTCTCTTAACAAGAGAGAAGTGTTGTTAATGATACAGTGGAAACAGACCACATTGTGAAAGAGATCTATTTATCTTTACCATTGTATTAGCATGAGTTTTGACTTTCAGAGTGGTGAATTTCAGCCATTCTGACAGCTATCCAAAGATTTCAGTCAATTATTGTAAGTAGTTGGATAATATAATCCAAGAGATATTACATAGCTAACAGATTATAGTAAATTGAAAACATTGACTTAGCTTCTGAAACAGTGTCTGATAACTTTCAGAGATGCAAATAAAAAGAACTCTCTCATAATAATATTTTACATGTACCTAGACAACAAGGCTAACTATAATATGTTGATTTTCTTTTGATACAAGTAACAAACAGCTTAATATATTTAGTTTTCATGATTGCTTTATATTAAATTTTAAGTCTTTTTCATTTTAAATTCATAATGTAGTTACTCAACCTTGAAGAAAAGTTGAAGCTATTTTCTTTTAAAATATAACAGTATTAGTATTTGTAGTATAATGCAATGGTTCACCTATTTAAAACTCTGTAATATAGTTACTTAGTGTTCACATAAACAGTTATTCTGCTTACCAAATCTAATATTCAGTACACATCAGGACCTATCAGGAAAAACGAACACTTCTGGTGTCAGCATGGATGTGTTCCTGAAAAGGTCAGTGATGTGTGTCAGAGGACAGGATAAGATCCGCCCACTAGAATTTTATTGTACCGATTGAAATGACATCTATTCTTTAGAATTTTTGATACTTAATGCCTTAGGGGCAACCTCTTTTATTGAGAGATTTTAAAGTGTTTTCCTTTCTGAAAACTGTACTTCCTCACTCTCATATTGCAACTAACTTTTTGAACTTTATATATTCTTCAGCAAAGACTGTAGGTATCCAAATACATTACATTTACAAATAGCATTCAAACAATTCATCAGGACAATTACATATTAGATGTATAATCTACTGTAAAATATAATGTTTTTCTTTTTGAGACTCTACAAATTCATTTTGTGAGAAGATATTTGTGATGAAATGGGTCAAATATTTGTTCTTGTCTCTTCAGAGGCCTAATGCTAGGTGCCATATATATGTGCTGAGCATGGAGCTCATTTTACAAGCTTGGTGTGAAAGCAGTATGACTTGTTTCACTGTTGCAGGCACTGATGGGGCAAAAACTTAATTTAGTTCTTTTATTGACATTTCCCCCAGGTTTTTCAGAAGATAGGGATAATTTTGATATCTTTTCTTCTTGTTATTCTTATTTGAGACCAGAAAAGTCTCAGTATTTCAGAATGTTTTCTGTTTCTATTTCTACCTTTCCTAGAAGTTTTAAAGTGAACACAGAGTACTTGAATGGATGAAAGAAAAAAGAAGCAATAAAAGAAAAACAAAATAGGTGATGTCTTAAAAATACAATTCCATCATATATAATCTGATATGTTCCTCTCAACAGTCCCTTCATAATATTTCCTGGTGGAGCAATAGATTTGAAGAGATTAACTCACTGGAAACCAAAAAGAAAAGAGGTTAAAACTAATGACAAAGAAATTATACAAATTTCATCTTACTACAAAGCCTCTACTTTTTGTAATTCACACATATCATTTTTTCTTGGAAGAATAATTTTGAAATGATGATATTACTTAAGAGAATGTGTCTCATTAGCTCATTTGTTCATGTTTCACATGGAAATATAGATGAGGTTACTTTGATGCACATATAGGAGTTTTGTTTAATAATACACTTATTTGACATATAACTTTACAGTTAATTGGAAGATACAAGAGAAATAATGTCTTTTCTTGATGTGAAACTATAGTAATTACTAATGTGGAAATTCTTAGAAATTGTCATAGAAAATTCACACTATAATCAGATTTGGTTTTTACCAATTTCAAATATCACATACGTTTCTCACCTTTTCAACACATTTTCTTAACAATAATACAGTGATAATAAAAACTTTTACTTCCTTAAAGGTGGAATGCTTGAAATTTATGGTTTATAAGGTTATTTTACAAATACATATTGCAAAATATTAAAACCGTTCCTTCAATTGCATAATGTCACATTTTTAACAAGGAAGATTTATCTGGTGTGTAACTGAGTACTGCTTTTATTCTTCCAAAGCTACTCAGAGATACTTATTGGTTTATGCCTTATTCTAAAACTCCAATTCTTACTCAAAGTGTAATGTTTAAGCTATCAGCATGACTGGGTGAATTAGAGCTGAATATCATTATAGTGATTAAAGCAAATTTAGAAAATTTAACCTGAAGCTAATATTAAATATTAAATATTCTAGTCATCATTCTCAACTGGGCTTACAAATATTGGCTCCTTCAAAAAGTCTCTACTTTGATCATATTCTGAATCCCAAAACTCATGCTTCCTCATGCACATACAATAAAATATCTTTAGATAAGTATCCTCAAATTTTCATCATTAAATCAATGAACCACTTACCATTCGTTATCAGTCCTCTGCTCTCTCTTTTGCTAAAGAAAAGAATTTACATTTATTATTTACTTTCTTTTAGACACTTCAGAATCAACTCCCCTACTCTCCAAAAGATTGCCAAATGGAATTTTGATTGGAATTTCATTAAATAGCTAATTCAATTTAGGGTAACTAACTTTTTAAATTGAATTGAGTTTTCCAATCCAAAAACATGGCCTATCCCACCACTGATTGTGTTTCATTTTTTTTCTCCTTCACACTGTATAGGTTTTCAAACAATGAACTTAGACATCTTTATCGTACATTAGATTTTCTATAAATAATGAGTTTTACTACTTCCTTTCCTGTGTTTATATTTTGTCCCAGTTACTAATGCTATGCAAAATATTAATTTTTTTTCTAAGTTCAAGATGTTTCACTTCTCTGTAAAGACTCCTGGTGACTTCAAACATGAATCTCCCCGGCACCACGTTCTCTAACTGCACCCCACTAACTCACGCAGTATTCTCCTGAGAAACGTCGCTCACTGTGACTGGACTCTGCTTCCTCAGGCTGGATTCTACAGGGGCCCCTTTCTCTGTAACAGCAATCTGCTTCCTCAGATGGGATTCTCCTGAGGAACATTATTCTCTGTAACTGCACCTCGCTATCTCAGGCTGGATTTTTCTGAGGACCCGTTTCTCTGTAACTGCGCCCCATTCCCTCAGGCAGGAGTCTCCTCAGGAGCATCATTCTCTGTTTTCTTTAACGACATCCCGTTCCCTCAGGAAAGGGAACAGGCTGAGGGGGAACAAGGGTGAAAGTTGATGCTAACTGCAGCCTATCATGAGCACAGCCGGGCGAGCACCCACACAAGGCCGCTCCGACTTGACAGGTCAGGGTACTTACCTCTAATTCTAACGTGGCAACCAGGTCTGGGCGGTCAACAAAGTAGAAGCTATCCTATCTTTTATATTCTAGCATCAGAAATCACTCAGCATCCTTTCTGCCTCGTTCTGTTGTTTACAAGTCCGTAACAAGCCTGCCCGGATTTAAGTGTAGGGAATATCGACTCTACCTCTTACTGAGAGGAGCATCAACTAATTTGTTGTCGTATTTAAAGCTGTCTCGGTCTGCAATCTGGCCCCAGATTATTTACATTGCTCCAACCTGCAAAAGACACTCACTGCCGAATCACTTCCATTATCACATTATTAGTCTCAGGTGTAAGGACGCAACCTTCACTTTTAAACCAGGTACTCTCGAAGATACAGTTACCCAGATATAGTTCCTTGGAGAAAATCATTCCGCTCATTCGGGACACGATGAACTACAGTCGTAAGTTATCTACTGCCCTTCAACCTCACCTCCACACAAAATATATACAACAGTGGGATAAAGAGCCAATAACTGGAAAATCGAAAACTGTTAAAAGGCGAAGTTAGGGGCTTCCAGAGGTGGGACTCGCTGGCCCGGCGGCAGGAGACGTAGAGGAGGCTTCTTGGACTGCGGTCCTGAGGCCGTCGCCTCTGCTTCTGTCTCCGCGTGGCGCGCAACCCGCCATGAGGCGAGAGGACGCACAGGGGCCACGTGCGTTTCCCCAGAGACTCCAGGTGAGTCCGGAGGCCGGCGCGTGCCCTCAGAAACACAGTTAGAACCCGGGAGGCCCAGAAACTGAGGGGCCTGAAAGGCAAGGGGTTGGACAGAGTTTTAAGGGCCCAGGTTTCAAGGGCCCAGGACCCCCAGGTCGCGGCACATGTAAGGGGTGAGGCCCGAGCCTGAACTTCAGTTGACTGGGCTGGGGAGCTAGCCCATTCCTCACCTGAGGTGTTGCAGGTGCCCCAGAGCCTTCCTTGAACTCTGGAAAGGAGAACTTGTTCCAGTGGCTTTGCCTTTTTTTAAGGCCTTCTTTACGCCCTCTGCTGGCTGCCTGGGAAGCAAACCCTGAGGGAGGCGGGAAGAATGGGTAAAGGTCTGTTATGGGACCAAGCTTCCTCACACCCCTGGTTTTGGAAAAGGTGACACCGGACAGAAAGAGAATATTAAGGTTAGCATTGTGCTGGGCTTAGCCTTGCGGATTCAATATTTGAAAATAAAACAGCAAGCAAAAGACTGCACCCTAGCATCCTAAACAGTACGGAGAAAATACTAGAACAGCTGTCTCTAACCTTTTTGGCACCAAGGATGGGTTTTGTGGAAGACAATTTTTCCACAGACCCCAGTGAAGGGGGGTAGTTTCTGAATGAATCAATGTATTACATATATTTTTCACTTTATTATCATATCAGCTCTGCCTCAGATCAGGCATTAGATCCTGAAGGTTAGGGATTCCTGTACTAGAATACTCCCCTGCTTTGGTTTTAACATTTACACATAATCGGGAATGGGGAATAATCCACTGTAAAATTCACAGGACAGTAAAAGCTGGAAAACCTTCCTAAGCTCACTGAGGCAGGTCGTTTTACTGTTAAGGAAACTGAGGACCAGGGCTAAGAAATGACTGGCCCAAGGTCACGTGATTAGTTTAAGGATTGTGTTGATACTAGAATTGAGGGTGAGGCATTTTTGGGTATAGTAGTTGAAATTAAGGCCCTGATTTAAGACCTTCTTCTGCCTTTCTTGCTGTTGCTTTGAGCTGTTTACTTACCCTTTGTGGCCAGGTTCTTCCAAAGAATGGATATAATACCTGATGGGGTTGTTAGGCTTATATTAGGGTTTGTGTAAATAGGACAAAGAAATGTGATACATATTAACTACTGGATAAGTAATGGTTGCAATAAATTATAGTCTGAATGCTGTTGGTTTACTACACTGACATCTTAATCTTTGAGTTGGTTGAGTCTTGTTTCCCAAGACCTGAAGTCAAATTTATGGTGATGGTAGGAAGGAGCTGGACCTTGTTGATTAACTCCTGGTCATGACACAAATGAATGCTGGTTGATGGAATTTAAACTGAATAGATTAGTAAAAGCTTGGGAGGACAAAGTTGGGCCACAGTTTAGTCTCCTTACCTCTAATTTAGGAAATGAAACTTTTTAATTTTTTAATAAGTAGATTTTTTAAAGAAAAGAATCTTATTGTTCTTTGAAATCATTTAAATTCAGTGTTTTGCTCACATTGTTTGGGGGTTATGAGTAGAATCACTGCCATGTTGTACATTTGCTGAAATTATACTTGGAGCAGAGGTAGAGAATTGTATGGGAAGTTGCCTGTGCACCAGCCAGTTTGAACAAGCTAACAAGCTAGGTAACCAGATCATGAGAAGGCTAGAATGTTCTAATTGTGTTATTAGAATAAATATTGCACAACAAACAGGTTTTATAACTGGTCTGAAAAATGGGTGTCAACATTACTTAATACCTTATTATCTCTGTGCTGCAGTTCAACTAGCACATTATTTTCCAAGGACCACGAGGGTAAATTTTTGATAGAAGTTGTTGCTGCAGTTTTGGCAATCATGCTATAATATCCTTTCAGTTACAGAGTTTATTTTCCCATGCGAGATAACTTAAGGCCTTGGAGTGACAGTTGTTAAGCATTAATACAGGCTCAAGAGACTTGAATTCCAGACCTAGGATGGTAATTAGCACAGGAACCACCTTGATTTTTCACATCTTTAAAATGGGAATGAGAAGTTTCCTGAATGTCACCGTTCACTAGGGACTATTAAGAAGGACAAATAAGATGGTGCACAGGAAACTATTTTGAGAAGTGTAATGAATTGTGCAAATAGAAGTATCAACTTGTAACAACTCCTAGGAAATAGTAAAAGTGCCTGAATACAGCTTACTGTAGGATTTTATTAGGAAAATACAGATCAAAAGTTTTGTTACTACAACAGCTGTACATTTAAATGTTTAATTGTGACGTGTGAAAATTATTTAGGCAATTTTTTAAAGAATTAAAGGAATCTACCACAATATGTTTTAAGTATTTACATCTTAAACCTACTTAGTTTAAGAGAGAAAAAGTGATTCCAATATTTCTATCAGTGATAAAACACAAAACTGTAAACAGGCAGTATAAATCTATTTTTAAGTGGGTGGCCATTTATAAAAAGACCACATCATATTTTATGTGCTTTCTTCCTGTGTTTAAACATTTTTGTTTTTTTAATTAAATGGACATGTAGTAAAATCAAGAAGGTACAAAATAATATTAGTAAAATGGTTTATATGTGATTGGAATCAATTAATTCCTTTTAAATGATTATTTTCCAATCTTAGAGGTATAGTTTCTTATTTTCCTTGAAATTCAGGAGTTTTAGAATGGTGGTATGCGGGAAATACTTGGTAATAGTAAAAAAAAAAAAAAAATCCCTGCTAATATTGAGCACATACTCTAAGCCAGGCACTGGCACAAGCACTTTACATGTATTTTGTTTATACAGTAATCCCAAGAAGTAGGTAGTGCTAATCTCATTTTAGAGATGAAAAAACAGAGCAAGAGGTTACTAATTTACCCATTTGCCAGTTCATTAAGTAGTTGAGGCAGATGATGATATTTGGACTCTTGCTCATAAACAGTACCAGATACCTCTGAATTTGTTTTTACTTTTGTTTCCTCATATGTCATATGGAGATGATAGAGTCTCCTGTGGTTCTTGCTAGGGTTAAATTAGATAAAATTAGATAATCTATGGTAGCTACAATCCAGAAGACTTAAACTTTAAAATAATATGTTGTGAATAGATAACCTTCATGAAAGAAAGACTTCCTCATTTTTTATTACACACTACCAATTTTTAAAATCACTTTTTTTTTTTAAGAAAACAACCAAGAATAATAGCCAGGTCATTTTTTTTTCTATTTCTGTCTCTAATTTCCCATGGATTAAAAAAGTTACAGTTGAAACTTTTAAAGTTTTAAGACAGAGTCGTACAAACAAAAGCCCAGGAGCAAATGGCTTCGTTACTGAGTTCTACCAAATTCTTGGGGGAAAATTACCAATCCTTCACAGATCTTCCTAAAGACAGAATTAGGGAACACGCTTCCTAGAACATTCAATGATGCTGCTATTACTCTAGACCAAAATCAAACACTTCTCAAAAAAGAAAATAATAGACAAATATATCTTGTGAAAATTGACTTGAAAAGATAACATATAAAATTTTAAACTAAATAAATTCAGAAATAAGTTGAGCTTCCATTTTTTTTAAGGATTTTTTTTCTTTCCCTGAATGGACTTTTTTTTTTCCCCTTAATTGACTCTTGAGAATAAAGTTTGTGCTTTTGAGAAGTGACAAGTTTAATGTCTATTTAGTATTTTCCCTTTTATCTAAATAGTTCTCTGGATTTGCTAAAATTTGATGCAGAATATACCCATATCTGTTACATATAATATTTTGTGTTCAACTGAAGTCTCTTGTATATTATTAAATATGTAATATTTATCCTTTTCTTTCTGGCTTTTGTCAGTTAGCATAAAGCTTATAGTTGAGTATTTTTTTTTTCATTCTGACTGATGCTGTCTTTTAATTAGAGTTTATAGCCTATTTAAAATTAACTTTAAATTATCTCTATATTAGGGTTAATATCTACTGTAATCTTATACCATCACACACTTGTTATATTTGCTCCAGTAATTCAGTATTTTTATTCCTTCTCCATTATTTCTGTTTTTTGGATCAGTAAATTTTTAAAAAAAAATTTTGTCACAGTTTGTTTTCTGTCTTATTTATAATTTTTATTCCATTCATAATTAATATACCATTTTGTTTATATTTGCAAGTTTTTAAAAAATCGGGATACTGAATAAAATTTTAGTTTCTGAGCATAATCTATGTTTATAAGATAGCTTTTTTCAATTTATAGTCAAGAATATTTTAAAAGGAATCTAAGAATTACTACTATTATGACACAATGGTTTAAACAGTGATATTGTTCAGAAATAAATCAGTGGTACATAGACACAGATATATGAGTAATCATTCATTGAATATGACTTATTGGCATAATGTTTAGTATTGATTTTTATATATTATATCTAATTTCATTTTTGAAAATAAGATAATTAAGCCTTCAAAAATTGTAGGAATAACAAGCTAAGGTCTTACAGTTATCAATTATTAAAATTTGTTTCTTAACTTTTGTACTTGCAAAGTCTAATTCAACTTTAATCTGACTTTTAAAAATATTGCTAGGGAAGTGACTAAAAGGATAAAAACTAAATGTTCCACTTACATGAAAAATCATGTTATGAAACATTAAATCTGTTGCAATTGGAAACACATTTGTAGGAGGAATACTTACAACGGAATTTCCCAAATGTTTTGCTTCTTTTAGTTTAGGTTGAGTTTTATGAGTAGTGTTGGTAGAGGAGCCAGTGAGCCAACAAATGGCACTTATGGGTGATCAAATGCTATAGTAAAGACAAGGTATTTGATTTCCTTAAGAGTTATTCTTTAACACACTGAACATTACTCCTATAATAGAAGTTGATACAAAAAAAGTTGACTTGATAATGGCTACCTTTTTTTAACCACGTGAGAGGTACAAAATTCAGTTTTTCACTTTCCCTGCTAGTTTGCACAGATCCTTGCTATTCAAAATGTAGTTCATGGACTCAACATCACCTGATAGCATATTAGAAATGAAAATACTAGACCTCACCTCAGATTTACAGAGCTAGATTATATATTTTAAGAAAAGAAAGTGAAAGTCACTCAGTTGTGTCCAATTCTTTGTGATCCCATGGTCTGTCCATGGAATTCTCTAGGCCAGGATACTGGAGTGGGTAGCCTTTCCCTTCTCCTGGGGATCTTCTCAACCCAGTGATTGAACCCAGGTCTTCTGCATTGCAGGCGAATTCTTTACTAGCTGAGTGAGATCTTCCTAACCCAGGAATCGAACTGGGACCTCCTGCATTGCAGGTGGATTCTTTACCAACTAAGCTGTCTGGGGAGTCCCCCACCCCACCTCCCTTGCAAACAGTTTTAATGCATATTACAGTATGAGAAATCTGGTATGGGTAACTTAAACACATCTCCAAATGGTGAAAAAGAAGAAAATAAAAGTAATGTGTCTTTAAAAATAGACCAAATTGAAAAATAACATTTTTGAACTGTTTTTTTCTAATTATCATGATAAAAATTGATGCTTATAATTTAGCTCTTCAGTATTTTTCAACAAGTTTTAAAAAATCTTCAAGTTTTTAAAAAATGCAAGGTTGTAAAATATACATTTTTCCACAAGTAAATAGCCAGTAGCAGGACGGTACGTGGAAGTTGCATAGAAATACTTTAAATGCTTTAATTACATACAATTATAATTTTGTTCTCCTCAGAACTTTTTTGAATTTTCAAGCCAAATGAGGTAACATTTTAAGAATATAAGCTTATTTTTTTAAACTTTTTATTTTGTATTGAGGTGCAGCCAATCAACAATGTTGCAACATTTTCTTTTTTTATTTTTTTTTTAGATCACCTGTTAATTTTTATTTTTTATTTATTTTTTTTTATTGTTGTTTTTGCCATACATTGTCATGATATCACCATGGGTTTACATATGCTTCCCCTCAGGAACCCCCCTCCCTCCTCCCTCCCCCCCGGGAAATCTCGCTGCACCAGCCCCGAGCATCAATCCTGGGCTGGCGATTGATTAGACACATGACAATTAACATGCTTCAATGCCCTTCTCCCATATCATCCCACCCTTACCCTCATCCACAAAGTCCACGAGTCTGTTCTATACATCTGCGTTCCTTTTGCTGTCTCGCATGTTGGGTTCTCGTTACCATCTTTCTAAATTCCATATATATGTGTTAATATACTGTATTGTTGTTTTTGCTTCTGGCTTACTTCACTCTGGATAATGGGCTCCAGTTTCGTCCATCTGAGTAGAATTGCTTCAAATGAATTTTTTTTTTAATGCTGAGTAATATTCCATTGTGTATATGTACCACAGCTTTCTTATCCATTCGTCAGTTGATGGGCATCTAGGTTGCTTCCATGTCCTGGCTATTGTAAACAGTGCAGCGATGAACATTGGGGTGCACGTGGCTCTTTCAATTCTGGTTTCCTCAGTGTATATGCCCAGCAGTGGGATTGCTGGGTCATATGGCAGGTCTCTTTGCAGCTTTTTAAGGAACCTCCACACTGTCTTCCATAGTGGCTGTACTAGTTTGCATTCCCACCAACAGTGTAAGAGGGTTCCCTTTTCTCCACATCCTCTCCAGCATTTATTGCTTGTAGACTTTTGGATGGCAGCCATTCTGACTGGTGTAAAGTGGTACCTCATTGTGGTTTTGATTTGCATTTCTCTGATAATGAGTGATGTTGAGCATCTTTTCATGTGTTTGTTAGCCATTTTTATGTCTTCTTTGGAGAAATGTCTGTTAAGTTCTTTGGCCCACTTTTTAATTGGGTTGTTTATTTTTCTAGAATGGAGCTGCAGGAGTTGTTTGTATATTTTTGAGATTAATTGTTTGTCTGTTGCTTCATTGGCTATTATTTTCTCCCATTCTGAAGGCTGTCTTTTCACCTTGCTTATAGTTTCCTTTGTTGTGCAAAAGCTTTTAATTTTAATTAGGTCCCATTTGTTTATTCGTGTTTTTATTTCCAATATTCTGGGAGGTGGGTCATGGAGTATCCCGCTTTGGGTTATGGCAGAGAGTGTTTTGCCTATGTTATCCTCTAGGAGTTTTATAGTTTCTGGTCTTATGCTTAGATCTTTGATCCATTTTGAGTTTATCTTTGTGTATGGTGTTAGAAAGTGATCTAGTTTCATTCTTTTACAAGTGGCTGTCCAGTTTTCCCAGCACCACTTGTTAAAGAGGTTGTCTTTTCTCCATTGTATATTCTTGCCTCCTTTATCAAACATAAGGTGTCCATAGGTGCGTGGATTTATCTCTGGGCTTTCTATTTTATTCCATTGATCTATATTTCTGTCTTTGTGCCAGTACCATACTGTTTTGATGACTGTAGCTTTAGGTATAGCCTGAAGTCAGGCAGGTTGATTCCTCCAGTTCCATTCTTCTTTCTCAAGATTGCTTTGGCTATTTGAGGTTTTTTATATTTGCATAAAATTGAGAAATTATTTCTTCTAGTTTCTGTGAAAAATACTGTTGGTAGCTTGATAGGGATTGCATTGAATCTATAGATTGCTTTGGGTAGTATACTCATTTTCAGTATATTGATTCTTCCAATTCACGAGCATGGTATATTTCTCCATCTATAATGTGTCATTTTTTAATTCTTTCAGAGGTGTGTTATAGGTCTTTTGTTTCTTTAGGTAGATATATTCCCAAGTATTTTATTCTTTTCATTGCAATGGTAAATGGAATTGTTTCCTTAATTTCTCTTTCTATTTTCTCAGTATATAGGAATGCAAGGGATTTCTGTGTGTTAATTTTATATCTTGCAACTTTACTATATTCATTGATTAGCTCTAGTATTTCCTGGTGGAGTCTAGGGTTTTCTATGTAGAGGATCATGTCATCTGCAAACAGTGAGAGTTTTACTTCTTCTTTTCCAATCTGGATTCCTATTATTTCTTTTTCTTCTCTGATTACTGTGGCTAAAACTTCCAAAACCATGTTGAATAGTAGAGGTGAGAGTGGGCACCTTTGTCTTGTTCCTGACTTTAGGGGAAATGCTTTCAATTTTTCACCACTGAGGATAATGTTTGCTGTGGGTTTGCCATATATAGCTTTTATTATGTTGAGGTACGTTCCTGCCATTCCTGCCTTCTGAATTTTTTTTTTTTTATCGTAAATGGATGTTGAATTTTGTTAAAGGCTTTCTCTGCATCTATTGAGATAAACATATGGTTTTTATCTTTCAGTTTGTTAATGTGGTGTATTAGATTGATTGATTTGCAAATATTCAAGAAACATTGCATCCCTGGGATAAAGCCCACTTGGTCATCGTGTATGATCTTTTTAATATGTTGTTGGATTCTTTTGGCTAGGATTTTGTTAAGGATTTTTGCATCTATGGTCATCAGTGATACTGGCCTGTAGTTTTCTTTTTTTGTGGCATCTTTGCCTGATTTTGGTATTAGGGTGATGGTGGCCTTAGAATGAGTTTGGAAGTTTACCTTCCTCTGCAATTATATGAAGAGTTTGAGTAGGATAGGTGTTAGCTCTTCTCTAAATTTTTTGTAGAATTCAGCTGTGAAGCCATCTGGTCCTGGGCTTTTGTTTGCTGGAAGATTTCTGATCACAGTTTTGATTTCTGTGCTTGTGATGGGTCGGTTAAGACTTTCTATTTCTTCCTGGTTCAGTTTTGGAAAGTTATACTTTTCTAGGAATTTCTTCCAAGTTGTTCATTTTATTTCATATATTTGCTGATAGTAGTCTCTTAGGATCCTTTGTATTTCTGTGTTGTCTGTTGTGATTTCTCCATTTTCATTTCTAATTTTGTTGATTTGATTTTTCTCCCTTTGTTTCTTGATGAGTCTGGCTAGTGGTTTGTCTACTTTATTTATCTTCGAAAAGAACCAGCTTTTAGCTTTGTTGATTTTTGCTATGGTCCCTTTTGTTTCTTTTTCATTTATTTATGCCCTAATTTTTATGATTTATTTCCTTCTACTAACCCTGGGGTTCTTTATTTCTTCTTTTTCTAGTTGCTTTAGGTGTAGAGCTAGGTTATTTATTTCAGTTTTTTTCTTGTGTCTTGAGGTAAGCCTCTATTGCTATGAACCTTCCTCTTAGCACTGCTTTTACAGTGTCCCATAGGTTTTGTTTTGTTGTGTTTTCATTTTCATTTGTTTCTATGCATATTTTGATTTCTTTTTTGATTTCGTCTGTGATTTGTTGGTTATTCAGAAGTGTGTTGTTTAGCCTCTGTATGTTGGAAGTTTTAATAGTTGTTTTTTTTTTTCCCCTGTGGTTGACATATAATCTTACTGCATTTTGATCAGAAAAGATGCTTGGAATGATTTCAGTATTTTTGAATTTAACAAAGCTAGATTTATGGCCCAGGATGTGATCTATCCTGGAGAAAGTTCCATGTGCACTTGTGGAAATGGTGAAATTCATTGTTTTGGGGTGAAATGTCCTATAGATATCAATTAGGTCTAACTGATCCATTATATCATTTACAGTTTATGCTTCA
This sequence comes from Antilocapra americana, assembly GCA_007570785.1. NCBI lineage: Eukaryota > Metazoa > Chordata > Mammalia > Artiodactyla > Antilocapridae > Antilocapra > Antilocapra americana. The sequence goes on from ML661885.1 coordinate 28,780,491, forward strand.
TTGCTAATTTTCTGTTTAGTTGATCTGTCCATAGATGTGAATGGGGTATTAAAGTCTCCCACTATTACTGTGTTATTCTTAATTTCCCCTTTCATACTTGTTACATTTGCCTTACATCTTGTGGTGCTCCTATGTTGAATGCATATATATTTATAATTGTTATATCTTCTTGGATTGATCTTTTGATCATTATGTAGTGTCTTTCTTTGTCTCTTTTCACAATCTTTATTTCAAAGTGTATTTTATCTGATATGAGTATTGCTACTCCTGCTTTCTTTTGGTCTCCACTTGTGTGGAATATCTTTTTCCAGCCCTTCACTTTCAGTCTGTATGTGTCTCTTGTTTTGAGGTGAGTCTCTTGTAGACAGCATATATAGGGGTCTTGTTTTTGTATCCATCCAGCCTGCCTTTGTCTTTTTTGATTGGGACATTCAACCTATTTACATTTAAGGTAATTATTGATAAGTATGATCCCATTGCCATTTTATTTATTGTTTGGGGTTCAAGTTTATACACCTTTTCTGTGTTTCCTGTCTAGAGAAGATCCTTTAGTATTTGTTGGAAGAGCTGGTTTGGTGGTGCTGAATTCTGTGAGCTTTTGCTTGTCTGTAAAGCTTTTGATTTCTCCTTCATATTTGAATGAGATCTTTGCTGAGTACAGTAATCTGGGTTGTAGGTTTTTCTTTTTCATCATTTTAAGTCTGCCCTGCCATTCCCTTCTGGCCTGAAGAGTTTCTATTGAAAGATCAGCTGTTATCCTTATGGGAATCCCCTCGAGTGTTATTTGTTTTTTTTTTCCCTTGCTGTTTTTAATATTTTTTCTTTGTTAATTTGATTAATATGTGTCTTGGGGTGTTTTGCCTTGGGTTTCTCCTGTTTGGGATTCTCTGGGTTTCTTGGACTTGGGTGACTAGTTCCTTCCCCATCTTAGGGAAATTTTCATCTGTTATCTCCTCAAGCATTTTTTTCATGGCCTTTCTTTGTCTTTTTCTTCCGGGACTCCTGTGATTCGAATGTTGGGGCATTTCACATTGTCCCAGAGGTCTCTGAGGTTGTCATCATTTCTTTTAATTCTTTTTTCTTTTTTCCTCTCTGCTTCATTTATTTCCAGCATTCTACCTTCTACCTCACTTATCCTATCTTCTGCCTCCATTATTCTATTGATGGTTCCCTCCAGAGTGTTTTGGTATCATTTTTGCATTATTCATTATTGATTAACTCTTTTTAATTTCTTCCGGGTCCTTGTTAGACTTTTCTTGCATCTTCTTAATCCTTGTTGCCAGGTCCACAGCCAGCTAGCTCTCCTCTGGTATTTGCTCAGTCTTTTGTTCTTTGACTGGGCCGGCAGTGCCTTAGTTTAGGGCTTTTCCTGGGAAAGTTCTCTCTTTTTTTTTTCTCTCTCTGGCTATCCCACAGTTTGAGTTGCTATCTCACGTTAGTTCCCTCAGATTGTCTGCAGGGCATTCAGGCCCAGTCCCTACCTTAAACAGTGCAGCCGGTGCCTCCCTGTTCAGCCCCCACTTGCTGGTGGTGGCCAGGAGGATCTGGGCTACTTCTACTCTGGGAGTTGCCATTGGGCAAGTAATCTGTGGGTTTTATTTGTGTATTTATTTGTTTTTCCTCCTGGTTATGTTGCCCTCTGAGATTCCAGAACTCCCCACAGACCCGTTGGTGAGAGGGTTTCCTGGTGTTTGGAAACTTCTCCTTTTTTACAACTCCCTCCAGGGATGAGTCTCTGTCCCTAACTCTTTTGTTTCTCTTTTTATCTTATATATTTTGTCCTACCTACTTTCGAAGATAATGCTGCATTTCTGGGTGCTTGATGTCCTCTTCTAATGTTCAGAAATTGTTTTGTGGAATTTGCTGTGTTCAAATATTCTTTCGATGAATTTGTGGGAGAGAAAGTAGTCTCCCTGTCCTATTCACTGCCATCTTAGGACCTCCTTTTGATTACCATTGAGGAGGATAATACAAAGGGAGATTCTTGCATAACATTTACTGTAAGTTAGATTCAAAATATCTAAACTATTGTATCATTTGATTCTTATGGCTGCTGCAGCTGCTGCTAAGTCGCTTCAGTCGTATCCGACTCTGTGCGACCCCATAGACGGCAGCCTACCAGGCTCTTCTGTCCCCGGATTCTTCAGGCAAGAACACTGGAGTGGATTGTCGTTTCCTTCTCCAATGCATGAGAATGAAAAGTGAAAGTGAAGTTGCTCAGTTGTGTCCAACTCTTAGTGACCCCATGGACTGCAGCCTGCCAGGCTCCTCCGTCCATGGGAGTTTCCAGGCAAGAGGACTGGAGTGGGGTGCCATTGCCTTCTCTGGATTCTGATGGCACCTTCCCTTAATTTTAAACTAAAGATCTCTATGACTGTACAAAGATTTACAGATTGTGCAAGCAGAATTAATCGCAGACAGTTAGGCAACACAAAAATTAGTGAAGAATTCTGGAACTGAAAGGAAGGTTAGAAATAATTTCAACAAATCCTAGAATTTTACAAGTGGTAAAACTGAGGTTCACATATGTTAAGTGATGTTTTACTTTAAATCAACAGATGTTATTATTGTCATTTATCTAGTACCAGCAAAGGAAATATTGAAATATTTGGCAATTGGGGCAGACTGTTCAGTGGAAGTCTTCATTAGAAATTCTGATAGTCCTTAATTTCTCTCTAATGTATTAGTTTAAAACATCAGAAACCAAAGAATTGAAAACCCAATATTTTAGCATTCCACAGACATGCTTTCATGCTAAGTTGCTTCAGTCATGTCCAGCTTTTTGTGACCTTATGGGACTATAGTCTTCCAGGCTCTTCTGTCCATGGGATTTCCCAGGCAAGAATACTGTAGCGGGTTGCTATTGCCTTTTCTAAGAGATCTTCCTGACCCAAAGATCAAACCCCTGTCTCAAGACTCCTGCATTGGAAGGTGGGTTCTTTACCACTGCATCATTTGGGAATCTTGTTAGTTAAATCAGCAATTTCATGATGATTTTACTCCTCTGCATGTAGGCTGTATGCTGGGTATAGTGGACATAGTGGTAAATATTGCAGTCACAGTCCTTATCTTCATTTAGTATGGAATCTATGCAAATAGCCTAAATGGAATGTACATATAGAAAGTGTAATTATGAGTGTGATGAGTATTATCTGGTCAAATTAAATGGCACTACAGTGTATAGAGCAAAGGTGTGCAACCTATCTAGGATTGGAAGTGAAGAAGGAGCAGAAAACATTAGAGAGACAAAACTTACCCAATGATTCAGCAACAGGTGGGCAAATGGCATATCTGACATACTTAAAGTACAGAATCTTAAAAGTTTTGTAGAGGGAAATCTATGTAGAAATTATGCATTTAAATAATTTTTTCTGTGATAGTAATGTTTCTTCTGTGACAAAGTTTGGTTATATATATTTTTAATTCACTCTTTTATAAATTCTGTGAACTCAGGTTAAGTCTGCACACGTTTTGGCAATATATGTATGTTCCTAGGATGGTATACAGTGTATACTGGGCTCTTAATAAATTAGTAAATACACAGTAAGAAGTGAATATAATTTTTCACTGATTGGTAGGCAAGAGATTTAACGTTTAACATTAATGTTTAAAAAATTCTCTTTAATTGAACTTAGTTTTTATCTAAAGTGTCCATAAGTAAGGACATTTTCACAATATGGTCCTCAAATACTTCAAGTTTTTGCCTGACACGTACACCATTCAATCATCGGCACATATTGCTGATGGAAAATCCATGTACCTGGTTAACTAGGCCCTATAGAACAATGGCTTTCTGCTGCATTATTCATGTGGGAGATATATGCATTCATTCCTTAGTCTCATTTGCCTTTATAGTTTATGTAGCCTTCCCAATCTGTACTCTGACAGTTCTATTTGTGGCTCTTGCCCAATAATCATGTCACAGTTTCACTCTACCCATGGCTCATGGGTCTGTTCCCATTCTAGTGAGACAGCTTATCTGATTGTGTATATCCCTGTACTAATTTCTCAGTCTAGTTTGAGGGGAGAAAACCTAATTGAGACAGATATTCCATTTTCTTCTATGATAAGATTTCCATTAAATATAATCTCAGTTATACCTTGAGATGAATGGACATCATTAATATGTGTTATCAGAGTACTGTATACTTGTAGGTATAGCCGACAACTATCATTTTAAAAAAATTCAATTGAGTGTTGACATTATCAGAGGAAATACTGGATCTTTCCTATTTGACAGAGGGGCACTGATTTCAAACTTGCTCATTTAAGGCAACTTGATAGGTCAGTCAAAGATCCACAATATATATATACACATTAAGAAAATAGCAAACAGATTTTCCTTCAACACATCTTTAAACAAAACCTTTATTGGAAACAATCTCTGAGATATTAACATCTAGAAGAAAGGTTCACAGCTAGCATATAACACTTTACTTTACTGAGTACCAGTGGTTTAAGTGTAATTTTAATGGCAAGTATAACTTTACACACATTACTGAGACAGGAGAAAACTGATATGTCTATCAAATTGTAGGTTCTCTGTTACTGACTTTTATTCATCATTTAGAAGATGGTTATATAACATGAGAAGATGGACATGTACCATTCATACTGCAAATATCACTGCAAAAGAGATTAGGAATGTTTTAGGTTTTATATTTGCTGAATTATGAGCTTTGGATATTTAAGTGGTGGATAATCTCCTTATTTTTTACTTGGATGGGTACTCAATATATGGAGTAGGAAGAATATGTTTGAAAACAATATATAATATATTTAAGTTTTACAGCTTCACTAGAGCAAATATCAAATAATTTCAGTACCCTCTGTGAAGTTACTTAACCGGAGTTCTTCCAGAACAACATTTACACATCATTAAATGTTAAACTGCTCCTTGAAAGGAAAGCTATGACAAACCTAGACAATGTATTAAAAAAAAGCAGAGGCATCACATTGCCAGCAAAGATGAAAATAGTCAAAGCTATGTCTTTTCTGGTAGTCATGTACAGATGTGAGAGTTGGACAGTAAAAAAGGTTGAGTGCCAAAAAATTTATGTTTTTGAACTGTGCTGCTGGAAAATACTCTTGAGAGTTCCTTGGACTACAAGGAGATCAAGCCAGTCAATCCTAATGGAAATCAACACTGAATATTCCATTGGAGAGACTGATGCTGAACCTGAAGCTCTAGTGCTTTGGCCACCTTATGCGAAGAATCAACTCACTGGAAAAGACCCTGATGCTGGAAAAGATTGAAGATAAAAGGAGAAAGGAGTGACTAAGGGTGAGATGGCTAGATAGCGTCACCAACTCAATGGACATGAATTTGAGCAAACTTCAGAAGATAGTGGAGAACAGAGTAGTGCTGCAGTCCATGGGGTTGCAAAGAGTAGGAACATGACTTAGTGACTGAACAACAATAGCAACAACAAGTAGTAGTGAATAATCAGCAGTGAGTTCCTTGAATTTTGTCATACCTTTTAGCTTTCCTTGGGAGACCAGGAGGCAGAGTTAAATATATGTACCAATAGAACACATGGGAGGCCTAGAAGGAGAGCTCATATGTGAATGAATATGGAACTAGCCATATGGTTAAACCATTTTTTTTTTCTGAAAGGGCAAAATTAAATGTTATATTTATTTTTAAATTTTTTTTTAGTTTTTACTTTTAAACATGTAAAATCAAAGTTTATTTCTTTTTAATTGGAGGATAATTTCTTTTCAATACTATGTTGGTTTCTGCCATATATCAAATGAATCAGCCATAGGTATAGATATGTCCCCTCCTTCTAGAACCTTCCTCTAACACCATCACACCCCTCTAGGTTGTCACAGAGCACCAGATTTGAGCTCCCTGCATCATGCAGCAGATTTCTACTGACTGTCTAATTTTATGTATGATAATGTATATGTTTTGATGCCACTCTCTTAATTCGTCCAACCCTCTCCACTCCTCCCTGTGTCCACGGGTCTGTTCTCTCTGTCTGTGTCTCCATTGCTGTCCTGTAGATAGGTTCATCAGTATCATCTTTCTAGATTCCATTCAGTTCAGTTCAGTCGCTCAGTTGTGTCCAACTCTTTGCGACCCTATGAACCACAACATGCCAGGCCTCCCTGTCCATCAGCAACTCCCGGAGTTCACCCAAACCCATGGTTATTAAGTCAATGAAGCCATCCAACCATCTCATCCTCTGTCATCTCCTTCTCCTCCTGCCCTCAATCTTTCCCAGCATCAGGGTCTTTTCAAATGAGTCACCTCTTCACATCCAGTGGCTAAAGTATTGGAGTTTCAGCTTCAACATCAGTCCTTCCAATGAACACCCAGGACTGATCTCCTTTAGTATGGACTGGTTGGATCTCCTTGCAGTTCAAGGGACTCTCCAGAGTCTTCTCCAACACCACAGTTCAAAAGCATCAATTCTTCTGCACTTAGCTTTCTTTATAGTCCAACTCTAACATCTATTACATGACCACTGGAAAAACCATAGCCTTGACTAGACGGACCTTTGTTGACAAAGTAATGTCTCTACTTTTTAATATGCTGTCTAGGTTGGTCATAACTTTCCTTCCAAGTATGCATTAATATACAGTATTTGTCTTTCTCTTTCTGACTTACCTCACTGTGTATAATAGACTGTAAGTTAATCCACCTATTAGAGCTGAGTCAAATGTGTTCATTTTTATGGTTGAGTAATATTTTATTGTGTATATGTACCACAACTTCTTTATTCATTTGTCAGTGGGCATCTGCGTTGCTTCCATGTCCTGGCTATTGTAAATAGTGCTGCAATGAACATTGAGGTACATATGTCTTTTTCAGTCATAATTTCTCAGGATATATGCCCAGTAGTGGGACTTCTGGGTCTTATGGTAGTTTTATTCATAGATTTTTAAGGAACATTCATACTATTCTCCAGATTGGCTATATCAATTTGCATTCCCAGCAACAGTGCAAGAGGATTCCCTTTTCTCCACACCCTGGCCATTACTTATTGCTTGTAGGTTTTCTGTTGATGGCCATTCTGACTGGTGTGAGAGACATCTTATTGTAGTTTTGATTTGCGTTTCTCTAATAGTGAAGGATGTTGAGCATGTTTTCATGTGCTTATTAGCCGTCTGTATGTCTTCTTTGGAGAAATGTCTGTTTAGGTGTTCTGCTTACTTTTTTATTGGGGTGTTTGTTCTTCAGGTTTTGAACTGAATGAGCTGCTTGTATATTTTGCAGATTAAACTCTTTTCAGCTTTTTCATTTCACATTATTTTCGGAGGATTGTCTTTCACCTTGGTTATAGTTTCCTTCACTGTGAAAAAGCTTTTAATTAGGTCCCATTTGTTTATTTTTGTTTTTCTTTCCATTACACTGGGAGGTTGGCCATAGAGAATTTTGCTGTGATTTATGTCAAAGAGTGTTCTGCTTTTGTTTTCTTCTGTGACTTTTATAGTTTCTGGTCTTTTGTTTAGGTTTTAATCCATTTTGAGATTATCTTTGTGTGTGATATTATGAAGTGTTCTAATTTTTCTTTTACATGCTGCTGTCCAGTTTTCCCAGCACCACTTATTGAAGAGACTTCTTTCCTCCGCTGTAGATTCTTGCCTCATTTTTCAAAGATAAGTTACCCAAATTTATCTCTGGGCTTTCTGTCTTATTCCATTGGTCTATATGTCTGTTTTTGTGCCAGTACCATACTATCTTGATGACTGTTGCTTTGTAGTATAGTTTGAAGCCAACCAGATTGATTCCTTCAGCTCCAGTCTTCTTTCTCAAGATTGCTTTGGCTATTTGGGGTCTTTTGTGTCTGCCTACAAATTATGAAATTATTTGTTTGAGTTCTGTATAAAATATCATTGATAGTTTGATATTGACAGTTTGCGTTGAATCTGTAGATTGCTTGGGGTAGTATAGTCATTTTCACTGTATTGATTCTTCCAATCCAGGAACATGGTATAGGTCTTCATCTGTGTCATCTTTGATTTCTTTCATCAGTTTTTATGTTTTTTTACATACAGGTCTTTTGTCTTTTTAGCTAGGTTTATTTATAGGTATTTTATTCTTTTTATTGTGAATGGGATTGTTTCTTTAATTAATCTTTCTGAATTTTCATTGTTAGTATATAAGAATGCACGGGATTTCTGTGTACTATTGATTAGCTCTATTAAATTTCTTGTGGCCTCTTTTGCTCTTTCCATGTATAGTATCATGCATACATACTAACAGTGAGAATTTTACTTCTTCTTTCCCAATCTGAATTCTTTTTATTTCTCTCTCTTCTCTTATTGCTGTAGCTAGGACTTCCAAATGTCTGTTGAATAATAGTGGCAAGAGTGGGCACACTTGTCTTGTTCCTGACCTTATAGGAAATACTTTCATATTTTCACCATTGAATATCATTTTGCCATGGTTTTGTCACATATGATCTTGATTATGTTGAGGTATATTCCTCCTCAGGAGAAGGAAATGGTTACCCACTCCAGTAGTCTTACCTGGAGAATTCCATGACAGAGGATCCTGGCAGGCTATAGTCTTAGGTATCACAGAGGTTTGGACATTACTTAGTGAATAATGCTTTCATTTTCATCATGTTTATTCTGTGCCTACTTTCTGGAGAGTTTTTATCATAAATTGGAGTAGAATTTTGTCAAAATTATTCTCTGCATCTATTGAGATGATCATGTGATGTTTATCTTTCACTTTGTTAATACATTGTATGACATTGATTGATTTGTATATATTGAAGAATTCTTGGGTCCTTGAGATAAATCCCACTTGATCATGATGTATGATCCTTTTAATATGTTGTTCGATTCTATTTGCTAGAATTTTGTTGAGGATTTTTATGTCTGTGCCTCAGTGATATTGGCCTGTAATTTTCTTTTACTATGGCATATTTGTCCGGTTTTGGTAACAGAGTGATGGTGGCCATAGAATGAGTTTGGGAAATCTCCTTCCTCTGCAGTTTTCTGAAAGAGTTTGAGAAGGATACATATTAGCTCTTTTCTAATTTTTTGGTAGAATTTGCCTGTGAAGCCATCTGGACCTGGACTTTTGTTCATTTGAAGAGTTTTTATTGCAATTCTAATTTCTGTGCTTATGATTGATCTGTTGATTTTTCTGTTTCTTTATGGTTCACTTTTAGAAGGTTATAGTTTTCTAAGAATTTGTCCATTTCTTCCAGGTTAGCCAATTTATTGGCATATAGTTGCTCATAGTAGTGTCTTATATCAGCCTTTGTATTTGTTTTGTCTCTTGTAACTTATGCTTTTTTATTTCTAATTTTATTGATTTGGGACTTCTTTTTTTTCTTGGTTGAGTCTGGCTAGTGGTTTGTCAATTTTATTTATCTTCTTAAAGAATCAGCTTTTAGTTTTATTTATTTTTGCCATTTTCCCCTTTATTTCATTTTTATTTATTTCTGCTCTGACTATTATAATTTATTTCTTTCTGTTAACTTTGGAGGGTTTTGTTTGTTTGTTTGTTCTTCTTTTTCTGTTTGCCCTAAGTTTAGATTGTTTATTTGATACTTTTCTTGTTTCTTGAGGTAGGCTTGTATGGCTATAAACTTGCCTTTTAGCACTGCTTTTAGTGCATCCCATAGGTTTTGAGTTGTCATGTTTTCATTGTCATTTGTTTTTAGGTATATTTTAATTTTCTTTTTGATTTCTTCAGTGATCTGTTGGTTATTCAGAAACATATTGTTTAGCCTACATGTGTTTGTGTTTTTTGTCATTACTTTTCCCCTATAGTTGATATCTAGTGTTAAAGTCAGTAAAGATGAAAAGATTTCATTTTTTTAATATTTATCAAGGCTTAATTTGTGGCCCAAGATATGATCTATCCTGGAGACTTTCTATCCTGTGCACTTGATAAAAAAAAAATAAAAGTGAAATCCGCTGTTTTTGGATGATATGTTCTGTAAATATCAATTAAGGTCTAACTTGTCCATTGTATCATTTAAATGTTGTGCTTCCTTATTAATTTTCTGTCTGGATGATCTGTCCATTGGTTAAGTAAGGTATTAAAGTCCTCCACTATTGATTCCTCCTTTACTAGTTGCTAGCATTTGCCTTATGTTTTGAGGTGCTCCTCAAAACATATATATATATGTTTATATATATTTAAATTATTATCTCTTCTACTTGGATTGGTCTCTTGATCATTATATAGTGTCCTTCCTTGTGTCTTGTAATGATTTTTATTTTAAAGTCTCTTCTGTATGATATGAATATTGCTACTCTTGTTTTCTTTTAATTTCTGTTTGCATGGAATAACTTTTCTAGCCTCTCACTTTCATTCTGTGTGTGTTCGTAGGTCTGAGATGGGTCTCTTGTAGATAGCATATATAGGGGTCTTATTTCATATCCATTAATGTAATCTGTGTCTTTTGGTTAGAGCATTTAGTCCATTTACATTTAAAGTAATTATTGATATATATGATCCTATTACCATTTAGTTTATTGTTTTGAGTCTGTTTTTATAGGCTTCTTCTTTCTCTTGTGTTTCCTGTCTAGAGAAGTTCCTTTAGCATTTGTTGCAAAGGTGGCTTGGGGGTGCTGAGTTCTCTTAACTTTTGCTTGTATGTAAAATTTTGATTTTTGCTTTGAATCTGAATGATACCTTTTTTGGATAGAGTAATCTTAGTTGTAAGTTTTTTCCTTTCATCGCTCTAAGTATATCCTGCCATTCCCTTCTGGACTGTAGAGTTTCTTTTCAAAGATCAGCTTTTAGGCTTATGGGGATCATCTTGTATATTTTTGTTGCTTTTCCCTTGCTGCTTTTAATATTTGTTCATGTTTAATTTTGATTAATTTGATTAATATGTGTGCTGGCCTGAGCTAGGACGTTTTCTTTTGTGTGAATACTCTTTGTCCTTTTATAGATTCCACAGCCATAGAGTCTACCTAGTTGATTGTATGGATTTATTCTGCAGCTTGTACAGCTAGTGGAAAAGTTTTTGATCCTCTTCCTTAGTCACTCTGCCCCTGGAGCTCAACTGTGGTTTTATCTCTACCTCTGCATGTGGGTCATCCACAGGAGCTGGCTCCTGAGGCTGATATAAAGGACTTGGATCTGCTCCAGTGAGAACCATGCATAGAGATGGCACAGCTGTTTGAATCACAGGGACCTTAGCAGCCTAAGGTATGCAGGGGAGACAGCAGCCATGGGTGCAGGATATACGGCACTAGTAGGGATTTTTCTAGTCTCTTGCAGCCCTGCCCCAGTGGGGACTTGGCATGAAGGTGGTGTGGCTGCTTGGATTGTGGGGACCCTGCTGCTGCAAGGTGTGCAGGAATATGGTGACCACAGATGCAGCTTTTGGTGCTGTTAGTTTTTTATTTTTGGAGCTCTTAGGGTTTTCTTTTTCTTTTTCTAGTCTTTTCTAGCCTTTCCCCAGTGAGAATTGAGCATGGGGGTAGCATGGCTGCTTGAAAAGCGGGGAACCTGGTGGCACCAAGTATTCAGGGAGGCTGGTGGGAGTGCTACTAGGCCTAGTGCTACTAGGCCTTTTCCTGGCCTCTGTCAGCTGGTGTTCAAAGGGCTTCCCTGGCTGGTCCTTCTTTGTTGCTTGACACAGCAGGCATTCAAAGCCCCCCCCGACACACACACATTCACCTTGGCACAGCATATGCTCAAAGGGTCCCTCTGGCTGGGAAACTTCTCTATTGCTTGGCACAGCAGGTGCTCACTGGGTCACCCTTGGCTGGGGTTCTTCTCTGTTGGTCAGTGCAGCAGATGCTCAAATGATTCCTCTGTCCTTCTCTGCTGCTTGACTGACCATCAGGCACTCAAAGACTACTTTCTCTGAGGTCTTTCTCCATATTGTTCAGCTGTTGGCACCTGGAATGTGGTGAGAGAGAGAGAGGCCACAGTGATGGCGCCACCAACTGCATGTGATTCAGCAGTATCACCCTGCTTCCATGGCTCCCTGGCTTTCCTTCAAGGGCGTTCCCTGCTTTGATCTCCCTCACATCCACTTGGGCCATCTCCTCACAGTTAACAGCAGTACTTGCCCCGGGATTGCTTTCAAATCCTTACACTGCTTCTCCGAGCCACCATGCATCCCAGAGGACCTGTGACCCTCTTTGGGGTATGTAGGGCTGCCTTACCGTTATCAGTGTGGTTCTCACTCCATTTAGATGGTCACAGATCAGCTGCTTCACTCTCCAACAACTTCAAATGCCTGCCTACCCTTTGTTCCAAACTATTGCGCTGATATGGGAATCTCAACCCTGCTTCAGTTCCTTTAGTCCCCATGTGCAGGTCTAGTTCCACTCACTCTTCTCTTTTTTTCCTTCATTCCTTCATCCTATCAAAATGTTATGTTTCAAAGGTAAACTTCAAATCTTTTTTAATGACATTCTTTGAGTTATGGCTTCGTTTCTGGTTTGGAGATTGGGACAAAGCACTATATAATCATACTAGGTTGGTGCAAAAGTAATTGTGGTTTTACATTGTTGGACTTTGCCATTTGATATTGGAATACATTCTTAAATAAATATGGTTATATTACACATTGTTTTAATGCACATTTCTTGCTTTATTTATTTTTTTCTAATGACCTATTTCTTGATATTTATTTTATGTTTATTTTAGACTATAGAAATTCTGTTAGGAGAAAACCAAGTTTGAGTGATTTTAATCTTTTTTATTTGAGTTCGAAATGGGTTGTAAAGCAGCAGAGACAACTTGCAACATCAACAACACATTTGGTCCAGTAATTGCTAATGAACATACAGTGCAGTGGTGGTTCAAGTTTTGCAAAGGAGATAAAAGCCTTGAAGATGAGGAACGCAGTGGCCAGCCATCAGAAGTTGACAACAACCAGCTGAGAGCAGTCATTGAAACTGATCTTCTTACAACTACATGAGAAGTTGCTGAAGAACTCAGAACTGACCATTTTATGGTCATTGGGCATTTGAAGCAAATTGGAAAGGTGAAAAAGCTCAATAAGTGTTAGCCTCATCAACTGACCAAAAAAAAAATCATTATATTGAAGGGTTGTCTTTTCCTATTCTATGCAACAGCAACTAAGTATTTCTTGAACAGATCATTTCGTGCGAGGAAAAGTAGACTTTATATGATAACCAGTGAGTTCTAGCTCAGTGGCTGGACAGAGAAGAAGCTCCAAAATACTTCCCAAAGCAAAAATTGCACCAGAAAATGATCATAGTCACTGTTTAGTGGTCTGCTTCCCATCTGATCCACCACAGTTTTCTGAATCCTGGTGAAAATATTACATCTTAGAAGTATGCTCAACAAATTGATGAGATGCATTGAAAACTGCAACACCTGCAGCTGGCATTGGTAAACCCCAGAATGGGCCTAAATCTTCTTCATGACAATGCCCAATTTCATATTGCACAACCAGTGCTTCAGAAGTTGAAAGAATTGGGCAATGAAACTTTGAATCATCTGCCATATTCACCTGACCTCTAGCCAACCAACTACCACTTTAGGCATCTTGACAACTTTTTTCAGGGACAACACTTCTACAGCCAGCAGGAGGCAGAAAATACTTTCCAAAAATTCATAAAATCCCAAAGCATTTTTTATGCTACCAGAATAAACAAATTTATTTCTCCTTGGCAAAATATGTTGATTGTAATGGTTCTTATTTTGATTAATAAAGATGTATTTGAGCCTAGTTATAATGATTTAAAATTCATGGCCCAAAACTGCAATTACTTTTGTACAACCTAATATTTCAAGTTTATTTTTGTAATTTTTATTATTATCCTTACCATATAATTATGCTGTGATTGCTAGTTATATGGACTATGAAAATGTGTACCTTTAGTTTAGAAAGTGAAAAAATTAAAGGTTTAGTGGAAAAAATTGAAAAGAGTCCTAAAGATTTTAAAAAAGATAGGAATGCCTTCTTTATCTAAAAAAAATCATGAAGACCAGAAAGTGTAGCTTTGTTTAGGAAATTAACAGCCAATATAAAAATATACCAAAAGAAAAAACAGGCAACAGATAGCATGATAACACAGTATTGTGTGTCAAAGGAGTGGGTTTAGTAAATGACCTAAGAACACAGAGAAGGTGAAAGATAATTTTGACTAGGAAGTTTCAATATTTCATCATTTTTGTATACACATTTTGAATATATTTGCTTTAAGTACTTGTTCTGTTGTCACTATTCTTAAACTAATGTTCTGTGAAGATTGCTAGAGAAGGTGTGGGTAAAACTCATGCCTGATCCTCATGAAGTTTTATTTCTTTTTAATTAGTAAAATTGCATCCTGACAAATATTTTAGTCTCTTCTGAATTAGATTAGTGCTGCCAATTCTCTGTAAAAACAGTCTACTCTAGTCCCTTGATAAGGCACGGGTAGCTCACATGACCTCTCCTAGATGACATTAGAATTCTTCTGGCTTCATGTTACTAGATTGATATGGAATGCTTCCACGGTGCCTGCTCTTCTTCTGCAAGACTTAATCCTCATTTTCTTTTATTCTTGTGCTGTTTCTTACTTTTCCTTTCGTCCTCTTTTCAGAAGTAGATGAAATCAATTGAAGAAAAAGTAGGTAAAATTAATACAGGCAGTATATAGAAAAGAAAAAGATCAAGTGCAAGTCACTTTCCTATCTTTAAAAACCCAACTCTTTGTTACCCTTTCTTTGTAAACTAAAATGATCCCAGTAAAACATCTAATTTTCTGAGTGAATAAATGTAGGTAAAATTTGTGCGTTCTCAATTGTGTCCATTTCTTTTTGACCCCATGAATTTGAGCCTACCAGACTTCTCTCCATGGAATTTTCTGGAAAAGAATACTGGGACAGGTTGTCATTTTCTTCTCCAGGGGATCTTCCTGACTCAGTGATCAAATCCACATCTCCTATGTCTCCTGAAGTGGCAGGTGGATTCTTCACCAGTGATCCACCTAGGAAGCCTGTAGATAAAATTAGTCAGAAGTTATTCCTTAAAGTTGGTAATACCCGTATTATGTACTTGATACAATTTATCTATTTATTTCCTAAACATATATATTTCTAAGCATATCAGTTTTCATTCCAACCCCAAATAAATGCCAAAGAATGTTAAAACTACTGCCTAATTGCAGTCATCTCACATGCTAGCAAAGTAATACTCAAAGTTCTCCAAGACAGGCTTCAATAGTACATGAACTGTGAACTTCCAGGTGTTTAAATTGGATTTAGAAAAGGCAGAGGAACCAGAGATCAAATTGCCAACATTTGATGAATCATAGAAAAAACAAGAGAATTCTAGAAAAACATCTACTTCTGCTTTATTGACTATGCCAAAGCCTTTGACTATGTGGATCACAACAAACTGTGAAAAATTCTTAAAGAAATTGGAGTAACAGACCTCCTGATCTGCCTCCTGAGAAACCTGTTTTCAGGTTAAGAAGCAACAGTTGAAACTGGACATGAAATAATGGACTGGTTCCAAATAGGAAAAGGAGTATGTCAAGGCTGTATATTGTCACCCTGCTTCTTTAACTTATTTTCAGAGTACATCATGTGAAAAGCCACGCTGGATGAATGAAGCACAATCTGAAATCAAGATTACCAGGAGAAATATCAATAACCTCAGATATACAGATGATATCACCCTAATGGCAGAAAGCGAAGAAGAACTAAAGAGCCTCTTGATGAACGTGAAAGAGGAGAGGGAAAAAGCTGTCTTAAAACTCACCATTCAGAAAACTAAGATCATGGCATCTGGTCCCATCATTTCATGGCAAATGCATGAGGTAGCAATGGAAACAGTGGGAGACTTTCTTTTCTTGGGCTACAGGATCACTGCAGATGATAACTGAAGCCATGAAATTAAAAGACATTTGCTCCTTTGAAGAAAAGCTATGACTAACCTTGACAGCATATTAAAAAACAGACCTTACTTTATCAACAAAGGTTTATTTAGTCAAAGCTATGTTTTTTTTTTCCTAGTAGTCACGTATGTATGTGAGAGTTGGACTATAAAGAAAGCTGAGCGCTGAAGAATTGATGCTTTTTTTTTTGTATTTATTTTTTTCTGTAATTCCAAAATAATTTTATTTGCATGTGTTGCTCATTTATTGTTCATTTTAAAGAATTTAATTATTTTGTTATTTTATTTATTTATTTATTTACATTAGCGTGTTGGTTTTACCATACATTGACATGAATCCACCATGGGTATACATGTGTTCCCCTTCCAGAACCACCCTCCCACCTCCCTCCCGATTCCATCTCTCTGGGTCATTGATGCTTTTGATCTGTGGTGTTGGAGAAGATTCTTGAGAGTCCCTTGGACAGCATGGAGATCCAACCAGTCCATCCTAAAGGAAATCAGTCCTGAATATTTATTGGATGGACTGATTGAAGCTGAAATTCCAATACTTTGGCTATCTGACACGAAAAACTAACTCATTGGAAAAGACCCTGATGCTTGGAAAGATTGAAGTCAAGAGGAGAAGGTGACAACAGAGAATAAGATGATTGGATGGCATCACCGACTCGATGGACATGAGTTTGATCAAGCTCCAGGAGTTGGTGATGGACAGGGAAGGCTGGCATGCTGCAGTCCATGGTATCACAAAGAGTTGGACACAACTGAGCAACTAAACTGAACTGAAACATCTAATTTGATCTGTATAGTACCCTTAAGGAATACTGAAGAAAATTATTTTACACATTTTAAAGATGAAGAAGCTATCTCAAAAAGGTAAATCTTCCCAAGGTCACTAAAAAAAAAAAAAAAAAAAGCACCCTGCTTTAGAGATAGGAATAGAATTAATAGGCTTCTGAATCCCAGCATGATCCTTACCTTCTTTTCATGCACTGCTTCCTTTTGATAATTTAGAATTATTTTAAACAAACAACTGTGTTGACAAAAAGGAGATAATACTTTGTCCTTTCTAACAATCAGTAGTGCATGAGTTAATTCCAAGTAAGGATTTATAGAACACTCTCTGAAAGAGCCCATGAATAGAGGCCAGAGACTGGACTGTATGTGTGATGGAAATGACCCCAGGTTAAACATCTGCTTTTTCAGGCAGATTCATAAACGCCATCTGTAGAATTGCATTTTGAATTACAAGGATAAGATTGCAATGCATATATGCAATGTAGTGGTATCTGAAGATAGAAAATATGTTTTAAATCACATTTTGTCACAGTTTATTCCTGTGGATTTTAATATTGATGGGGACAGAGATATTAGATGATATCCATGAAGTATTTTTAACATAAGAGTTATTTACATTAGATTCATATTCTACTCTAATGGGAATAATGGTTTCATTTATGGCTAAAAACTAAAACAAACAAACAAAAATAGATGAAACACTGTAAAAATGTAACACTAACTTTTCTAATTTAGAACACTTTGTTTGCAGCCTCCTAGGCACCAACTCAGAATTGCTGTTCATTCTCTAAGTTTATTTTTCTGAATTATATATTTACTTGTCTGACTACGAACTGGTTTAAGTACCATGCTCTGAAAGAAATTTGTATATGTAATTAATCATATCTCTTTAATATAGCACATTTGCTTAGTCAGTATGTATGTGTTTTGTTGCATTTCCAGCTCTTGTGACCCCATAGACTAGCCTGCCAGGCTCCTCTGTCCATGGGATTCTCCAAGCAAGAATACTGGAGTGGGTTGTCATTTCCTTTTCTATTAGTCAGCATATTAAAAGTAAACAATGGTAGACTGTGCCTCTTGAAAACTGCTCCAACTCTTTAGTGTATTTAGACTAAATTTTACCTATGTGATAGTAGAGATTAGAAATCTGACTAGTGGAAAATGGCAAAAACAATGAATTAGTATAGGAGCTAAAATACATATGGACAAGAGAAGAACTGACACACATAAAATGAAACTTTTATTCAATGATCTCCCTAATGCTTTCAGGTAAGTACTTCATGGAACTGGTTTTCCGTTTGTTCTCTCCAATCCCTTATACTTGCTTCACTGATTTATTTAGGTAATTTGGGGTAACAAAAATGATTTTTCCATTCTTTCTTTGGGATTAATATATAAGTTCATCACAGTGTTGGCAAAGAGCATGCTTTTTAAGACCAGGCTCATCTGAACTCATTAATTTCTCAGTTCTCATATTAAACAGATTCATAATAATAAAAAAAGATAAGCAGTGAAATATTTAGTAAGCTCCATATTGCTAAGATAGAAATATTTAACCCTTGAGCCTGGATTTAAAGTAATTGCACATAGATATTGAGATTCTATTTCAGTAATCAAACCTTCATATCAAAAATAATTCATTCCTTTTAGATCAAAGTAAGAATCAAAACTGACAGAGATCTGGATAGACTCTGTCATCAGTGTCATACACATATAGAGTGAAGTAAGTTAGAAAAACAAATATTGTATGACATCGCTTATATGTGGAATCTAGAAAAATGACACAGATGAACTTACTTACAAAGCAGAAATAGACACACAGGTGTAGAGAGCAAAAGTATGGATACCAAGGAGGGGAGAAGGTAGGATGAATTGGGAAATTGAGATTGACATATATACACTACTGTGTATAAAATAGGTAACTAAATAAGGACATATTGCGTAGCATAAGGAAGGCTACACAATGCACTTCCTATTTGTGACCTAAATAGGAATGAAATAAAAATAAAAAGGTGTATATATGTATTCTGTATAGCCAATTGGCTTTGCTGTAGAGTATAAAGCAAATATACTCCAGTAATGGAGTAGGAAATAGCAATCCACTCCTATTCTTGCCTGGAAAATTCCATGGAGAGAGGAGCCTGGTGGGCTCCAGCTCATGGAGTTGCAATGTCGGAAATGATTTACTGACTAAAAATGCCAGGCTCCTCTGTTCATGGGAATTCTCCAGGCAAGAATACTGGAGTGGGTTGCCATGCCCACACCATGCTAGTATAGGTTTCCACGCCCATCTCCAGGGAGGATCTTCCTAACCAAGAGATCAAACCCAGGTCTCCCGTATTGCAGACGGATTCTTTACTGCCTGAGCCACCAGGGAAGCTCAAGGATACTGGAGTGGGTAGCCTATCCCTTCTCCAGGGGATCTTCCTGACCCAGGAATTGAGCTGGGGTCTCCTGCATTCAAGGTGGATTCTTTACCAGCTGAGCTACCAGGGAAGCCCTCCAATATTATTATTTTTTTCTTTAAATCAAGAGTGAATGAGATTAATAAAGAAAACCAGAGTTTAGAGGAACAAACTCTACAGTGGAGCTAAAATTTTGTCATTGTACACACCAAAGAGATAAAATTTTGTCATTGTACATACAAAATTTAATACTTTTCTGTATATATGAGAAGAGAAAGAAATATGTATGTTGTCAGGAAGTATAAAGCCTTGATTATAGATGCCAGTACATGGAAATTTTAGCTAGTTCTTGTTTGTTGACTGAGTGGGTTATTGAAACAAAATAGAGACAGAACGACCAGTTTCAGCAGTGGGTTAGTACAAAATAAGAAAATAAATTGAAGAAGGATTAGTGTGAGTCAGTACAGTCCAGTCCAGTTCAGTCGCTCAGTTGTGTCCAACTCTTTGCGACCCCATGGACTGCAGCACGCCAGGCCTCTCTGTCCATCAGTTCAGTCGCTCAGTCTTGTCCGACTCTTTGAGTCAAAGTTACATTAAATGTTTGAAGTTTTTTTAAAAAAAGCACAGAATCCAGAGAAAACATATTTTGTCCAAAAGCAAACTCCTAGATTTCTTGTGAACATTCCAGGTAGTTATTTGAAAGCATGGTAACACTCATTTGACTTGATCTACAAAAAAGGCAGAAACAGTATGTGAAAATCCAAAACCACAAGAACAGTAATACTGAGGGGTCCTATTTCTTTGAAAGCATGTCACATGAAACCATGGAATAGTTAACAGAAATGAAATTGCAATTAAATCATATGCTCTATTAGTTTAAAAAAAGGTCAAATGAATTATTTCAGTGTGAGTTGCCTTGAAATGTTCCCATCAGGGAAAATTATATCAAAATAACGTTAATTTTGAAGTGCTAATATAGAGGGTACACTTAGCATTTTAATTTATATATGTTTTATAATAAAAATAATTCCAGCATATAAAGTAACTATGTGCATTCTTATGCATGTGTTGATCATTATGTTTCCTAATATAATTCTTGAATCATTTGATTATTTGTAAATGTGTTATATTTTGACAATTTTATTCTACTAATTTTAGTACTATACCCATCTTTGGTTTGTTTCTGTTGAATGTTATTTTCTTTGATTATGAATTATGTTTTTCTACTTTGTATATCCAGCTTAAAAATGTTATTGTAAGTTTTATAGGTAGTACATTTATTATCTATAATAAATATTATGATTATATCATGTTGTCTTTTAAAAATATTGTTAAGGTTTGTTCTGCTAAGCAAATGACTAATATACTATTTAGATTCCTTCAAGTTTTGTTCTCAGGGTACTTATATTTTTGTTCTCTCTTTATTTCTAGAGAATTTCCTTATGTTATAACTTGGTTCTTATTTTTAATTCACGGCTTTTGTTGAGTCTAACCTAATTTCCTGAAGGTCTCAGTGGTCTTGTCACTGTTGTTGCACTTAAACTCTAACAATTTTGTGGTCTGTGATATTTTTGTTCCTTTCTCAGTCCCCATTAGCCAGTCTCTGTAAAGTTTTGTGGACTCTTGCTCTGCACATGTGGGTTGACCCTTCCCTTTTCCCAGGGAAATCCCCACCAGTCATTTGACACCCCTTGGTCAAACTACCTGCTTTTCCAGCATTTTTCTCCTTTCCAGTGCTCTGTTCACAATTCTAGCCACATCCTAAAATGCATGTTCCAATCTCTGGCTTTTTGGTTCAACAAGTGCCAGATGCTAGGTGCTCTGCTAGGACTCCAACTCCATGTACTGAAGAAAGTTCTGGCAAAAGTAGGCCTCACCTCATATGTTTTCTTCCTTCAAAGATTGTAGTCATTCACATTTTGTCGTTCAATGCCCCAAAACATTGCCACATATATTTTGTTCACATTTATAATTATTTGTGCTTAGAGGGAAAGTCTGGTAATGTTTACTCTTTCATGTTCTTATTTTTTTGAAGTTGCTCATTCTTTAAAATTACAAAGAAGTTTGTGTTTATTGTCACAATTGAAAAAATACAGGGTCATTAGAACTCTTGCTGTCATCTTCCATAACTCACCCTTGTTTGAGCTCACCAATGTTAATGTCATGATATAAAACTTCCCTTACTGTATCTCATTGCCTATGAGTACATAAACACAATCAGATAAGAATTTGTTCTATTTATTTTTAGTTTTTTAAGATATAAGCATAATGAAGGTAAAAGTTAGTAGGTATTTTTTTTAAATCACCAATCAGTATATTATGTGCATCACTGTTGGTGATAATGAAGCTCCATTTAAGTCTATGAGCAAATCATAATTAATTCAGTTATTGCCTGTAGATAAGAATTTTAGGTTATTGACACTACAACATATATTCCGTAAACATCTGTTCTTGTTACCTTTTCTCTGTATAGTAGATTCCTTCATGTGGGATTGCTGGGTCAAAGGCTAAAACACATTTTAATGTATTAGAATTACTTTCTGAAAACATGTAAGCTGTTCTTTTCCACCAACAATGTATGAAAATGCTAGTTTCCCTGCCTCCTTGGCAAAATACACTTGGAAGTTGAATATATCAGTAACTTTCCTATCAAATTTCCTTTGAAAACTATGGAAACTGAGCTCAACTGAGGTAGAATAAAAAGCTGTTTCAAGTATGATAAATTGTTAATATATTTAAAATCCCATAGATAGGGCTTCTTTGGTGGCTCAGTGGTAAAGAATCCACCTGCCAAGCAGAAGATGTGGGTTCCATCCCTGGATTGGGAAGATCTCCTGGAAAAGGAAATGGCAACCCAGTCCAGTATTCTTGTCTGGGAAATTCCATGGACAGAGGAGCCTGGTGGGCTTCAGTCCATCAGATCATTAAAGAGTTGGGTTTGACTTAGCAACTAAACAACAACAAATCCTATATGTGTATGAGAACATTTGAAAAGTTACATAGACTAGTCAATAGAGACTGACGTCACAACAACATATAATAGAGTAAGGGAAAGTGAACATAATAAGATTTATCAAGACTTTTTTATGGTCTTATATATGCTTGCATTATCCTGTTTAATATTGAAAATGTAATTTTAATGTGAAATTTATTCATTGGCATATTTACTGGAGAGTAAACAACTTTCAGAAAAGATTTGCAGTCATGAGTTAATGACCCAAAATCTGGCTGAAATTATTTTACCATCAGTTGAATGTCCATTTCAAAAATAAAGATTTTTCCCAAGGTTGGCAGCAATTAATTTTAAGGCACTTCCGTTTTGATTAGCAATTTCACTGACATCATTAATAACAAATGGTCCACAAGCCTGAGAAAGGTTAAATGTACAAATCTATTAAGTTTTGAGGAACTTGAGTCTGTTTTATTAATGTTTAGATTTTCTTTGTCTGTCTGTATAAGACAAAAATATTAAATAGAAACTCTTGAATCCTCTGTTGACCATGTCTTCGGTTTAATTATGAAACTGATCAGTCAAACCATGTCAGAGTTTTGCTTTTTACTTAAATCTAAAAACAGAGGTCATCAAATTCTGTTGCTGAAATCACAATCTGTCAACAATTGCGGATCAGTGAATTTCTCATATACTTCTCTAAAACCAAACAATTATATTTTATTAAAAACATCTGATTTTATCTTACGGTTCTGTTTGCTGCAACATGCTTGTGTGAAAGATTTAAGAGTGTTTTCATACAATAGGATTTTAAATTATCTGATAAATGGAATTTCCACTTAGTTTCATGTTTTATTGGTATCACCTTGTTAATGTAGAATTCTGCAATTTTACAAGAGCTAGAGATACTGACAAGTTTGTTATTTCAGTCTAAAATGACAGAAAAACCACATATTTAAGCTATATATTTAATCTATTCTATATTTTAGACTAGAGATAAATTTAAGGTTTTGCTTTAAAGAATAAAGCAAAATTTTGTTAATTGTGCTACCCACATCATTTACAAAACAGCAAAATTAGTGTGAGCATATCTTTATTAAGCCATCTGTTCACCAAAGAATTTCCAAGACATTCCTCCAAGTTTTTAAAATCAGGTTGTTTAATAAGACTCAACAAGTGAAGTGATGATATTGTAGTTTTTTTGGTAGAAAGAATTACTGAATATAAAAGTTTGAAGATAATGAGGGAAAGAGACTATAATGATCCCAAGAAACGTTTTCTTGATTAGAAGGTGGATGATGCAGACGAGCAGAAGTTGTACCCTTGTTGTACACTGTGCTCAAAACAAAAGTCATATACCCCTTGTAGTTTTTCCATAAATGTGTCATGTGATGCTAACAAAATATTCAAATCACTAAACATGCATTAACAGTTTTCTAGCAGTTTGTGTCAGGGAGCTACTATCAATATTCAAAATAACCTACATCTTCCGATTTATACATGCCACAAGCACAGCTTAGTCTATGCAAATACATGGCAATGAAGAGTTAAAATTAAAGGTAAATGTAAAAGGAGACATAGGCATTGTGGCAAATAAAATTAAATTTCCTATCAACTAGAACAAGAAAGACCCACACAAGAATAGTAAGCCACAGGAGCCTCACTTTTTTCTATTTCAGCTGAAGTGTAAACTACTCAGACTTTTAAAGTCATCATTTTTATACTGTAACGCATGCTGTATAACCACTTAGCTTCATAACTTTTATTATTAATTAACATGTTCATTATATAGATTTTATTTATATGCTTTTGAGGGCAGCGATTTTTATTGTCACTGTAACTCCATAATTTTTGTTAATGTCTCATTCTTAGTACATGTTGAGTACAGATTTGTTTATGGGAGAAGAGCGTAATATATAAAAATCAAAAATTAACATCTGTATTATGTTGACTGTTAAGATGTTGTTTAACATTGTCATTTATAAAAATCCTTTCCAAATCAATAAAAGATAAAACAATCTATTTAAAAGTGACAGAATAGATACAGGCAGATGATTAATAAAACAGGAACAGTAAATGCCTGTTAAACAAAAATGACTATACTTGGCCTCATTTAACATAAGAGAACTAAAAATAAAAATGACAACCAAAAAATTATTTCACACCTATCAGGTTAGAAAAGATATAAAAATATTAAATATTAGGAATGATCGTAGGGGAATAGGAACCCTAAAACAGAGGTTAGAAAATATATTTTATTCCAGGATCATTGGAGAGCAATTTGATTCTTTCTCATACACATATACAAACTCTAAGATTCATTAATTTCACTTACATTTGTAGAAAAAATCTTGCACATAAGAACAGAGAGACAAAGGTGAATAGATTGAAGTAATGTATAAAAATACATATGTTCTGAAATCAATTAGGCAAAGCAAACTGTAAAATTATATGTATTTATATGTGTGTATATATATGTGTGAATCTAAAAGTACTTTAAGTTGAAAATAAAATGCTCAATATCACTTAAAGATATACAGAGGTGAATATAGCCCAGATTAATGGCATTGTTTCCTTGGGATGAACAACAGGTGTTCTCCTGGGAGAGGAATTCAAAAAAATTAAACTATGTATTTAATGTTTCTTTATCCTTTATTTAAAAAAAATCACAAGATTTCGTTGGTCAGTACACGACATTTGTCATATTATTGTCTGGATTTTCTCTAATTTTTTAAGAAACATTGTGTTTATATATACGTATTTTCTAGTTGCAATTTATGCGATGTTACATAACACCTAATTTGGGCTTTCCTGGTGGCTCAGAGGTAAAGAATGTGCCTGCAATACAGGAGACACAGATTTGATCCCTGGATTGGGAAGATCTCCTGGAGAAGGAAAAGCAACCTACTCTAGTATTCTTGCCTGGGGAAGGAAACAGCAATCTACTCAAAATATACACAATAAAACAACTAAACCATCACTGCCAATTTGGATAAAATGAGTGCTTGTTCCTCACTCAGTCCTGTCCGACTCTTTGCAACTCCATGAACTGTAGCCCATCAGGCTCCTCACCTCACATGTGTATCTTGAGTTGACTGTTTTTTCCAGTCTTCTGTCATCTCAGACATGTGCTCTGAAAATCTCCATTGCTATTGAATGATTTCACAACTTATGGGAAACAAAATTAATTGCCCTTGTACCAACCCATATAATCATTCATTCCAGTACTCTCTAGTGACATCTTGAAATTTCTCTAAGTAAAGTGTTTATCTTAATTAATTTGTTAAACTTTAAATGAGGAAACTAGCAAAACTTTCTTAAGTTTTTATATATGCTTATTTGTTGATTTCTTTTTAAACGTAAAATCTTGGATACTACCTTTCATGTTCTCAAAGGAGATTTCTGTTTCTAAAGGTTTTTTTTAATTATATAATCATTATATATTACCCCCAGTGGTGCAGCATTGGCATCACGAGTTTCTCCCTGGACTTAATCTTCAGATCATGGTCAAAGAAAATGATGGTATTGAATCTCAATTTATAAAAATATAATATATTTTTGAGCATAAATTAAAGAGGTACTTATATTACACATGGTGACTTTAACATTGCAATTTGAACTGAAAAAAATAACACAAAAGAAAGGACATATTTACATCAAATTTTTCTTTTGCTGTTGTTGCCTGATAGGGCATAAAGAACAATAATAAGATTTCCCTTTGATCTGCTGATCAAAGCCAAAGATCAAATTGGTGTGATATGACCATCATTTCCAATTTTCTGTGAATGGAAGTGCATACTAAACTGTTGCCAGGTTGGCATGACATTCAAATTTAGGATCTTTTCAGTGGTTTTCACATACCCTGCCTACAACTGATTCATGAGTGACTGGGAGTTAACTCCAGAATAGCTGGTATTTTTGAAGCCTTTTGAGGGGAAAATGCATAAGTGTCATCCTAGAAAGCAGGGGTGAATTTTTGATTTCTGTTTTTAAAGCATTCTACAGATAAAATAATCTACAGTCTGTAGTTATAAATGTGTTAAGAAATTTTGATAAACTCTTCCCATGTTAGGTTTGTCTAGTTGGATTTAAATCTATAAATGATATGCTGTGAAGGAAAATCTGTAGTTCAGTGTATATCTACTGGTTCATCATGGCCAAAAGTAAAGAAATTCACAAAATTTATTTCAGCAATGCAACATCAAAAGAAATAACAGACACAGGTTTGAAAGGGATAAGTAACTTAGAAGTTGTAACTATAATTTTATTTATCTTCTTTTAGTGTTTTTGTTTGCTACTGATAGATATAAGTACACATCTTTATCTTTGTCACAGTAGATTTTCTTATTCATTAAAAGTATCATCATTCTGTTGTCTTTGATAACTAGCTATGATCCAGATCAGTCTGTAATGTGCTTTTCTGCTTATCATGAATAGAATAAATTCTTCATATAGGATCTTCATCATAATCAAGCATCCCATAAACTTTTAAACTTTGGCTCTCCTTTGAGACATCAAATGTAATATATTGAGCTCTAATTGCCTAGCTTTAAAATATCTGAAGTAGTAATGCCTCAAATTTTTGGATATTTGCTAATGCAAATCAGTTCCCCCACCTTATTCCTGCTATAGATTTGAATATTTGCCCAATAAGTTTCCTTAAATAGAAAACATTCAAATAGCTTTTCTATACCTGGGACTTTTTTGTGAAAACAGAAAAAGTAAATTGTTAATGTCAAATCTAAAATATTAGATTTTCCAAGATTTTAATTAGTTTGGAGAAGTAAAGTGTATATTTCTCTACTGAGACAGCATTCCATGGTAGTTCAGAGCTGATTTTGAGGTCAAACAACTCGAGCTTCACAGGCTTTCAAATCTATGTGTCATAGTATGCATACAATTATCAAAATAATAACTAACTTTTTGGTAGCTGAAAAAATTAAGTAAACATGCAGATAAAGCATGTAACAAAGGATCTTGCATATAGTAAGCCTTTCTGTGTCAGCCTCTGTTTTTATTGGAATAGATGTTGGTTATAGTGGCAAATACATAGCACCATAAACCAAACATGGTAGGTACTTGATAAATGGTAAGTTTTGACTTACCTGATTATTACTCTGATTATGAGTAATAATCAGAATTAAATACCCAGAAACATTATTAAAGTTCACTTACATTTCCTATAAATGATTCTACATTCTTCTATTTTTTAGAAATATGTTTTTTCTTTATTTTTTTTTAAGTAAATAAGACACATAATAACTGGAAGATCATCTCACTTTTGCCAGTAGGGTACCTTTGAGACATCTTAAATTTTAGCTTGAAGATAGATAATAGAGGTTAATGTGCTTTTCATATTTAAGTCTCCTATGATACATGTAATTCATTGAAAGTTAATTTTGTTATTAGTGTTTAAGAAATCTTGGCAAAATTATTTGCACTTTACTATCATAGTAATCTTAGATAACAACCATCTACCTGACATTGTAAATTCCTTGAATACTATCTTACTTTTGAATTTCTTCTACTTGGAATAACCACAGATTTTTAAAATCTCAAGCCATTTAATGTAAGAAACCTGGAGTTATTTGTGAATATTTTGCCCTCAAATCCATGTCCATATTTTTATGCTTTTCAGATTACTGCATTGCCTTTATTTTGTAGCTTCTGATGTAAAAGTTTTAATGCCACATGTAAGACATTTTAGTGGCATAATTATCAGGCCATATTTGTAAAAATCAGCAAAAAAATATAATACACCATTCTGAAACTATATATTGTTGACCTAAATATTTCAATATCTGAATAATTCTTTATATTTTAACATAAATTTTCTCTTGGAAGCAAAGAGCAAACATAGTGTAACATGTATTGACTACTTTCTGGCAACATGTTAAGTGCTTTATATTCCTTATTTCATTTACTTCTCACTAAGATCTATAAATTAGGTGTTAGTATACTTATCTTATAAAGAAAATTTGTAAGTTTTAGTAATTTGTTATGTTTAAACTTGTCTGCCCCCGATACTTAAAGGGAAATTGAAATGAATGTTACTTAGTTAGAAATAAAGGAAGAAAATGGAACTCTACTATAGATTCTAACATATTTAGAAGGGAAAAATACCCTCTATTCTGTATTTGATTGATTTTCTTGATAAGAATTTATAAATAAATTCATGTCTTCTTGGTTTGACTGAGACTTCTAAAAGACACTTAAGATTCAGAACTGTTTTAATAAATTTGAAATTAGTGTAGCATAATGTCTAAGAAGTTCTAATATTGTTTTCAAAGAGCTTAAAGGAGACTTTTTAACAAAGGAAGATAATATTTTCTTCTGTTAAAAAAATTATGGATTAACATCTGGAGAAGCAAATGGCAACTCACTCTAATATTCTTGCCTGGAAAATTCCATGGACAGAGCAACCTGTTGGGCTGCAGTCTATGGGGTCGCAAAGTGTCAGCCACAACTGAGAAAGTGAGCATATGGCTTAATGTAGTGCATTATTAGAATATTCAACATTGCCATATCTGGTTCAGAAGGATGGCAGATAGGAGAAAACATGGGATTGGAAGGCAGAGTTTAAATCTAGTGTCTGTCTTTGATGGCTTGTGTGTTCTTGGTTAAGATATTCAACGTTTTTTCTTACATAATAAAAATAATTTTTACTTTGAGTGTTTCTTATAATTTAAGATATATACATTTTAATATTTTATTAGCTAAAATAGCCATTATGTTAATTTTTTGATCCTGTTTCATATTTAGCTCTGTTCTAGAAATGAGAAATAGATTATATACTGTTCAGTTCATGAAGGTAATTATTTTAATAAAATCAGAATCAACTCCTTTAACTTCTAATTTGAAGCTGCTTAAAATTGTGTAACAGAAATCATATTATTTATCATTCTTTATGAATCCATGCAGGTGCATTGAAGAATTAAAGCTCAAGCTGAAATTTCTGATGTGAAACTCAGATGTGAAAATGAGATGGTTATTTACAGATACCAGAGTTATAATTTCTGTTTTTGAAATGGTGATTAATTGTGCTAAACCTGATACTCCAGTAGCTGTGCCTTTCAAAATTCAAGATTGTAAATAATTTGTTTAAAACTGGAAAACAACATGGGGCAAAATATATGTGTGTATGTATACTTACACACACACTTTTGTGGAAAGTAAAATTGTGATTACTTTATGAAACTTTATGACCCTGTTTGTGAAATTGGGTCAATTGTTTCACAAAAGTAAGGGGAAGAGAGAAAATGAAAGTTATCTTTAATATTTTTAAAAAAGGCAATGCTAGTAAAGAAAGAAAAATAACAGTGACTATATCTATTACAGATCAGCTAAAATATAATTGTTCTGGAGACACACAATCATTTTGATAAAAGTTGTATCTTTATAACATTAATTACCCTTTTTTGGTCCTGTAATAGCTAAATAAAATAGAAAAAATAATGGTTTTTGTTAAGCATTTTATTTCTCTTTTGTTTTCTGTCTTATCAGCATAAATGTGAAATCCTGGAAATCTTGTATTTCCTTCCTTGTTTGTCCCTGTTGCTCTTTATAAATAGCTCAAAATTAGATTAGCATGGCTTCCCTCGTGGCCCAAACAGTAAAGAATCTGCTGCAATGCAGGAGACCTGGGTTCAATCCCAGGGTCGGGAAGATCCCCTGGGGAAGGTCATGGCAACCCACTCCAGTATTCTTGCCTGGAGAATCCCATGGCCTGAGGAGCCTGGCAGGCTGTACAGTTCATGGGGTCCCAAAGAGTTGGACATGACTAAGTGACTAACAGTTTCACTTTTTCACTGCTTTCATATAAATTGTGTTGTATTTATTTTGCAAAGCTACTTTTCAAAGCAATTCATGCCTCTAATGTAAGTCGCCCATTAACAGTGTGAGGCTTCCTTGAATTCCCAAGTCTTGGTGTTCTTATTAAGTACGGTGGTAGCAACACTTGTTATCCTCTTCTTGAAGTTGTAATAGATAAATTATAGAAAAATCCTGTACTTTGACTATAACAGAACAATTCATGCCTTTGAAATAATATTGCATTATACTATAATTATTGATTTATTTGTTAATATCACCCTATAGATTAAGATTATACCTTTGAGAGTCCAAGACCTTAGGTATGTGTTCACACTGCATCACAAGTGACAAGCACATTCCCTGCTACTGGGTAGATGCCACATATTTATGGAAAAAGTGAATAAAACACTGTCATACATTATGAGTTTCTGAAAATTCCTTTAAACCTTTGTTATTTAGAATTTTTTAAAATAACATCAATTAATATTTTTTGTTGAGTCTCTGAAACAATACCATATTTCTTACAAAGAATCTGTACAAGATTTCTTTAAAGGTGTTAACATACTGCATGATATATTACAGCATTATAAAATAACAGAAATTAAAATTGATCTTTAGAAAGATCTTTTAAATGGGGAGTTCCAATTTAGAAAGTTGAAAAAAGTTTTCTTCTCTCATTGATATTTTTAATATCTAAATTTATTTGAAGAGGGGAATAAACAAGTATATAAATACAGAAATATGTATATACACACAAATATACATATTATATATGTTTTTATATATGCATATATATATGAAGTGTATGTAAAGTGTATATACATGCGTGCTAAGTCGCTTCAGTCGCGTCCGACTCTGCAACCCTGTGGACTGTAGCCTGCCAGCCTCTCTGTCCATGGGATTCTCCAGGCAAGAATTCTAGAGTGGGTTGCCATGCCCTTCTCCAGGGAATCTTCCCCATCCAGAGATGAAACACTCTCCTCTTGTGTCTCCTGCATTAGCAGGCGCGTTCTTTACCACTAGCGCCACCTGGGATGCCTGAACATAAATGAGTCTAAATCAATCTATGTAAAACTGCCTGAATCACACCAGGTTCTGAGATTAATGGAAAAACCAGGCAACCTTGATGGAAGTGCTTACCAAGTATACTCATTGTTCTTTGAGGATTACATATAATATTACTTTAGGAGTTTTAGAGATGGAAATTTTTCAGAATGAAAAGCTATGTCAATCGAATGACAAAGGCCTTGCAAAAGGAATATCTTCTGGTCATCAGAGTGCCCTCTGGTGGCCTGGTTGAATAATTCTAGTCCCTTCTCTCGGAAGTGAACAGACAATAGAAGTTAATTTAGTTTCTAAAAGAAGCTTTTTAGTCACTGGCAGCAACTGGGCAACAGTAATTTGCAAACCCTGCCCTTTATTAAAATTCATTGTTGCTTTCAGAGTTAGAGAACTATAATTTCAGAGATCCAAGCAAGACCAAGAAGAAATAACATTTTATATAATCATTTTCAAGAGCTGCTATATAATTAAACACATGTGCAATTAATTTAAGGCAAAAACAGCAGCCATTATGTAGTAGAAAGTTGCTTTATACTAGCCCTGGTTTATAGCAACAGAATGGATATGATGTCAAGTGTTATAATTTGGCATGATTCCAGTAAATTTACAATTTTGTGAAAGTGCTATCAATAGAGCATTGTTTTTGCTTTACTATGCTTTTCTCCAGCTTTGTAGCTCTGTCTTAGCAGCAAAACATGTGGCATATTAGTTGTATCAGTTTGGGCTATAGCTGTAGGGTGTTTAATACCAAGAAATCTATGTTGAATCCCAGTTATAAAATAAAAACAATCCCACTCAACTTGGGGGGCAGGTACATAAAATTTGCATATTTAACTTTTCTGCTTTCTTGTATATAATTTATTGAGTGCATTTGTAAAATGAATTATAGAATGATTTTAAGATGGGATGAAATAAAAACTAAATGTTCTGCTATAAAGTTTTCTAAAAAAACATAATTTTTGTTCCAGAAAGTCATATCTCTGCATAAAGCTCAAGTTGTAGAAATAAACAAAGTTGAAATGCAAGGTCTACCTTGTAAACATTATGACATTATATAACTGGTGAAACCATTTTAAACACAGATTGTGTGAGGAATGCATGGGTCTTTTTAATGATGCATTCCCTAGTAGTGTACAGTATTCTTATCAGATAAGCAAAAGCACAAACAAAAACAAATCATCAAGCAGTTTACTTTTTAGCTCATGATCCAATTAATGTTTAACTTAGGTCATTTCTGGGACAAATAGAGTAGAGTAGATTGGTTGAGGAAAGCTTAGATCATAATTTTGAAATTTAATGTTTCCACTTTTATTAAATTAACCTTTAATAGCGAGTTACAGGAGAACTTTGAAATTGTGCAATACAGGAAGACAACTCTTTTATAATGCAAGCAATTGTATTCTCAATGAACTTCACTGCATTCTTGAAACAATGCCAGCAGAGGTTCAGAAAGTCAAGAACTGTGAAACCCAGCTTTGAAATAAGGACATTTATCAGCAGTTCAGTATCAGTATATCAGAGCTGTGACCATAGGAATTGATTTGAATCCATAAATAAGCCCTATGCACTGCCATCTAGACCAAGATAATATAAGAAGATCTTGATCTTTAATATGTAGTTGTTTGTAGAAGGAGTTCTGAGAGAAAAGAAATGGTTTGGAAGACCCCTCAACATGACTGTAGATCTTGCTTCTTTGTGAACTTTCCACCTCAAGCTAATTAATTAATTCAGCTGGCACTCAGGATTTTCTATATGCCAAGGACTGCACAATACGCTGGGAGCCATTGAACAAAATAAGTATAGCTTCTACCTTGAGAGATTTATGTTCTCTCTAAATAATAAAGAAGTAAATGAAGTTCAGTAATTATTTTTGAAGAGCCTTTTGATGAAAGTGAAAGAGGAGAGTAAAAAAGCTGGCTTAAAACTCAACATTCCAAAAACTAAGAATATGATATCCGGGCAAATAGATAGGGAAACTATGGCAAATAGATGGGGAAACATTGGGAAGAGTGACAGACTATTTTCTTGGACTCCAAAATTCCTGCAGATGATGACTGTAGCCATAAAATTAAAAGACGCTTGCTTCTTGGAACAAAAGCTATGACCAACCTAGACATAATTAAAAAAAAAAAAAAACAGCAGAGACATTACTTTGCCAACAAAGGTCCATCTTGTCAAAGCTATGGTTTTTCCAGTAGTCATGTATGGATGTGAGAGTTGGACCAGAAAGAAGGCTGAGCACCAAAGGATTGATGCTTTTGAACTGTGCTGTTGGAGAAGACTCTTGAGAGTCCATTGTACTGAAAGGAGATCCAACCAGTCCATCCTAAAGGAAATCAGTCCTGAATATTCATTGGAAGGACTAATGCTGAAAAGGAAACTCCAATAATTTGGCCACCTGATGCAAAGAACTGACTCATTGGGAAAGACCCTGATGCTGGGAAAGACTGAAGGCAAGGGGAGAAGGGGACGGCAGAGGATGAGATGGTTGGATGGCATCACTGACTCAATGGACATGACTTTGAGGAAGCTCCGGGAGTTGGTTATGGACAGGGAATCCTGGCATGCTGCAGTCCATGGTGTTGCATGTGGGACATGACTGAGCCACTGAAATTAATTGAACTGAAAGACTAGAGATTAAAATAAGCAAAACCTCTTTTTAGGTCGTGACAAGGTGAAATTGGAAGAGAGTAAGTGCAGGAATGGAGTTGCTATAATTTGAAGAAACTGAAAGAAGGCCTGTGTTGTAGTACAGTGTGTTCTAGAGCACATAGGCATTTTAGTACATGGATGGTATTATAAATGAAATGAAAATAATTAAAAGGTTTATACCATATTCTCATTTGTCTTTTAAGCTGATCACCCTAGCTGTAGAGGATAAATACACTGCCAAGATGCAAGAGTGAAAATAGGCCATATACTAGGAGCATATCACAGCATCCAACAGAGAGATTTGGTGGTTTAAAATATTGTGATAGCAGTGGAGATGGAAAGAAGTGAGCAGCTAAGATATTTATTTGGGGGACAAATACGCAAACACTTGTAGTTGAATTATAGAAAAGGAGCCAGATATAAGTACAACTATTAATTTTCTACAACTGGAGGTTGGTGGTGCTGGTTACCAAAGATGGCAGAATCTGAAGAGACAGCATGAAATACGTTTTAGACATATTAAATTTGAGATGCTTGTGAGGCATCTAAATGGAGATGTTAAATAGGCAGTTGAGTGTGTAAGTCAAAAGCACAGATAAGAGATTTGAGTTGGAGATAATTGTGAGAGTTGTCAGCATATAATCAAGCACTGTTCTCATACTCTTGTTCTGATAACCAAGACCCTTGACCTGAGAGAGCAGTTTCTACAATAGGAAACAGCATTTTCAGCTCCAGATTCTGTTTTTTTTTTAACCTCTAATAAGTCATTTTATTATGTGGTACATTTTCTCAGAGCTTTGTAGTATTGTGGAAATTATTATAATTTCCATAGTGATGAGGTCCAACATGGTATAGTGGAAAAAAAATCATTTGCCTCAGATCAGAACTTACATTTACCATTTATCAACAGTGTGACTTTAGGTAGGCTAGTTAATGTATATGAGCCTCTGTTTACTCACACTCCATTAAAGTATGGAACTAAAAAATATTTTCTGTACCAATAGAGTAGTTATATACATATTTTGTGTTGTGGAATCTAACCTAAAATACATCACAGTTAAAAAAAATGTTAATTTTAACTTAAAGGGTTACTAAAGAGAATTAACTCATTAATACCTGACTATAATTTAAAAGGTTTTCCTACCTAGATCACATTTGTGTACTAGAAATGTATTACTAATACCATTATGAAAGTGCATGCTTTTCTGATTAGTAGGATGAGAGTCATAATTGATGCATCTATTTGGTATTTGAAAATTAGAAAGATTTATTACAATCATAAAACTAAATGGTTGATTTATCTCTTTAGAGTTAATATCATTAATATTGTCTCCGTTTGATGATTGTGGGTATTTTGATAATTTAACATATTTTTCCAAATGAAAGCAAGGTAAACTAAGTACAGAATCAGAGAATATGCTGCTGTTCCTGAAATGGTCAGCAGAGAGCCTCAGTAAGGCTACTATGGTTACATTTCCTCAGCTTCTTTAAGGGAGTAATCATTAAATAATAATAACCCTAAATTGTAAAACAACTGAAACAATTATTTACTTTGTCCCCAAAAGGTGCTTAATACAGAGTTAGGATATAGTAATGTGCTTTATTCATAAAAAAGAAATGTTCTGAATTATGAAATGTATGAAATGGAAGGAAAGGAAGGGATATTTTAAAATATTGATTAGGGATCTTTCTGCCAATTTTGAATGTGAATTATAAAATAGAAAGTTATATATATATATATATTTTTTGCAGTGAAGTACTGCAGAAGCTATATGTGTATATACAATCTATCCTCATATTAGGAAATTAAGATCAATTTTGGAATAGAATTTGTATTGTTTTCTAAAGAGTAAAATTCAATTTGAATAACAAAAATGTGCGCTTTATTATAAATAATTTAAATTTAGATTTATATATATTTTTTCAAGATAGTCATGATAGATTACAAAACAAAATACAAAACAGCCAACATATTTCATTGTTTCTCCATTTATAAACATAAGAACTCTGTATCCCTGCAAAATAAATTTCAAATGTTTTCTGAAATTAGTGAGTTTATTCCACTGAAAAATTTGACTAGAAATGACTTGATTTACATATAACTTATATAATAATTTATTTTGGGAAGGGGTGAGAGTTGGAGATGATTTGAATATCTCTCTTCAAAATGTTGGGATTTAATGGAATGGTGGCATATATGCAGAGTAATTGTGATAATAATAAGTAACAATAGCTTATATTTAGTGCTTATCATGTGTCAGGCAATGTGCTAAGCATTTTATTAGCACAATACCATATAATTGTCATAACAACCATATGTAGTGATTATTAATATATGTAGTTTACATGTAAGAAAATTGGGGCTCTTGGAGACTGTGACTTGCTTAAGGTCACTCGGCTAATACGTGGAAAAACTAGGATAGGAGTCCATGTTGGCTCAACCCTAAGTCTGCATGATAACCAAGACACAGTAATGGATAGCAGGATGTGTTGATCTTTTTAGGCATATTTAATAGTGAATACTTATTGTTGACTATTGCAGCATTAATTTATTCATTTGTACTATTCTTTATATGACAGGAACAACAAATTCTTATATTTACTAAGATTCTGTATGCTTATCAAATATAGGTATGTGACATCAATGATGAATCTGCCTTCTTGTTCAGTAAATTGATTTTTATATGAAAACAATCTCCCGACTTAATTCTTTCCACAAAGAACAGAAATGATGGTATCTGATAAATCAGATAATTAAATAAATTATTGAATATGTACCTAATAAATAATTTATAACTATTTAGACTATGTTGTAAAACATTTAATGAAATTCCATAATTTTTACAATCTGTTATTGAAATTCTTAATTTTTACAACAGTTATTGGTAAAAAATAGAGTATAAAATATTTAGTGCCATATGGTCTTTTGTTTGAAAGGTGTATATTTCCATAGAAAATGAGTGTAAGCCCATCTTGCTCATTATTTCTGCATAGCATCATAATGCCTGTTGTTATTTTTGTGTGATATATATATTATAAAGTTTTTCTTCAGTAAGTATGCATTATTTTTAAGTGGATCATATATATATATATGTTTATATATATATTTCTATATATACATAGTGAAGTAATAAACTACTATTTGAATACAGAAATGTAGTAATGGACAAGATAGGCATGGTTTATGTTCTCATAGAATTTACGTGTTAAGAGAATTGTCCCACGTTAGGGTTAAAATACTTATCTGAGGACAGAAAGAGGTTCAGGACCAGAGCTACATTTCAGATCTTCTTTAAATCACTTTACTACAAGTTTTATGAGAAACCTTAGCAAACAATTACGGTAGGGAATGATTGTATAAGAATAGTGAGCTTAAATTCTGGGTGTCATTAATGCTAGGGAGACGTGAGGCTTTCTGCAGTGGGAAATAAGTATAGCTTCCTGAGCACAGGTATGACTTTAACTGGCTCATGGGGAATTAGTTTACCATTGGTGTAAGACTTTCTTTTCTCTAGTTGAGGAAACTTCCAAGCTTATTCTGTTGTCTGCAGTATCCTTTTGCTGTCTCAACTTAGCTTGGATTCTGTTGCCATAGTTATAGTTGAAAAATATACTGACTGTGCCATTTAACTTTTGTGAAAGCTTTTCATGTCTCCCTTGCAAGCATACCTACTCATGCACAAAATGAACAGATGGAGAAATGCAAGGGCTCTATTTTAAGGCCAGAGCCTCCCTATTAAGTTTACTTTGCAGGGAAGAGAAATGGATGAATATAGAAAAAGTCTGCAGAAAGATAGCTTAAGAGAAATAGAGAAGGAAGAGGCTATCTTGCAGGTCAACAATTCTCACTCCACTTTCCATGGAGTGAGAAAGGGACTGATACTTCTCAAAGCTTCTGACAGAGTGGCATATCATAATAAATGGACTGAAAGTATTTGGAGAGAAAGACAAGTGTTCTAATAGTATGTGTTTTCCTTGAGAATTTGTACTATATATATGTATGTGTGTATATATATATATATATGAGTATATATATGATTAATATATATAGTATATGAATGATATATATGATATCATATATTATATATATGATTCTTCCTTTGAATAGAAGTGAAGGAAAAGAGGCTACAATTAAAAAATTAGTTCTGATGGATATGGATTTATTCCAATATACACTTACCATTTTGCAAAAATAAAATATATATACATATTATTTTTTAACATTTAGTCAGATAAATCTAGCTCTGTGATGGTAGGAAATACAGTCTGTTGTGATTTAGTAAGCTTTCCTCTTCCATTTACCTCCAGGAATCCTTAAATGAACCCTCTGACCTGCCCTTGGGGAAAAAAAAGGTTGCTAAATTTAACAACAAAATACAGGATGCCTATGTACTAGTTACAGAGAAGGAAATGGCAACCCCCTCCAGTATTTTTGCCTAGAGAATCCCAGGAAACAAGAAGCCTGGTGGGCTATAGTCCATGGGTTCGCAAGAGTTGGACATGACTTAGCAACTAAACCAGCACCATGTATGGCCTCAGTGTTAACTATTATCAATTGTATTACTTTTATATTTAAAAGACTTTATTTTTAGAATAATTTTAGGTTCCCAGCAAAATTGAACAGAAAGTAGAGTATACCATATACTCTTTGATCACATACTCATGGCCTGCCCTAATTTTTTTTAGAGTATGAATCTAATTATACATCTTTGATTTATAAATTTCATGCATGGTTTTAAAACTGCAAGCAATAGTACAATACAAAATTTTATATATGTATGTATATATTGCAGTG
Organism: Antilocapra americana; assembly: GCA_007570785.1. NCBI lineage: Eukaryota > Metazoa > Chordata > Mammalia > Artiodactyla > Antilocapridae > Antilocapra > Antilocapra americana. Next base: position 28,818,759 of record ML661885.1, read on the forward strand.
GTTCTCAGACAGTGAAGTTAGGAAGAATTGAAGCAAGTTTTCCTTAAGTATATAGTGAAATTATGAATCATAATAGTGGCATGTTTCTTCATAACCTGTCTTTTTGATTAAATTTTATTACAACTAACACTTAGTTAAGTATAATATTGCTAATTGGAAACAATGATATTTAAAATGTTTATAACCTGTATTTTCTTGAGCATGTGTTTTTAAGGGCTATTAGACCAGGTGGTACATCTTTTACAGTCCAAGAACTTGCAGCAATATATCATTATCATCCAAAGTCCATAGTTTACATTATAGTTCGCTATTGATATTGTACATTCTATGGTTTTTGACAAATGTGTAATGATATGTGTCCATCATTATAGCATTGTGCAGAGTAGTTCCCTGACTCCTAGATCCTCTATTCTCTGCCTATAGATCACACCCTTGCTATTTTTATTTTTAATTTATGTTTTGGAGCACATACTTTGTGTGCAACAATGTATTCTACTAACAGTTGTAACAAAAATAATTAATCCTATAATTTCAGAAATATATAGTATTGCTAAAATGATATTTAGTTTAATATAACAATAAAATATTTTGCATATTTTAACATGTACTTTTGTGCATGATTATAGTATGATTTTGAATATGTTAACACAAGGGCAGTATCCTTTTCTGTTTCATCATATAAAACATTCTCTGTGCAGTTATGAATAAGTTTAAAATCATGTACTATTTTGGTATAGCTTTTTTCCAAAGACAGTTGGTACTTGATCCAATGAAATTTCATATTTTTCATTTTATGTAATTAACTGACATTCTATTCTACAATTTTAGTTGGTTTCATGTTGTTTTCCTAGACTCAGAAGGTGAAACAACTTGTACATTTAAGTCACTTTGTATTAAAATGATACTTGTATACAAATGCAACATATTTGCTAATTTAATGACTCCAGATAACCTAGAACAGTATATATTCATTTACAAGTATGCTTATTCTTATTCATAAACATAATTACATATGTTTTAAAATATCTTAGCCAAATAGATCTCTTGGATTTAGGGTTATATAGAACTTTTATCCTCTTGTAACCTAATGTACCTTATGTTTAATAAGTGATGTCCACTATATAGTTTATTATCATTTTCCATCTGATATGTAAGGGCTGTGTATGGAGTTCTGTGTGAAGATGAAAATTAAACACGTTATTATTATTCTCTCCTGAAATCCATCTAAAACAAAAAGATTTTTAAATGACAAAGACTCACAAGAATATAAATAGTAGAAGGGGATTAAAACCAAACAAAATTTGGGAGCTAGTAATTAGATAAACCAGTTGTAAAAGACTTAGAAGTCTCCAGAAGGTTGAATCATAAGTCACTAGTGGGAATAGCTAAGAGGCAATCCAGTTTATACCTCAGTATATCTAGGAAGTCTCACAAATTGGTAGCACCAGCAACCTTTAATAGAGGCAGTGGAAGTCATGCTTAAAAGAGGAAGATCTAATTAAGAATTGGAAGAATTCAATTAAAAAATCCAATTAACAAGTGGTGAGAGGACCAAAAACCTGCAACTGGGCAACTTCCCTTTTCTTAGACCAACTGCATATTGGAAGTTTAATCTTTATGGGTGAGTTGGAGATGCAAGATTGGAAAAAATGGTACAATACAAAAATCAAGTGGGTTGTTGTTCTTGTCCAGTTGCAGAGTCGTGTTCAACTCTTTGTGACCCCATGGACTGCAGCAGGCCAGGCTTCCAATCCTTCACTATCTCCCAGAGTTTGCTCAAACTCATGTCCATTGAGTTGATGATGCTATCTAACCATCTCATTCTCTGCCTCACCCTTCTCCTTTTGCCTTCAGTCTTTCCCAGCACTAGGGTCTTTTCCAATGACTTGGCTGTTAGCATTAGGTATACAAAGTGTTGGAGCTTCAGCTTCAGCATCAATCCTTCTGATGAATATTCAGGGTTGATTTCCTTTAGGACTGACTAGTTTGATCTTCTTGCAGTCAGAGTGACTCTCAAGAGTCTTCTCTAGCACTGCAGTTGAAAAGCTTCAATTCTTTGGCACTCAACCTTCTTTATGGTCCAGCTCTCACATCTGTATATGACTACTGGAAAAACCATAGCTTTGACTTTACAGATCTTTGTCTGCAGAGTGATCAGTCTTTGCTTTTGGATCTAGTGTCTAGGTTTCCATTGCTATTTTTTCCCAAGGAGCAAGCATCCTTTAATTTCATGACTGCAGTCAGGAAGGGAAAATGGAACAATCTCCATTCATTTCTGAGGCAAACCATTCAACATCAAAGTAACCCAAGTTTATGCCCCAAGTGGATTAATGTTTCCACATAAAATTTTGATATCCCCTTCCTCACATACACACACATCATTCACACAGAAACCTGTCAGCCTGTTTAAAACTGTCCAAGTAAATGATTAAAGAGTCTTTTATGCAGTATCTAAGTAGTACAATAGGAAATATTTAAAGACACTGACTTAATGTATCTCTCAACAAAACAGTCATGGAAAATGCACTACTGTGAAGTCTACAGGTATCAAGTACCATGTCTATACTGAGAGCATCCACTCAACTTTTTCCTTACTTGTAAGGATTAGCAAACAAAATAACCTAACTTCTGAAGAAGTTCTCAGGCATAGAATTTAATGTCTAAAAACAGAGTAAAACAATTTTGAGGAAACAAGGTGTATATGAGTGAAGGAAAAATTAAAAAAAAAAGAACAAACACACTAATATGAATGTTCTATAAAAATATGATGCTATGGAAAAAGAAAAAATATTCTTGGAAATTAAAACAATGAAATAAAGATGAAATAGTCAATAGAATGTTTAAAGGCAAGTTTGAGGAAAACTAGAGAAAAAGAGGGGGAAAGGCAGATATATGAAATAGGAAAGAAGAGATAAAGTAGCGTTAGTAGCAATAGTAATTAGAGGACTATTCCAGTAGGACCTTCGAATAATAGTCATTCTGAAAATGATCATTGATAAAATGAAGGGGTGAAAATGATCTGAATTTTTTTTCCAAAGCAGAGGGCATGGGGTTCCATATGGAAAAGATCCAACAAATACTAAGAACATATAATGAAAATAATTTCTTCTTTGTCAAATAACAAAAAATTGTATGCTGTGTGAATATATACACATTTTTTTTGGCAAGAGAAATAGGGAAAAATAAGGTCAAATATTCAGAATGGCTTTAGCCTTCAAAACATCAGCACTGTCACAGAGCTGCCCACCAAATCCTAGTGTAACTCGTTTCCTTAGTAGAATTCTATACCTACCCAAACTATCATGAATTTTGAGGCACAATATAAGGTATTGTTTGATCTCTTACGCACACATACTTAAGAGGCTGCAAAGACTTCTCTGCTGGTCCAGTGGTTAAGATACCACCTGCCAGTGCAGGAAACAGGAGGCCCATCCTTGGTCCTGGAAGATTCCACATGCTGCAGAGCAACAACATTCTGCCCCTGCACCACAACTCTACTGAAGCCTGTGGGCCCTAGAGCCAATGCTCTGCAATAGGAGAAGGCATTGCAGTGAGAAGTCCCCATCAAGGAAGAGTAGCTCCCACTCACATCAACTAGAGAAAGCCTGTGCAAAGCAGCAAAGACCCAGTGCAGCCAAAAAAGGGGGGGGGATTTTTAAAAAGCTATACATGCTTCACTAAAACTAGAAAGTGAGTATTGTGAGGTGTAAGAAAGAGAGAACTCAGCTAAGATAGTTTAATGGTATATATGAAATAAGTCCTAGTTATAGAAACCTAAAAGACATTAACTTGTTCAGATGGAGACTAAGACATTCTGAAAATTTTTCTTCACTTAGTTGAAGGTGAATGCTTGATGTATCTCAATATATTGGGAAGAGATTCAGAGAACTGGCAGAGTTTGAAGTTGAGTTTTTATTCAACATAAGAAGGGAAATTATTAACCTCACAGAAAATAGAAACTTAGGCAGAAAACAAAAGTTTATGTATGATACATAGCCTTGCTAACAATGCTAAGAATAACATTTACATAGTTATAATGTTAACACTGAATATTTCAACCAAAATTTTATGGGAAGTGGGTATAGTTTAGGATGGTGAAAAAGAATAAATATATTTTCCATTTTGTGGAAATAATTCATATGCCTTAAAATCAAGAAATAGTTGTATGAGAGACAGGTAGCTATCAAAAGAATTAATTGAAAATATATTTACAGTGGCTTCGATGTCATATAGCATCTAACCTTGTTTTAACTCTCTGACCTCATTTTCTTCCTGTCTCCCCTTAACTCAGTCTACTTGAACTAATGTGGATCCTCACTATTCCAGGAACACTTGAGGTACTCTGTGCTTCTCCGTCTACACTTGCAGTTCACTTTTGTAGAATGCCTTCCCCTAAGACATCCTTATGGTAGCTCTTTTACCTTATTTAGTTTGATCTTACTTTAAATCTCACCATCTCAATGAGCCCTTCCCTAGGTAACATAATAAGCTTCTGTCTCCCCATCAGAATTTTTATTTCCATTGTTTGCTTTGTATTTCTCTTTTGACATTTATTATCTAATAATATCTTACTTATTACCTTACTTATGATCTATGTCACCTCTCCATCACCTGCTCGAAAGTTTCTCTCACAAGCTCCCTGAGAGAAGGGGGCATCTGTTGCTCACTGTTGTATCCCTGGTACCTAGACCAATGTGTGGCATGCAGTAGGTGCTTGATAAGCAAGTGGCCATTAGAAAATATTAGTGAATGAACAGAAAAAGAATCTATAACCTTCATTTAAAAGTCATTTCTAAGTGCATTAATGGCAAAATAAAAGAAATAATACCATTTCAAAAAAAGCTATAAGTCCTTAGTGCATAGTACACGTGAATATCTTCTAAACATACGTTGTATAAAAAAGTGATTGGGAAAAAGAAGCATAATTATTGACATTCTCTGCTGTGAGTTCATGTGACTTGCTCTAATATTTCAAAAAAAGTTTGGGAAGAAGTTTCTGAGATTTGAATTATTTCTCTCATCTGATATTTCTTACAAGACTGTTTCATTATGCAGAAGTATGTTATTGTCATTCAGAAACAGTTTGAAGATATATTTTATAGGGTTTGCATGCATAAATAAGCATATTATTAATAATCAATGGCAATTAGCACACAGAGCACTTCCTCTTAAATTTAATTATATGCTTGATTAAGACTGTTTGGGTACTTAATTAAAATAAGAAAGTCCAATGATACTTAATTCTCACTTATATTCATATTACAATCCTAATAACTCCAGTCCTCACTCAATCCATGCATAGCTTCTGTTAATTTGAATCAGAAATATGCATGCTCACTGAATAAAGCCTAAAATGCAATTGACTAGGTCACATCAGAGAAAATTGTCTATAGCCTGACAGTATGGAATGAAGGAACAGTCTAGTGCAGACAGTTGAATAGAGAGATAATTGTCATAATTGGTTTCAATTAGTTTTTCATAGCTCTGGTGAAGCAATTTCTGTTGTATTATACCATGAACTATAGCCAGTAACAAAACTAGTTAGCATGATTAGTAGGTGTCAGTGCTTAAAAATGTAAAATATATTCTAAATGTTAAGATCTAAGTGAAGATAAATGAACTGAATTACAATGTAAATGCATTGTTGAGAAACCTTTGTCTGTGGCATGTGATATGGTTTGAATGGAATGGAGTCAGACATATTCAATGAACTCAAGTGTGATAAATATATATTTTCTGAGGAAAATGAGTTCATGTGCAAACAGCCATTTTTCTAGTATGAAACAAGTGACCATTAAATGAACATTAAAATGTGGTGATATCAAGAAACTCACAACAGAGTTAAAATCATAGTTATTTCCCATTAATTTGCTTAGGTAGCCCAAATAAATTTTGGTAATGTCTTTGTTGCTAAAGAAGAAACTGATCTATTGAAAGCCTCTTTGGACTCACTAGTGAATGGCAGAGATAGGATTCCAAGATAAGTTTATTTGATTTCATTACTGGTGCTGTTTTCACTATATTAACTTTTCTAATAACAAGATCAACTATAAGAATAGAAATCAACTGAAACAATCCCCACCAATTCTATCCTCAGCAATGATTATTGTCCTATATTTTTTGTCAACATAAAGTTCAAAATACTTTTACTCAAGGAAGTTGAATTCCCAAAGAGATTTGAAATAATTTGGATTGCTCATATTTCCTTAACTTCCCATTTCTTCTTTGAATTAAGCTAATTCTTTAACCATAAATAATATTGGGAGCCCAGTATGTCTCAGTAAGACTTAGTGCCAAACTGATGCTTTCGAATTGTAGTGCTGGAAAAGACTCTTGAGAGACTCCTGGACTGCAATGAGAGCAAACTAGTCAATCCTAAAGGAAATCAACCCTGAATATTTGTTGGAAGAAATCATGCTGAAGCTGAAGAAGCCCCAGTACTTGGCCACCTGATGCAAAGAACTGACTCATTGGAAAAGACTTAATGCTGGGAAAGATTGAGAACAGGAGGAGAAGGGGGCTACCTAGGATGAGATGGTTCGATGGCATCACCAACTCAGTGGACATGAGTTTGAGTAAACTCTGGGAGACAGTGAAGGACAGGGACATCTGGCATGTTGTAGTCCATCAGGTTGTAAAGAATCATACATGACTTAGCGACTGATTAACAACACAGAGTATGTCTGAATTGAAAAGTTTGCAGTTTTGATGATGCACATGAAAAATGTAATTTCTCTCTTTATTATGATCACTAGTCAGAGTAACAGTGTTTGCACCTTAAGAGATAGCTAGAAATGTAGAATTTAAAAAGAAAAAGATTGCTAGTCTTAGCTGCTCAGTTGTGCCTGACTGTTTGCAACCCCATGGCCTGTAGCCTGCCAGGCTCCTTTGTCCATGGGATTCTCCAGTCAAGACCACTGGGGTGGGTTGTCATGCCCTTCTCCAGGGGATCTTCCCAGCACTGGATTGAACCCTCCATTGGTAGAGGGTTCTTTACCACTAGCACCACCTGAGAAAGCCCAGTGATTATAGGTAAACTTAATTTCATTGATTATTTCAAGGTAGTAATCCCCTTATTGGGCTAATTCTATATTAATCAAGAGGTTCACCCTATAACTTGTTCCTAGATACTATATTAAATCCCTTTTGCTAAAAAAAAATTTATTTCTGGCAATGATGAAATATTTGTACTAGAAGTGGTACATTAAAATAAAAACTTAAAATATATGTTACTATTTTGTGGTCAGGGATAGTAGTAAGAAAACATAATGAGCTGGAAGGCTGGTGGCTTTTCTGAGTTTTGACAACTGTGGTGAAGTAATTTTTATGACAATCTGGAAGACAGACCACTGAGGCTTTAGCTTGAAAGGAAGAAGTTAAAAAAAAATTGTTAAAGTATGTGGCCTGTTCTTGGCTGCCTTTGACAAGAGTTTACAACAAAAACAGGCACTCAGCCAGATATTGGCCAGTTTTCAAGAAGAGATTGAAAAAAAATAGAGTCTAAAATTCTGGTGATTTATGGTTGGAAAAGCCCACTGCTTCTGTACAGTAGAGGATAAGGTTTATCAGAGCCTCTTATTAAGTTTCTTAGTCAAAGGATGAAAGGCAGTCCTAGGGCAAAGATCAGATAGAGTGTTATGTTCCTGCTCACTTTTTGTTTATTGCTAATATGTTAATCAATGCAAGGTAGTTTCAAAAAGAGAATGGTTAAAGCATTTGGGGATGGGTGGAGAGTGTTTACTGGCACATGAAAATAACTGGAAGTAAATAAAACCAGTTCCTATTAAGATTTTAGAGAGAATTTTATCCCAATAAACCCTATAACTCATCTGTAAAAATCTGGTTATTCAGGGATTCTCTGGTGGCTCAGATGGTAAAGAATCTGTGTGCAATATGGGAGATATGGGTTCGATCCCTGGATTGGGAAGATCCACTGGAGAAAGGACTGGCAACTCCAATATTCTTGCCTGGAAAATCCCATGGAGAGAGAAGCCGGGCGGGCTACAGTCTATGGGATTGCAAAGAGTTGGACGTGACTGAGTGACTAACACTTTCACTTTCATTCAGTCCCTAAGGCAGTTTTCAAGCACCAAGCCTGCATTAGCAGTTGTATATTTACGAAATGTGTACCCCAAGGATAGTCTACTCTCCCATACCCACTTCAAATTTCACCATGGAAAATATGGACAAGGAAGAACTATTTGACAGGAAATGCCAGGTAACAGCACAAGACAGGATAAAAGGGGTACCTTCTCGAGCAGAAGCAGGGTTTTCAAGGGTATAATCAATAGGCTCTGTTTATTTCCATGATCACGGTTTGTGGAATATTCTCTTCTCTTCCCTTATCCACATAGGGGTATTTAATTTGACCATTCATTTTATTCCTTTAACAGATCCATGAGGAACTAGAGATGACTTGGAAAAACAAAGCAAAAACCTTCTATCCATCTCCCAGAAACCTGGAAATTTGAGAAGAGTGTAGTAAAGAGAAATGGTTGTGTCAAAAATAAAGGGAAGGAAGGAAGAGTTTCCCTGAACATCCTCTGATTAAATTCCCAGTAGTGTGGAGTTCAACCTTTCTGGCAATACAGCTTCACCAAGTGCACAAACATGGGTCTAAGTGAATGACAGAGCAGTAGAATAGAAAACGATTGGGTCTCTGCTTACCGACAGCACTTTGCTCCATCCTAGCCTAGACTTGTCAGAGAGTCACATAGAGGGAGTATTAACTGCTGTCTATTTAAGCCATTTCATTTTAGGGCCTTTTGGCAGCATTAGCATAGCACTGACTCTGGGAGAGCTAAAATTATTAACCCTAAAATTATTTTCTGAAGTGTTTTCTCATGTATATGGTATTCTGCTTAAGCTGTTAATTTTGTATATTGTCCTGATCACATCTTGTACATTTCTGTCTCTGGGTCTTTATTCACGTGATTTATTTGACCTCTCTTGAGTCCTCCCCTAAAATCCTACTCATGTCATTTCATACAATATCCTTCCTTTTGTATAAATATATATTTAAAAAATTTTCAGCTTACGAAATCAGTTTTATTACTTACTTGCCAGAAGATTGTATTACGCATGTCTTATGTTTCCAGTTGAGTTATAAGGTCTAAACAACAGCAATGGTGATCTGTTTTTTATAGCCCTTTGATAGTTGTTATACCTCGGGATTCAACAATTATTTGATTATTGATTAGCTGCTGAAATATAATGGCATCTCTCACTCCTATTGGAGAAATACATAATCTAGTAAGTTATCTGTAGTCAGTATGACACATCGTTTTAAAAAATTAAGTTACTTTTATCCAAAAAGTATTAATAATGATACTTGTCCCAGTTCTGTCAAAAAAAGAGGAAAGTATATTCATGTTTTCCTGTTATTCTGAAGCAAGCTGTCAAATGCTACCACTGCCAGATGTAGCATTATTCCATTTCTAGAAACATTAAAGTGAGGATGACTGCTAATATATTTACACTCTCTAATTTTCTTTCGCTTTGTTATGATTCTGGTAGCAACACAGGATGTAATTAGGTTTAAATAATCATAACATTTTTCATTTTACATGACCTTTCCCCCATATCATTCTATGATAGTTTACAAAAAAATACTGTTCTTCATAAGTTCATTTTAGGTGGTAAAATTTATTTTGCCAAAAGGGCACTGATATTTGAATTGAAAGAACATTAATTGCCTGTTAATCACAGAACAAAAAGTACATAATCCAGTAAATTGCTGTCTGTTGATATTGTGCTGTGGATTGTTCTATTTAACCATTACTCTTGATCTGACTCCCAAAACTTCTCTCTGTTGCCTATAGGCCCTACATCAGTATCAAAATTGAATGATGTTACGTAGGTAGCATACAATTTTATATGTTTGATTTACGCTGAAATTTCCACTATTTCACACTAAGTTCCTTTGGAAATATTATCAGCCCAGCCAAAAACTTATCTTAATTGGAAAAAAAAAAGTGGTGATAGACTTTTGTGTCCTTCTCTTGCTTGAAATATTGGGTTGGCCAAAAAGTTCATTTGGCCAACCCAATACATTCTATTTATATGCATACTCCTCCCCTCCCCTACAATTAGTCTAGTAATCTGTTATCCATTTAGGCAGATTTGTTCTTGTTGTTTAGTCGCTCAGTCATGTCCAAACTCTTTGTGACCCTATGGACTGTGGCATGCAGGGCTTCCCTGTCCATTACCATTTCCCAGATCTTAATCAAACTCATGTCCATTGAGTCTGTGATGCCACCCAACCATCTCATCCTTGGTTGTCCCTTTCTCCTCCTGCCTTCTGTGTTTCCCAGTATCACAGTCTTTTCCAGTGAGTCAGCTCTTCCCATCAGGTGGCCAGAGTGTTTGAGCTTCAGCTTCAGCATCAGTTTTTCCAGCAATATTCAGGGTTGATTTAACTTAGGATTGACTGGTTGGATCTCTTTGCAGTCCAAGGGACTCTCTAGAGTCTTCTCCAACACCACAGTTCAAAAGCATCCATTCTTTGTGCTCAGGTTTCTTTATAGTCCAACTCTCACATCCATACATGACTACTGGAAAAACCATAGCTTTGACTGTATGTATTTTTGTCAGCAGTGTAATGTCTCTGCTATTTAATATGCTTATATTTTTCATAGCTTTCTTCCAAGGAACAATCATCTTAATTTCATGGCTGCATTCACCACCTGCAGTGATTTTGGAGTCAAAGAAAATAAAGTCTGTCACTGTTTCTATCATTTCCCCATCTATTTATCATGAAGTGATGGGACAAGATGCCATGATCTTCGTTTACTGAATATTCAAAAAGCTTTTGAATAAAAGCTTTAATCCAGCTTTTTCGCTCTACTCTTTCAGCTTTGTCAAGAGGCTCTTTAAGTTTCTTTTCGCTTTCTGCCATAAGGCTAATGTCATCTGCATATCTGAGGTTATTGATATTTCTCCTGGAAATCTTGATTCCAGCTTGTACTTCATCCAGCCTGGCATTTCACATGTTGTACTCTACAAGACCTTTTAGAACTAACACAAAAAAAGATATCCTTTTCAATATAGGGGACTGGAATGCAAAAATAGGCAGTCAGGAAACACCTGGAGTAACGGGCAAATTTGGCCTTGGAGTACAGAATGAAGAAGGGCAAGGCTAATAAAGTTCTGCCAAGAGAACACACTGGTGGTAGTAAACACCCTCTTCCAACAACACAAGAGAAGATTCTACACATGGAAATCACCAGATGGTCAACACTGAAATCAGATTGATTATATTCTTTGCAGCCAAAGATGGAGAAGCTCTATATAGTCAGCAAAAACAAAACTGGGAGCCGACTGTGGCTCAGATCATGAACTCCTCATTGCCAAATTCAGACTTAAATCACTCATCTCACATGCTAATAAAATAATGCTCAAAATTCTCCAAGCCAGGCCTCAGCAATATGTGAACTATGAACTTACACATGTTCAAGCTGGTTTTAGAAAAGGCAGAAGAACCAGAGATCAAATTGCCAACATCTGCTGGATCATCGAAAAAGCAGAGAGTTCCAGAAAAACATCTATTTCTGCTTTATTGACCATGCCAAAGCCTTTGACTATGTGGATCACAATAAACTGTGGAAAATTTTGAAAGAGATGGGAATACCAGACCATCTGACCTGTATCTTGAGAAACCTGTAGGCAAGTCAGGAAGCAACAGTTAGAACTGGACATGAAACAACAGATTGGTTCCAAATAGGACAAGGAGTATGTCAAGGTTGTATATTGTCACCATGCTTATTTAACTTATATGCAGAATACATCATGAAAAATGCTGGGCTGGAAGAAGCACAAGCTGGAGTCAAGATTGCTAGGAGAAATATCAATAACTTCAGATATGCAGATGACACCACCCTAATGAAAGAAAGTGAAGAGGAACTAAAAAGCCTCTTGATGAAGGTGAAAGAGGAGAGTGAAAAAGTTGGCTTAAAGCTCAACATTCAGAAAACTAAGATCACGGCATCTGGTCCCATTACTTCATGGGAAATAGATGGGGAAACAGTGGAAACAATGTTAGACTTTATTTTGGGGGGGCTCCAAAATCACTGCAGGTGGTGATTGCAGCCATGAAATTAAAAGATGCTTACTCCTTGGAAGGAAAGTTACGACCAACCTAGATAGAATATTGAAAAACAGAGACATTACTTTGCCAACAAAAGGCTATGGTTTTTCCAGTAGTCATGTATGAATGTGAGAGTTGGACAGTGAAGAAAGCTGAGGACCAAAGAATTGATGGTTTTGAAGTGTGGTGTTGGAGAAGACTGTTGAGAGTCCCTTGGACTGCAAGAAGATCCAACCACTCCATCCAAAGGAGATCAGTCCTGGGTGTTCATTGGAAGGACTCATGTTGAAGCTGAAACTCCAATACTTTGGCCACCTGACGCGAAGAGCTGACTCACTGGAAAAGACCCTGATGCTGGGAAGGATTGGGGGCAGGAGGAGAAGGGGACATCAGAGGATGAGATATTTGGATGGCATCACCGACTCGATGGAAATGGGTTTGGGTAGACTCTGGGAGTTGGTGATGGACATGGAGGCCTGGCATGCTGCAATTATGGGGTTGCGAAGACTCAGACATGACTGAGTGACTGAAGTGAACTGAACTAAACTCTACGTATAAGTAAATAAGCAAGATGACAATATACAGCCTTGATATACTCCTTTCCCAATTTGCAAGCAGTCTGTTGTTTCATGTCTGGTTCAGACTGTTGCTTTTTGACCTGAATACGGATTTCTCAGGAGGCAGGTATGGTGGTGTGTTACTCTTATCTCTAAGAATTTCTCAGTTTTTTGTGATCCACACAGTCAAGTCTTTAGCATAGTCAGTGAAACAGAGGTAGATGTTTTTCTGGAATTCCTTTGCTTTTTCTATGATCCAAAGGATGTTGGTGATTTGATTCCAATTCCTCTGCCATTTTCTAAATCCAGCTTTAAATCTGGAAGTTCTTGGTTTGCATACTGTTGAACCCTAGCTTGGAGGATTTTGAGCATAACCTTGCTGGCATGTGAAATGAGTGCATCTGTGTGGTAGTTGGATATTCTTTGTGCCTTTCTTTAAGATTGGAATGAAAACTGACCTTTTCCAGTTGTGACCACTGCTGAGTTTTCCAAATTTGCTGGTGTATTGAGTGCAGCACTGTCACAGCATCATCTTAGAGGATTTGAAATAGCTCAAGCTACGATTCTGTCATCTCCACTAGCTTTGTTCGTAGTGATGTTTTCTAAAGCCCACTTGACTTTGCACTCCAGGATGTCTGGCTCTACGTGACTGATCATACCATCATGGTTATCTGGGTTATGGAGATCTTTTTTGTATAGTTCTTCTGTATATTCTTGCAACATCTTAATATCTTCTGCTTCTGTTAGATCCATACTGTTTTATGTCCTTTATTGTGGTCATGTTTGCATGAAATGTTCCCTTGGTATCTCTAATTTTCTTGAAGAGATCTCTAGTCTTCCCCATTCTATTGTTTTCCTCTATTTCTTTGCATTGCTCACTTAGGGAGCCTTTTTTAAATCTCTCCTTGCTATTCTTTGGCACTCTGCCTTCAGATGGGTATATCTTTCCTTTTCCCTTGGCCTTTCACTTCTCTTCTTTTCTCAACTGTTTGTAAGGCCTCCTCAGACAACCATTTTGCCTTTTTGCATTTATTTTTCTTGCAAATGGTTTTGATCACTGCCTCCTGTACAATATTATGAACCTCTTCTATAGTTTTTCAGGCACTTTTTCTATCACATCTATTCCCTTGATTCTATTTGTCCCTTCCACTGTATAATCATAAGGAATTTATTTTAGGTCATACCTGAATGGTCTAGTGGTTTTTCCTACTTTCTTTAATTTAAATCTGAATTTTGCAGTAAGGAGTTCATGATCTGAGACACAGTCTGCTCCTGGTCTTGTTTTTGCTGACTCTGTAGAGGTTCTCCATCTTTGGTGGCCAAAAATATAATCAGTCTGATTTCTGTATTAACCATCTGGTCATGTACATGTGTAGAGTCATCTCTTGTGTTTTTGGAGGAGAGTATTTGCTATGACCAGTGCATTCTCTTGGCAAAACTCTGTTAGCCTTTGCTCTGCTCGTATTTCTTGTTTTTCTGAGTCAGTAGTTTGACTTCCTTTTCATTAAGTTAAAATGATTTTTAAAAATGGAAATTTATCCTTTCGATTGCTAAATATGAGACTTTTTGAAGCTTCAGGATGACTTCTAAAATGAGAAATGTGGTCTAATATTTGCTCCATCTCCAACATCCCATTGAGAACTGTGGTATGACCAGCAGCTTAGGATTTATTCTCATGATTAGAAACTGGCTTTTTTCAGTTAATATGTTTGAATAAGAAAACAGTTTTGAATGACACAGCTATGTGATTTTACCCATACAAGATGTTGCCAGTGTGTTTCTTTGCTTATTATGATACATATTTAATTCATGATATGCCTTCTACTTTTTTCTGGCACTTGTTGCTCTCTACTGTTTTGTGTCTTAATATTATTCCTATTAACTCTCTGATGATCATCTTTTATATTTTTCTATTCAAGGAGATAACTCAATTGATTGAGCAATCCTTTGTTTGCTTACCAAATTACCGCACAGTGTACCAAGTTCCTGATACACAAAGATGAATTAGAGCCCCTGTTTCAAGATGTCAATGAACAAGTGTGTAAAGAACTAAATTCTATTTGATTGCATATACTGAAATAAAAGTTCATGAGCACATGATAGATAGAATGACTGATTCAAAATATTCACAAAATGTTTAGTCAAACCAGAGTCTCCAGTGAATTCTCAAAGATCACTTATGTCGTGTGTGAGTGAAATGGTTTGGTATCTGTGATAAAAGAACATCTTGTACCACGCACACAAAAAGTTGGAAAATGTATTAGTTAAGTGCTTGGTAGTCTCAGGATGAGAGGTACTAAGATGGTTAAACTTGATGTTATACTCTTCTAAACTATTTTTAATCACCTGCGAAATAAAACCCTGAGATTAATTTTCTGTAAGAAGTATAAACAACATGATTTTACTTCCCTTGGTAGATAAAATTTCACAATGTTTTAAAGCATTGTTAATTGATCTCAGCAGGATCATACTTTATCTATGTGACTGAATAACTATGCAACTGGGTAGTCATGGTATCAATTATTTTTTCATTCCAGTTCTCAAGGTCAGATTTTCTTCTTGAATTTTTGCTAAGTATCTTGCCTTTCACAAGTACCCATGTGTTCCTAACAAGTGGGGATTTATTTTTTTAGAACCAAGTTTTTTTTTTTTTTAATGTGTTTGTTAGTATAAATCACACATCTTTTTCTAAATTACTTGGCAGAGTTTTACTGAATTTCTCCAAGAAAAATATGATTCTGTTCTTTTATAGTCCTTTATATATATTCTCAGGATTTAAATTTTCTTTTTAACTTTTTATTCTTTAACTTATTGAGATCATGTTAGGCTGCAATACATGGAAGATCTTTATATAAGCACTATACCTTGTATGGTGCTTGATATGATGCCAGCCAAGAGATGAAAGAATGAATGAATGAGTGACATTTTGTAAATATTGTTATACAAATCTTCTACTAAAAATTGAGATTCTTGATTGCATGCTCAGTCGTGGACAACTCTTTGTGACCTCCATGGACTGCAATCCCCAGGTTCCTCTGTCTGTGGGACTTTTCAGGCAAGAATACTTGAGTGGGTTGCTATTTCCTCCTCCAGGGATCTTCCTGACCCAAGTATCAAACCTGTGTCTCCTGAGTTGCCTTTACTGCTGTGCCATGGGGAAGCCAGGAGTTGAGATTACACCTTGAATAATTAGCATTTAATGATGTTGGCTGAAAACCATGCATAACCTAAAAGTTAAGAATTATGTTTTATTTGCCATACATACTGAGGACTTAAGCCAGAGAGTGAATCTCTCAGATGGCTCCAAGGGACTGTTCTGATGAGGTAAGGGAAGAGCCATTATACATAGAAGTTTTTGCAAAAAAAAAAAAAAAAAAAAAACCCTCAAAAACAGAAAACCAAAATCCTGTAACAATGGGTGGTTGGAACAGCAAAATATTACTGTTATTATAGAAAAACTAGACATCTCAGGTTAATGAATTTAGCACTTTTCTATGTGTGGAAGAATGCAAAGATCTAGACTCATTGAAATCATTGCATTAATTTGTACCTTAACAGGTACAAAGGGTCTTAACCTGAACCTTACCTTAATCTTAACAGGTGCAAAGGTTCTTCTCCATCCTCAGTTGCCTAAAGGTGCACAAATTGGTGTGGATGCAGTGGCTCATGGCTTGATGGCTACAACATCCTTTGTTTACTGATATGGCAAGTGACATTTCTGTCCACAATGAAGTTATGACCCTACCTTTAGTAGATAATAACTTAATCACACCTAATTAAGATGTCTCAAATGCAAAATTGATTGTAATAATAGTAAAGTTGCAGTTTGTTGAGCTAATAATAATGTCTGCCATGTAGTGAGTGCTTGCTCAGCATATAAATGACCTATATATTTATATGTATATATATTGTTTTATGTAATCTTATCAACAACACTTTAAAGTCGATACTCCCCAATCCAAATAATATACATACATTATTTTGGCTGTTGTATAGATTCATTGCTGTTGCTGTTTAGTCACTGTCATGTCTGACTCCTTGTGACCCCATGGACTGTGGCCCACCAGGCTTTGTTCACAGGATTTCCCAGACAAAAATGTGGAGTTGATTGCCATTTCCTTCTCCAGTATATTCACTACATAAACCTGTTTTTGGCCAACTCTTTTGGAATACTTTTATACAAATTTAGTTTCAACTTTACCACAGCCATAGAACTATCTTCACTATATTTTCAAATCTAAAATCTATTAGAATTCTGTTATTCTTACATTTTAAAGTTTTGAATATGCTTGATAATTCTCATATTTTTTCCCCTCTAGCTCAGCAGTCCCTAAAGATTTTGACACCAGGGACTGGTTTCGTGAAAGACAAATTTTCCATGGACTGGGGTGGGGGAGAGGATGGTTCAGGTGATTATGCAAGCGATGTGGAGTGGTAGATGAAGCAGCTCTGTAGCCCTCCACTCACCTCCTGCTGTGTTCAGGAGGTAGACGCACCTGGTTCCTAACAGACTGATATCAGACTGAAGCCCAGGAGTTGGGGATCCCTGCTATAGCTAAGTCTTTATCCTGTTTTTAAAACTTATGTCATAATCTAGACTAATTAAACTTTCTCAATTATATATTTTTATTTCAGCCTATATGTTTCTTTTATCCCAACTGCATGCATGCTAAGTCTCTCAGTCTGACGGTTTGTGACCCCATGAACTACAGCCTGCCAGGCTTCTCTGTCTATGAGGATTCTCCAGGCAAGAATACTGGAGTGGGTTGCCTTCCCCTCCTTCAGGGGATCTTCCCAACCCAAGAATTGAACCCAGGACTCCTGCATTGCAGGCGGATTCTTTATTGTCTGAGCCCCGACCAGGGAAGCACAGAAATACTGGAGTGGGTAGCCTAACCTTTCTCCAGGGGATCTTTCCAACCCAGGAATCAAAACAGGGTCTCTGTTATCCCAATTACTACGTTATAATTAATACTCTGTTGTCATTTATTTCATTGGTTAACATCATTTATTAACTCTATGAAGGAAGGGCCATGTCTATCATTTGTAAAACTAAGGAAGGGGGTGGTAGAGTATGAGACAGGCATGTAGCATCACCAACTTAATAGACATGAATTTGAGGAAACTCCAGGAGATAGTGAAGGACATAGGAGCCTGGTTTGCTGTAGTCCATGGGATTACAAAGAGCTGGACACAACTGAGCGATTGAACAAAAGTCCCCCAAACATTGCCATGACAACTGCTTAATAAACATTTATGAAATGAACATCACTTTTCATTAGGTAACAGCATGTGCTTGTGCAATGATCTAACACTTTTAATTTAGAGACATACCCAGGTCTACAACTTACTAGTTGGGTGTCCTTGGGAAAGTTATTTGATTCCCAATTTCCCTTTTTGTTCAATGAGGGAAATCATATATGATGCTGGGTATTTTGTCAGGAAAGTTATGACCAACCTAGACAGCATGTTAAAAAGCAGAGACATTACTTTGCCAACAAACGTCCATATAGTCAAGGCTATGGTTTTTCCAATAGTCATGTATGGATATAAGAGTTGGATGGTGAAGAAAGCTGAGCACCGAAGAAAGAATTGATGCTTTTGAACTGTGGTGTTGAAGAAGACTCTTGAGAGTCCCTTGGACAGCAAGGAGATCCACCCAGTCCATCCTAAAGGAGATCAGGCTTGGGTGTTCATTGGAAGGACTGATGTTGAAGCTGAAACTCCAATACTTTGGCCACCTGATGCAAAGAGCTGACTCATTGGAAAAGACCCTGATGCTGGGAAAGATTGAGGGCAGGAGGAGAAGGGGGCGACAGAGGATGAGATGGCTGGATAGCATCACCGGCTCAATAGACATGGGTTTGGGTAGTCTCTGGCAGTTGATGATGGGCAGGAAGGCCTGGCATGCTGCAGTTCATGGGGTCACAAAGAGTTGAACACGACTAATAGACTGAACTGAACTGAAGGTCTGAAAATGAATGCTTAAAGCGGAATATGGTTCAGAATTGGTTTCAATGACTGAGGCTGTTAGATTCCTCAAACTGTTCATTTTTAGAAAGCAAGGAAGATAGTGTTTTTTTACACTGGTACACATCATAGAGCATTGTTAATGGTAAACCTCAAGAGCTTCTGATGAATTAATTAATTGTCCCTTACCAAGTAATTTATTTTTATTTTCCTTTTAAATTAATATAGATGAATGCCACTAAACTATAACCTCTATATTACAATTGGATTTTTGTTTATCTTGAATCTCTCCCAAGTAGTTTTTGGCTGTATCAACAATCCTTTACTCTTCAGAATATTTATGTTACCAAATTCCTTCATATTATTTGCTGATAATTTCAGTATCTTTGAGATGAGAAGATAAAAGAACACAGCTTTTCAACAAATTCAAAATCATTTGTTGTAGATAGAGCAGTATAATTACATGAAAGTCTGAAATTTTTAGAGACATATTTGAGTATAACATCTTTAGACATATTTTCCATTGATCTTCTCAATTCACTAAACTGCCCCCTCCTAGTATTTCAGTTTTGTCTTATAAACATGATCTTGTGGCATAATTCCAAGAATAAATTCAAATGAAGCTTCAGTACATAGGGAGTTTCTTTTATTTAGTAATCTTTGTATTAACAAATTTGATTAATGCTCAACCAACAGTCTGGTGAAAATGACTTTACAGTACTTCCTCCCAACACATTCCAGTCCCATTTTAATCTTTGCATTACTGAATATTAAGTGGGATTTATCAGACTCTATAGCTTTGTTTTAATCACCTAAGCCTTTTTATTAACATACTATTGTCATATGTTGGTGAAGAAAGATAGCTATAGTTTCTTTGCTAATTCTACTTAGATGTAATCATCTGCTTCAGAAACACATTGAAGTGACAGGCACAATGTTGTTAACTGGCAGGTACATTTAATGAATTACATGAAAATTCTTTGTTTTATGCTTAGATCTCTATTTTCCTTAAGGAAAATCTCTATTTTATAATAAACAAAATAATTACTTATTGTAAATATCATGTATAATAATGATTACTTTGCAACATGTATTACTGAGCCTGACTTACCATGTATATCTTCATTTTCTCTTGAAATTCAAACTCTTGATTGCTGGTAGAAGCAGTGTTTAAAAATTAGTCTGTCTTAGCTAGTTTTACAACTCTTATAGTAATGAAAGAAAAGCTAATTTTATTTAAAAGTTCATATTGCAAAACTGTTTAGAAAAATCAAGAATAAAACATGAATGTTAATCAGAATATAGCATTTTTTTAAAATGGTGGGCTACTGTCCAACTCGCCCATCATGCTCCTCTGTCCATGGGATTTTCCAGGCAAGAATACTGGAGTGGTTGCCATTTCCTACTCCAGGAAATCTTCCGGACCCAGGGATCAAACCGTATTTGTCTCACTGCATATCCTGCATTGACAGATAGATTCTTTACCACTATCACCATCCGGGAAGCATATAATTCTTCCAGCTAATAGGATATATTTCTTGGCTCTGCATTTTAAAATGGACATAAACAGCATAGAGAGAGAAGTCCCAGATTAAAAGATTGGGAGGGGACAAAAGATAGAAACCATGAGCAATGGCTATACAATTGGGATCTATTAAACCTGAATGTGAAAGTTCTTAAGAATGTGTTCATGACTTCTTCAATGTATAGAGGATGGTGAGTAGGTTACTTTTACTGAAGGGCAAAGAACAAGGGCAAAAAATAGCAGTTTCCTGAAGAGGAGAACCAGATATATTTTGGATTTTTTTTTTTTTTAGTTTAATTTTGAAACAGCCTAAATTCTTATGTTTTTTGTTTTAGATATAATTCAGCCACAAGGCAAGAGGTAAGATTAGGTAATCTTTTAAAATTCGGATTAGTGTTATTATTCATTCACTGATTCACTTCATATGTTTTCTTTTTGCTTTAGTACTTTTTTTCTGTGTAGTGTTTATTTGTTCATGTAAATAAAAGTTAAATTTGAGCGTAGCAATTTCTTTCTTTCCTTTCATTTCTACACCTAAAGCTTCTTGTGAAATAATTTGGAAACTCCTTTTTCCCTAGATGTAGAAGTTCATGGTAATTGAAGTCCTGACCTCAATTATTTCTTGGGGGGTGAGAGGGAAGGACTGGATTGATTCTAAAAACACAAGTGCTGGTTTCATTAAAAGTATTTCCTTTTTCTTTACTCCATTCAAGGGATTGAATTTTTAACTCATTTCATCAAAACTTATTAACCTCCCCTCTCTTGCAGCAAACAGCTTGTCTATTAATCAACTGAATTTTCTAAAAAATTAACTATTCCAAAATAAGTTGTTCATTTCAAAAATATTTTGTAAAAAATGACTGAAAATTTACAGGAAATAAATGTTTTAAATTTTACCAAAAATGAACTATAGAATTTGCCTTTATGAAATAGTAAAGTGAAATATTAAAAATCATTAACCATGGTTACAGATATTTAAAATATTTTGCAAATATGAGTTTATAATGTATAATTAAATGTTGAGGTAGCTTAATGAATTACCTGTTATTTCTAGAAACCATTGACATTTAATTAATATTAGTCAAGTTCTTTGCATTTATGGGTTTGAGAACTTTAAATAATTGCTTTAAACTGAAAGTATATGCTTTATTTCTAATGTATATAAGGAAAGTTCTATGAATCTTCAATACTTCTTTCATTGATTGACCTCATTTGAAATTCATCACTAATTTTTTCTTTTCAGTACGATTGAAAAATTTAAAAAAATGTTTTTTTTCACTTACGAAACACTCTCAAAAGTATCATCTGCATATTATATGTAAAAATATAAAATTTCAACTTTGTTTACTGCACTAATTATCAATAAATGATTGTTGATTTTATATAGTTGCAACTATGTTTTATAAAGTGTTTTTTATTTTGGTATTTATTCTTAATATTGTCATTGATATTTTCAGCATTATAGTGGCTTATAATTATTTTATTTAATGTAAAGTGATATCATTAACTTTACTAACTGAACAAATAGGATGAATATCAGGTTAAATTGGAAATATACTTTATTTTTGCATTTAGTGTCTTTTTTAGCTTTTTATTTTGTAATAATTTTAGACTTTCAGATAAATTGTGAAAATAGTACAGGGCTCCCATATACACACTCTTATCCAGCTTTCCTTAATATTAGTTAATTAATTTCCTAGTTAATTACAATTTGTATAATACTATTAAATAAATCATAGACTTACTCAAACTGGAATATCTTTTAGTTCATTTATTCCTTACTATTTGTATTTCTGTTGATCATGATTTGTAGTATAAATGTAAATAATATAGTAGAACATTTAGGAAATACTATTCCTCCCTAACTTCATTAAATTCTATAACTTCTTCTACTTCTATAAAACTTTTCTATTTTTTCTCTTAAAGTGAAAATGTATTCTTCTCTGAATTGAATATAATTTTTTAAAAAAATCTCTTATATTTGTGTACTTGTGTACTTTATGCATAAATGAATAAAAAATAACAAGTAACAAGTATCAGGCAATTTCCAGATATTTGGCATATTGATCTAATTAAAACTGAATGTACTTGTTATGATAATTCTCATTATATTCTCAAGATTAAACACATATTAGAGATGAAATTCTAGCCCAGTCTCTTGAATTTCACAAATATGTCCATTTTTTACTGCTTTATATATTTTTTTATTTAAGTGAATAAAAATTTCCACCCAAAATGTATATAAATATTTTCAGATGAATGTTCATGGTTTAATGTTAAGTAGAATCATCAAAGTAATGGAGAGCATATTGATGAAACTTAATTTTTATATTACTATGTTAGTAGAATTTAACATTGAAGAAGCCACATAAATGATATTGCTCTTTTTAATTGTCTGTGAAATGTGATTTATTTGTTGTTTAATTGCTCACTTGTGTCTGACTCTTTTGCAACCCATGGACTGTAACCCACCAGGCTCCTCTGTCCATGGGATTTCCCAAGCAAGAATATTAGAATGGGTTACTAATTCCTTCTCCAGGTGATCTTCCTGACTTAGGGTTAGAACCTGGTTGTAAAATATGAGTAATAAATATCAATTTAAAAAATTGCTGCAAAATAATATAAAATATCTAAACCCAAGGATAGAACCCAGATGTAAAATATGAATAATAAATCCTAATTTAAACAATTGTTACAAACTTTATAAAAAAATCTAAATTTTTATAGCAGGAAGATAGGCATGTAATACCTATTCAGTAAAATTTTGTTCCTTTTCCATACTTCACTGTTGATGTAATTGAAATAGAAGACATTTCCATTATTTTGTAAATCTTCTTAAAAGGAAAAAGGACATCTGTATCTACATATAATTTTATAAATCTAAAACATAAAAATATGTATTAAAATAACTGTAAACTCCTTTTCCTTCTATTCTGTAGAATTGCAGAGTAGCTCTTGTGGAAATCCAGGAGTTCCACCCAAAGGTGTGCTATATGGTACAAGATTTGATGTTGGGGACAAGATCCGCTACAGCTGTGTAACTGGGTATATCCTCGATGGCCACCCTCAACTCACCTGTATAGCCAATTCAGTCAACACAGCCTCATGGGATTTTCCTGTTCCTATCTGTAGAGGTAAAGAAAAAAATAATGCTTATCTTTATGTTGACTGAGTATTTCTTTGCCATAATGAAAATATTTTAAAAATGAGTGATATATATTTGCAAAACATATTTAGTGCTTGTTTCTTTTATAAAATCTGAGGCTTAGAAAAAAATAAACACATATGGTATATGACAGATTAAGGAAAATACTTAAGACAACATTATTTGTGAAATAAGACAGTGGATTACATTACTATATTTATGTATGTATTTATACATACATTGTGTATATGTGTTGATATTTATATTAGAAAAACATGCAGAGTTTATGATGCATAGAACTTTAGACTGACAGTCATGACTTTGTTTTCATTTTGAAATATTAACTGAATTTATGAATCTTTTAAAGATTTTTGGTAGGGGAATTAGTGTGGGAATGTGTGAAATTAAGAATGCTGTATAGTTTATTATTAATAATGACAAGGATCACTTGTATTATTGGAAAGCATAGTGATATACTAATGAAACAAATGTTCAAAGTACATAACCTAGAAGATAAAACATGTTCAACTTTAGTGGAATTTGTGAATGAATTTTGTTGTTGTTGTTCAACTGTTTGTGACCCCCATGGACTGCAGCACATCAGGCTCTTTGATCTTCCACTGCTGTCTGAAGTTTGCTCAAACTCATTCATGTTCAGTGACTTGGTGATGCTATATAATAATCTTATCCCTTGCTGCCCTCTTCTCCTTTTGCCTTCAATTTTTCCCAGTATCAGGATCTTTTCCATTGAGTTGGCTTTTCGCATCAGGTAGCCAAAGTGTTGGAGTTTCAGCCTCAGCATCAATCCTTCCAATGAATATTCAGGGTTGATTTTCTTTAGGATGGACTGGTTTGATTTCCTCGCAGTCCAAGGGACTCTTAATAGTCTTCTCCAGCACCACAATTCAAAAGCATCAATTCTTTGGTTCTCAGCCTTCTTCATGGCCCAACTCTCACATCTGTACGTAACTACTGGAAAAACCATAGCTTTCACTATATGGACCTTTCTTTGCAACGTGATGTCTCTGCTTTTTATATTCTGTTTTGCAGCAGTGATTTCCACCATTCTGTCTTCCAGGTAACTTGTCAGCTTTTCCTACTGTTATTCTAGTAGATTGTTAATCTCTGTTTGTTTGTTCTGTAGTTCTTTTCAGTTCAGTTCAGGTCAGTTCAATGGCTCAGTCGTGTCTGACTCTGCTACCCTATGGACTACAGCACACCAGGCTTGCCTGTTCATCACCAACTTCCCAGAACTTGCTCAAATTCAAGTCCATCAAGTTGGTCATGCCATCCAACCATCTAATGATGCCAAAGTCCATCATTAGCTCTTCTTGGTCTTTGCATTTCTTGCATCATTTCTTGCATCTTCTCCATTCTTTTCTGAAATCCTGGACCATCTTCTCTGTCATTATGCTGAATTCTTTTTTCTGGAAAGTTTCCTGTCTTCATTTCATTTCATTGTCTTTCTGAGAATTTATCTTATTCCTTCATCTAGGACATAAAACTATACATTTT
This sequence comes from Antilocapra americana, assembly GCA_007570785.1. NCBI lineage: Eukaryota > Metazoa > Chordata > Mammalia > Artiodactyla > Antilocapridae > Antilocapra > Antilocapra americana. The sequence continues at coordinate 28,843,556 of ML661885.1, forward strand.
AGTTAGCTTTCTGTGATTGTGGTATTCATTTTGGAGGCTGCTGTCTCTGCTTTTTAATATGTTATCTTATCTAGGTTTGTCTTAGCTTTTCTTCTAGGGAGCAAGCATATGTTAATATTATGGCTACAGTCACCATCCACAGTCATTTTGGAGTCCAAGGGAGTAAGTTCTGTCACTGCTTCTGCTTTTTCCCCTTCTATTTGCCATGAAGTGATGGGAAAGGATGCTATGATCTTAGTTTTTTTTTAATGTTGAGTTTCAAGCCTTTCACTTCTCTTTCACCCTCATCAAGAGGCTTTTTAGTTCCTCTTTACTTAATGCTATTAGCGTGTTATCAATGTTTCTGTCCTTTATTGTGCCCATCCTTGCATAAAATGTTCCCTAATGCCTCCAATTTTCTCTAAAAGTTATCTAGTCTTTCTCATCTGTTCTTTTCCTCTATTTCTTTGCATTGTTCATTTAAAAAAGCTTTCTTATTTTTCCTTTTATTCTCTGATTCTCTGAATTCAGTTAGATTTATCTTTCCCTTTCTGCTTGCATTCTGCTTGTCTTCTTAACTCAGCTATTTGTAAAGCCTCCTCAGACAACCACTTTGCCTGCTTGCATTTCTTTTTCTTTCAGATATTTTTGGTTACTGCCTACTGTACAATGTTACAAACCTCCATCCATAGTTCTTCGGACACTTCATCTACCAGATCTAATCCCTTGGATCTATTCATCACCTCCACTGTATAATCCTAAGGGGTTTGATTTAGGTAGTACCTGAATGGTTTAGTGGGTTTTTTTCCTCCTTCCTTCAATTTAAACCTGAATCTTGCAATAAGGAGCTCATGATCTGAGGAACAGTCATTCTAGGTCTTGTTTCTGCTGACTCTATAGTTTCTCCTTCTTTGGCTACAAAGTACATAACCAATCTGTTTTCAGTTTTGACCATCTGATGACATCTGTGTGTAGACTCATCTCTTGGGTTGTTGGAAATGAGTGTTTGCTATGACCAATATGTTCTCTTAACAAAACTCTGTTAGCCTTTGCCCTGCTTCATTTTGTACTCTAAGACCAAACTTGCCTGTTATTCTGGCATCTCTTGCCTTCCTACTTTTGCATTCCAATCAGAAATTCTCTGAAAAAATCATGATCTCAGGTCATCCTTTCATTTTATGATCAGGTTTTGTTGTTGTAGAGTTTTATGAGTTCTCTTTTATATTTTGGATAGTAAGCCCTTATTTAATGTAGGGTTTGCAGATGTCTTCTCCCATTCTATTAGGTGGTGTTTTCATTTTGTTAGTCATTTCCTTTGCTGTTCAGAAGCTATTTAGTTTGATGTAGCTTCATTTGTTTATATTTGCTTTTGTTTCTCTTTTCTTAGAGACACATCCAGATAGATATTGCTAAGATTGATAACAAACTGTCTACTGTCCATGCTTTCTTCTATTCCTTTTATAGTTTTGGGTCTTATATTCAAGTCTGTAATCTACTTTGAATTGATTATTACATATGGCATAAAATAGTGGTCTAATTTTATTATTTTGCATTTGGCTGTCCAGTTTTCACAGTGCCTTTCATTGAATACTGTTCTTTGTCAATTGTATCTTCTTTGTTCATTTGTCATAAATTAATTTTCTGTATATTTGTAGGTCTATCTGGGTTCTCAATTTTATTCCTTTGGGCTCTAGATATGTTTTTCTACCAATATTTTGCTATTTTAATTATTATAGCTTTGTAATATAATTTGAAATCAGTGTGATATCATTAGCTTTTTCCTTTTTTTGGAATTGCTTTAGTCACTCTGTGTCTTTTATGGTTTCACATAAATTTTAGGACTTTTTATTCTGTTTCTAGAAGAATATTGGAATTTTTATAGGGATTGTGTTGAATCTGTAAATTGCTCTAGGTAGCATTTTTTTTAACAGTGTTAATTCTTCCAATATTTTAACAGTGTTAATCCATAATAATGGAATATCTTTCCATTTCTGTCTTTTCTATGCCTTTTATTACATTGAAGAACTCTCTTCTATATGTATATTGTAGATTTTTTTGGTCATAGATGTATATTGAATCTTGTGAAATGCTTTTTCTGTATCTATTGAGTTGAACATATGATATTTTTCATTTTTTAATGTGTATATGTCTATATACACACATCTGTGTGTGTGTAAATATATATATTTACATTTATATGTTTATATATACACATATCAATATGTATATCTCTCACATTGATTTGCAGATGTTGACCCATCCATTCATTCCAGGAATAAATCCCACTTGATCATGACTTATGATTTTTTAAGTACATTGTTGTATTAAGTTTAATATTTGTTGAGAATATTTTCATATGTATTCATCAGAGAGGTTGACCTGTAATTTTTTTTTGTGTGTGTGTACTCATTTGGTGTTGGTATCAAGATAATGTTAGTTTCATAAAATGAGTTAGGAAACATTCCTCTTTTATAATTTTTTCAAAGGGTTTGGGAAGAATCAGTATTCAGTATTCTTTGACGATTTGGTAGAATTCACCTGTAAGGCCATTTTGGGTCTGGAATTTTATTTTTTGTGAGATTTTTGATTACTGTTTTAATTACCTTACCAGTTTTTGATCTATTCAGATTTTTTTATTTCTTTATGATTTAATCTTGGGATATTGTATGATTCTAAGAATATATCCATTTCTTCTTGGTTGTCTAGTTGTTGGTGTATAGCTGTTCATAGTATTCTCTTATAATCCTTTGTGTTTTTGTGATTCTGTGATATCTTTTGTTATTTTTTCCCCTTTATTTTGTATTTTGTTTATTTGAACCTTTTTTCTTTCTTTTTTCCTTTGTGATTCTAGCTAAAGCGTTATTGTTTCAAATATAGCTCTTAATTTCATCAATCATTTCTACTGTGTTTTTAAATTTCATTTCACTTATTTCTGCTCCAATCTATATTATTTTACTCATTCTAGGACTTTGTTCTTTTTTTCCTAGTTCTTTTAGGTGAAAAATTAGATTGTATATTTGAAATTTTTTCTTGTTTCTTGAGATAGATCTGTTTGGCTGTAAACTTTCCTTTTAGTATAACATTTGATGCATCTGATAGATTTTGTTATATTTTATTTTCTTTTCCATTGTCTCCAGGTGTTTTAAAAATAATTTTAATATAATTGTTTTATATATGTTGGTACTCCTGTGCTAGGGGCATGCATGTTAATAACTATTGTGTCTTCTTGATAAATTGTACCTTTAATCATTACATTGTGTCCATCTCTCTCTTGTTACCATTTTTGGTTTTAATTCTCTTTTGTCTCATATGAGTATGGTTGACTGCCATTGCTTAGAGTGTTGTCTTCCATCCCTTCTCTTTGTCTGTGCTCATCTTTAGAGCTGAGCTGAGTTTCCTGGAGAGCATATATTTGGGTATTGTTTTGTATTCTATGTACTTTGTGTTATGATTGGAGAATTCAGCCCATTTACATTGAGGGTGATTATTGACAAATAAAGGCTTAGTATTTCCATATTTCTTTTCTGATTGCTCTGTATCTTTTTTTTCTATTATTTCTGTATGTCATTTTATTTTGATGATTTTCTATATTTTTCTCAGTTTCCTTTTCCTTTCTTTTTTGCATCTCTGCTCTAGATTTATTTTTATGGTTACTATGAAGTTTATTTAAAACATCTAATAAATAGAATATTAGTTTTTATTGAAGTATAGTTGATTTGCAGTATTTCAGATATAAAGCAAAGTAATTAAGTTATATCTATCTATTCTTTTTTACTATAGGTTAATTTTAAGATAGTCAATATAGTTTCCTGTGCTATACAGTAGGTCCTTGATTATCTGTTTTATATAGTGATGTATATCTGTTAATCACTATTCCCCAATTTATTCTTCCTTACTTCCCCTTTGATAATGACAAGTTTGTTTTCTGTGTCTGTGAGTCTAGTTCTGTTTTGTAAATAAGTTTCTTTACATTATTGTTTTAAAATTCCATATATAAGTGATATCATATATTTGTCTTTCTCAATTTGACTTACTTCACTTAGTATAATCTCTAGGCCCATTCATATTGCTACAAATGACATTATTTCATTCTTTTCAATGGCTAACACTTCATTATATATGTAATATATTTTATATGTATGAGTGCATATATATATATATATGAATTTATATTCGCATTTACCTTGTATGAGGGGGCCCTTTTCTCACATCTTCTCCAGAATTTATTAATTTTGGACTTTTTGATGATGGCCATTGCAACAGGTGTGAGAAATTTAGTTTTCATGTACCTTTTCATGTGCCTATTGGCCATCTGTATGTCTTCTTTGGAGAAATGTCTATTTAGGTTTTCTGTGCATTTTTTTTATATTGAGTTGTATAAGCTGATTGTATATTTTAGAACTTAGACCCTTGTTGGTTGCATTGTTTGCAAATATTCTCTCCCAGTTTGTAAGATGTCTTTTCATTTTGCTTATAGTTTCCTTTGTTGTATAAAAGCTTTTAAGTTTAATTAATAATATATCTGATTTATTTTTGCTTTTGTTTTCTTTACCCTATGAAACAGATGCAAAAAAAAATGTTGTTATACTTTGCATCAAAGATTGTTTTGCCTTTGCTTTTAGTAGGATTTTATAGTATCCAGTCTTACAGTTTGATCTTTAATACATTTTAAGTTTATTTTTATATATGGTGCTGTGTTCTAATCTCATTCATTTATGCATAACTGTTCAGTTTTTGCATAACTGCCTATTGAAGAAACAGTCTTTTCTCTGTCATATATTCTTTCCTCCTTTGTCATAGGTTAATTGACTATAATTGTAGACATGTTTCTGGGCTTTCTATCCTTTTCCATTCATCTATGTGTCAGTTTTTGTGCAAGTGCTATACTGTTTTGATGACTGCAGCTTTCCAATATAATCAGATGTCAGGGAGCATGATTCTGATAGTTCTGTTTTGGCTATTGAGGGTCCTTTATGTTTCCATACAGATTAAACAATTTTTGTTCCAGTTCTGTGAAACACACCATTGGTAATTTGATAGATATTACATTGAATTTTTAGATTGCTTTGGGTAATGTGATCACTTTAATAATATTGATTCTTCCAGTCTGAGATCATGGTATATCTTTTCATTTGTTTATGTGATCTTCAATATCTTCAATATCTTTCATCATATCTCATAGATTTTGCAGTACAGGTCTTTTGTGTCCTTAGGTAGGTTTATTTGTAGGTATTTTCTTCTTCCTTTTCCTTTTTTAATGGAGGGGAATTGCTTTCTACTGTTGCGTTATCTCCTGCTGTTCAACAAAGTGAATCAGCTGTATATATACATATATCCCATCCTCTTGATCTTTCCTCCCATTTCCCATCATAGGACTCCCCTTGGTCATCACAGAACACTGAGCTGAGTTCCCTGTGCTATACAGCAGCTTCCCACTAGCTATCTCTTTTACACATGGTAGTGAATATATGTCAATCTTAGTATCTCAATTCTTCCCACCCTCTCCTTCCCCCTGGAGCCATAAGTCTTCCCTATGTCTGCATCTCTATTCCTGCCCTGAAAATAGATTCACCAGTACCATTTTTCTAGGTCCTTATTTATATATGTTAGCATATGATGTTTGTTTTTCTCTTTCTGACTTATTTCACTTTGAGGAACAGACTCTAGGTTTATCTACCTCACTACAAAGGACCCAATTTCATTCCTTTTTATGATTGAGTAATATTCCTTTGTATATATGTACCACTTCTTTATCCATTCATCTGTTGATAGACATTTAGGTTTATTGCATGTTTAGGCTATTGTGAACAGAGCTACAGTGAACATTATGGTACTCGTGCCTTTTTGAATAATGTTTTTCTCAGGTTTTATGGATTGCTGGGTCATATGTTAGTTCTATTTTCAGTTTTTTAAGGAACATTTATACTGTTCTCCATATTGGTTTTATCAGTTTACATTCCCACCAATAGTGCAACAGTGTTCACTTTTCTCCACACCTTCTCTAACACTTAGTGTTTGTAGATTTTGTTGATGCTGTCCATTCTGACCAGTGTGAGGTGATATCTCATTGTGATGTTGATTTGAATTCCTCTGATAATTAATAATGTTGAGCATCTTTTCATTTGCCTGTTAGCCATATGGATTATTATCCTTGAAGAAATGTCTATTTAGGTCCTCCACCCATTTTTTTTATTATTTTTTTTCTTTTTGAATATTGAGCTGCATGAGCTGCTTGTATATTTTGAAGATTAATCCTTTACCAGTTGTTTTGTCTGCAGATATTTTCTCCCATCATGAGGGTGGTTGTTTCATCTTATCTGGTTTCCTTTGCTTTGCTTTTGAGTTTAATTAGGTCTCATTTATTTATTTTTGTGTTTATTTTCATTACTCTAGGAAGTGGATCAAAAAGGATCTGCAATTCAGGTAACAGAGTGTTCTGACTATATTTTCCCTAAGAGTTTTACAGTGTCTGGCCTTATTTTTAGGTCTTTAAACCATTTTGAGTTTGTTTTTGTGTATGACATTAGAAAGTGTTCTGTTTTCATTCTTTTACATGTAACTGTCCAGTTTTCACAGTGCCACTTATTGAAGAAGCTGTCTTTTCTCCATTTTATATTCTTTCCCGCTTTGTTAAAGATTAGTTGACCATAGGTGCATGGGTTTATCTCTGGACCTTCTATCCTATTCCATAGATCTGTATTTCTGTTTTTCTGCCAGTACTATGCTGTCTTGATTACTGTATTGTGAAGTCAGGAAACCTTGATGTAGTGGTAAATGGCATTCTCTTCTTAATTTCTCTTTCTGCTATTTTGTTGTTAGTGTGTAGAAATACAGAGACTTCTTTATTAATTTTGTGTCCTGTAACTTTACCTGATTCATTGATGAGTTCTAGTAGTTTTCTGGTAGTATGTTTAGGATTTTCTATGTATAATTAAATTTGCAGTGACAATTTTACTTCTTCCTTTCCAATTTGGTTTCCTTTTTATTTCTTTTTCTTCTCTGATTGCTGTCATTAGAGCATCCAAAACTATGTGGAATAAAGTTGGTATAAGTGATAATTCTTGTTTTGTTCCTGATCTTAGAGGCAATGTGTTCAACTTTTCACTACACGTATGGTGTTAGCTATGAGTTTGTTGTATATGGCCTTTATTGTGTTGAGGTTTGTTCCCTCTATGTTTAGTTTTTGTATACTACTTATAAATGAATGTTGAATCTTACAGAAGCTTTTTCCACATCTATTGAGATAATCATATGACTTTTATTCTTCTATTGTTTAATGTGATATGTTATAATGATTATAGATATTGAAAAATCCTTGTGACCCTGGGATAAATCTCACTTGGTCATGGAATATGATCCTTTTGGTGTATTGTTAGATTTGGTTAGCTGAGGATTCTTACACCCATATTCATCAGTTATATTGACTTATAATTGTAATATTCTCTGGAGAGATTATGTGCTGGGACATAAGCAAGCCTTGATAAGTTTAAGAAAACAGAAATTGTATTAAGCATCTTTTGTGACTGTAACACTATGAGATTAGAAATGAACTACAAGGAAAAAGCTTAAAAAAAAGCCACAAAAACATGGAGGCTAGTAAATATTGCTACTAAACAACCATTAGATCACTGAAGAAATGACAAGGAAATAAAAAATACTTAGAAACAAATTGAAATGAAAACCTGATGATCCAGAACCTATGGATACAGCAAAAGCAGTTCTTGCTTACCTCAGGAAACCAGAAAAACTTCAAATAAACTGTCTAATGTTATACCAAAAGCAACTAGGTAAAGAAAAACAAAACTCAAGATTAGTAGAAGGAAATAAATCATAAAGATTAGAGCAGAAATAAATGAAATAGAGACTAAAAAAGACGTAGTAGAAAAGATCAGCATAACGAAAAGCTGGTTCTTTGAAAAGAACACAAAATTGTGAAACCTATAGCCAGACTCATTAAGAAAAAAAGGGAGAGGACTCAAATCAACAAAATTGGAAATGAAAAAGGAGAGGGAAGAACTGATATAACAGAAGTTGCACGAGACTATTGTAAGCAACTTTATGCCAATAATGTGCCTATGTGCAAAATGCTGGGGCTATGTGAATCAGAGGCTTGAATCAGGATTTCCAAGAGAAATAACTACAATCAAAGATATGCAGATGATACCACTCTAATGGCAGAGAGCAAGGTGGAACTGAAGAGTCTCTTGATGAGAGTGAAAGAGGAAAGTGAAAAAGCTGGCTTAAAACTCAACATTCAGAAAATGAAGACCATGGCATCTGGTCTCATCTCTTCATGACAAATGAAGAAGAAAAATTGGTAACAATGGCAGATTTTGTTTTCCTGGGCTCCAAAATCACTGAGGATGGTGACTGTAGCCATGAAATTAAAAGAAATTTGCTCCTTGGAAGAAAAACTGTGACAAACTGACAGCATATTAAAAAGCAGAGACATTACTTTGCTGACAAAGATCTATCTAGTCAAAGCTATGGTTTTTCCAGTAGTTGTGTACAGATTTGAAAATTGCACCGTAAAGAAGGCTACGCAACATAGAGTTGATGTTTTTGAATTATGGTGCAGGAGAAGACTCTTGAGAGTTGCTTGGACAGTGTGGAGAACAAACAGGCAGTCCTAAAGGAAATCAGTCCTGAATATTCTTTGGAAGGACGGATGCTGAAGCTGAAACTCCTACTTTGGCAGCCTGGTATGAAAAACCGACTCATTGGAAAAGATCTTGAGGCTGTGAAAGACTGAGGCCAAGAGGAAAAGGAGACAGCAGAGGATGAGATGGTTGGTTAAAATCCCCAATTAGATGGACATGACTTTGAGTGAACTCTGGGAGATAGTAAAGAACAGGAAAGCCTGGTGTGCTGCAGTCATTGAGTCACAAAGAGTTGGACATGATTTAGCAACTGAACAACAACAATAAAATAACAAAAGTCCAAGACCAGATGGCTTCAAAGGCCAATCCTATGAATTTTGCATTTGGCTGTCCAGTTTTCACAGTGCCTTTCATTGAATACTATCCTTTGTCAATTGTGAATTTTGCTATTATTTCTTTAGGTAAACTCTGCTCCTTTTTCCCACCCCCACTTTTCTCCTTTCTCTTATTATCCTAGATTTTCTCCATAATAGAGTTGGATATTTCTCAAAACATTTCCTCTCCTTCCCCCATGCACTTTCTCCTCCTCATTCTTCTTTTTCTAGAATCTAATTCTCTCTCTTCTTCTGTCTTTATTATTTCTATATTTTATTTTCAAGTTCACTAATTCTCTCTCCAATATGATCTGGTCTGTTCCCAAATTTTAACATTGTATCTTTCATCTCATTTATTGTATGCTTCAGCTCCATAATTTCTGTTTCTTTCCTTTTAGAGTTTCAATCTCTTTTGTAAAGTATTTGCTCTATTCAGTAATTTTATTCCTTATGTTGTTGAACTGCCTTTCTGAGTCTTCTTGTAGTTCATTGAGTTTCTTCATGGCAGTTATTTTGAATCATTCATCAGTTAGAATTGAAATGCGGTTTCTAGAGAATTTTCTTTTTGAGATATTGTCTTACCATGACTTTTCATGGGGCTTTATGAACTAATTTTATGCCGGATACCTTTCTTCTTTAGGTAAATATTTTATTTTACCTTGATTAGAATGATTTTATAGATTAAAAATTAGAGGCCTTTCTTTTGATTTTTAATAGGTTGTGCTATAGCAATGTTTTGGGAGCTTCCTGTAGTTATACTTGAGAATCAGTGCTTTCTGCTCTCTACCACATTTGCTGGACGTGTTACCTAGAAACTTCATTGTAGCTGCTTGTGCCTCTGTGGGTACTGGGGCTGTGCTGCTACTAGTGTTGCTATTGTAGCTAGCATCACCACTCAGTTCACTTCACTCACTAAGTAGTGTCCAACTCTTTGCGACTCCATGAATCGCAGCATGCCAGCCCTCCCTGTCCATCACCAACTCCCAGAGTCTACCGAAAACCATGTCCATCGAGTCAGTGATGCCATCCAGCCATCTCATCCTCTGTCGTCCCCTTCTCCTCCTGCCCTCAAAACTCTCCCAGCATCAGGGTATTTTCAATGAGTCAGCTCTTTGCATCAGGTGGCCAAAGTATTGGAGTTTCAGCTTAATCATCAGTCCTTCCAATGAACCCAAGACTGATCTCCTTTAGGATGGACTGGTTGGATCTTCTTGCAGTCCAAGGGACTCTCAACAGTATTCTCCAACACCACACTTCAAAACCATCAACTCTTCAGTGCTCAGCTTTCCTCACCATCCAACTCTCACATCCATACATGACTACTGGAAAAACCATAGCCTTGACTAAACAGACCTTTGTGGGAAAGTAATGTCTCTGCTTTTCAATATGCTATCTAGGTTGGTCATAACTTTTCTTCCAAGAAGTAAGCAACTTTTAATTTCATGGCTGCAGTCACCACCTGCAGTGATTTTGGAGCCCCCTGAAAATAAAGTCTGACACTCTTTCCACTGTTTTCCATCTATTTCCCATGAAGTGATGGGACCAGATGCCATGATCTTAGTTTTCTGAATGTTGAGCTTTAAGCCAACTTTCACTCTCCTCTTTCACTTTCATCAAGAGGCTTTTTAGTTCCTCTTCACTTTCTTCCATAAGGGTGGTGTCATCTGCATATCTGAGGTTATTGATATTTCTCCTGGCAATGTTGATTCCAGCTTGTGCTTCTTCCAGCCCAGTGGTTCTCATGATGTACTCTGCATATAAGTTAAATAAGCACGAACAATATACTTCTTTTCCTATTGGAACAAGTCTGTTTTTCCACATCCAGTTCTAAGTGTTTCTTCCTGACCTGCATACAGGTTTCTCAAGACACAGATCAGATGGTCTGGCATTCCCATCTCTTTAAGAATTTTCCACAGTTTATTGTGATCCACACAGTCAAAGGCTCTGGCATAGTCAATAAAGCAGAGATAGATGTTTTCTGGAACTCTCTTGCTTTTTTGATGATTCAGCTGATGTTGGCAATTTTATCTCTGGTTCCTCTGCCTTTTCTAAAACCAGCTTGAACATCTGGAAGTTCACGGTTCACTTATTGCTGAAGCCTGGCATGGAGAATTTTGAGCATTACTTTACTAGCATGTGAGATGAGTGCAATTGTGCAGTAGTTTGAACATTCTTCGACATTGCCTTTCTTTGGGATTGAAATGAAACCTGACCTTTTCCAGTCCTGTGGCCACTGCTGAGTTTTCCAAATTCACTGGTATACTGAGTGCAGCACTTTCACAGCATCATCTTTCAGGATTTGAAAAAGCTTGACTGGAATTCCATCACCCCCACTACCTTTGTTCATAGTGATGCTTTCTAAGGCCCACTTGACTTCACATTCCAGGATGTCTGGCTCTAGGTGAATGATCATACCATCATGGTTATCTGGGTCGTGAATATCTTTTTTTTACAGTTCTTCTTTGTATTCTTGCCACCTCTTCTTAATATCTTCTGCTTCTGTTAGGTCCATACCATTTCTGTCCTTTATCAAGCCCATCTTTGTATGAAATGTTCCCTTGGTATCTCTGATTTTCTTGAAGAGATCTCTAGTCTTTCCCATTCTATTGTTTTCCTCTATTTCTTTGCATTGATCACTGAGGAAGGCTTTCTTATCTCTCCTTGCTATTCTTTGGAACTCTGAATTCAGATGGGAATATCTTTCCTTTTCTCCTTTGATTTTTACTTCTCTTCTTTTCACAGCTATTTATTAGGCTTTCTCAGATAGCCATTTTGCTTTTTTGCATTTTTTTTTCTATGGGCATGGTCTTAATCCCTGTCTCCTGTACAATGTCATGAACCTCCGTCCATAGTTTATCAGGCACTCTGTCTATCAGATCTAGTCCCTTAAATCTATTTCTCACTTCCACTGTATAATCATAGGGGATTTGATTTAGGTCATACCTGAATGGTCTATGGTTTTCCCTACTTTCTGCAATTTAAGTCTCAATTTGGCAATAAGGAGTTCATGATCTGAGGCACAGTCAGTTCCTGTCTTTTATTTTGCTGACTTATAGAGCTTCTCCATCTTTGGCTGCAACGAATATAATCAATCTGATTTCAGTGTTGACCATCTGGTGATGTCCATGTGTAGAGTCTTCTCTTGTGTTGTTGGAAGAGAGTGTTTCCTATGACTAGTGCATTCTCTTGGCAAACTCTATTAGCCTTTGCCTGCTTCATTCTGTACTCCAAGGTCAAATTTGCCTGTTACTGCAGGTGTTTCCTGACTTCCTACTTTTGCTTTCCAGTCCCCTATAATGAAAGGGACATCTTTCTTGGGTGCTAGTTCTAAAAGGTCTTGTAGGTCTTTATAGAACTGTTCAACTTCAGCTTCGGCAGTGCTACTGGTTGGGGCATAGTCCTGGATTACCATGATATTGAATGGTTTGTCTTGGAAATGAACAGAGATCATTCTGTCATTTTTGAGATTGCATGCAAGTACTGCATTTTGGATTCTTTTGTTGACCATGATGGCTACTCCATTTCTTCTAAGGGATTCCTACCCACAGTAGTAGTTATAATGGTCATCTGAGTTAAATTCACCCATTCCAGTCCATCTCATTTCGTTGATTCCTAGAATGTCGACCTTCACTCTTTCCATCTCCTGTTTGACCAGTGGTGTCGCCACTAGGATGGCAAGAACCTAAACTATCTGGGATCTCCTGAGTCTTAGCTTTTGCTATGGCGAGTAGAAGAAGGAGAGTAGGGGGCTAGCTGTAGTTTTGTTTGTCTCTACTGTATCTGGTGTTTTAGATTCATATCTGCTACTGCTGTAGATTGACAGGACTGCAGTGGTAGGTATCTTCATAGCTGGAGAGACCAGTTACAAGCTCAGCTGTCACTGCTGCCAGTTTCTGTGGCCATGGGTCCCACTGTGGCTGGGTGTGCTGGCATCATGTATGCCTCCTTCCTTGCTGCCAGGTTCTGTAGGGTTGTGGGACCAATTACTATGGTCAAGGGTCCAGGATCTCAGTCACTGTCTCAGCTGTTCCTCTGATTCCGCCTTCTGTATGTGTTCTAGTCCACCCACAGTTACATTTACAGGTGTGTGGAACTCTCCAGCATCCTGGTGTGTTTAACCAAGTCATCCTTGTTAAGTTACGGATGGTTTACTGGTTGTTGTTTGAGTGGAAGAGACAAAGAGAGCATCTTGTGCCACCATGATGCTGATGGTACCCACTTGCTTCTCTTTCTATGACTGCTAATTAGCTACTACTTGCTTAAGTATTTATAGTGTATTAGGAAACTTATAAGCATACTCACTTTTAAATTTCACAGTAAGAAACTTAAGCTCTAAAATAAAAAAAAATATTCAAGGGTACTTATTAAATGTCAAGAACCTTGAAGAGTCTGAGATTTTACTTGAGTTAGTTTTAACAGTTTCTCAGATGGTGATAGAAGACACAAGACTCTTGGGTAAGAAAGAGATCAGTGTTTTTTATTCACACATGTGTCAGACAGAGCTTTAGTGTTTGTCCCAGTTCTGCAAGCCCCAGTTTCCATTGAAGAGTCTGAGGCATCTGCATATTTTTTGGTAGTGTATATTGCTATAGGAAAGGAATCATGAGATTAGGGACATTAAATCCTTTATAATGGACATACCTGCCTGTGCTTTTCAGAGAGATCCTATCTCTTTCTCCCAAGATTTTAAACAAACTTACCTTTCATCTGACAGAAAATGCTTTTTCTGTCCTCTGAGGCTACTTGCTATACAGATATCTTTGAAAAGATAGTTTGGTACAGAGAGAAAAAGGACAATTGGTATCTCTGCTCACAAGATGTATAGAAGTATTAGAGTCTGATGAATAAATTTTTTTCCGATTTGGTGTGTGATGTATATGCCAGATTTGAACCCATTCTGTCAGGCTCCACAGCTTTAGCTTGCTACCCCTTTGATACTTCACCAAAGTCATTTGCATCACTTTTCAAGAATGTTTGCTTATATGAGAGTAAATGGAGTTTTAAAGTGAATCAGTCAAAAAAAATATTTAGTCATTTTTTTCCTTTTTTAAAAATATTTATTGCAGTATAGCAGATTTACAATGTTCTATAAGTTTCAGCTTATGTAGCAAAGTAAATCTATTATATATATATATACATATATTCACACTTTTTTTACATTATTTTCCCATATAGGCCATTACACACTATTGAGTAGAGTTTCCTGTGCTATATATAGTAGGTCCTTAATTATGTAGTAGGATATATTTGTCAATCCCTATCACCCCCTCCTCCCTGGTAACCTTAAGTTTGTTTTCTATATCTGTAACTCTGTTTTTTTTAAATTATTATTATTTTTATTATAACAAATTCAGTAAAGACTTTTTACTTTACAATATTGTGTTGGTTTTGGCATACATTGACATAAATCTGCCATGGATGTACATGAGTTCCCCTTCCAGAAACCCCTCCCACCTCCCTCCTGATTCCTTCCCTCTAGGCCATCCTAGTGCACCAGCCCCTAGCACCCTGTATCATGCATCGAACCTGGGTTGGCGATTCATTTCACATACAATAATTTACATGCTTCAGTGCCATTCTCCCATATCATCCAGCCCTTGCCCTCTCCCATAGAGTCCAAAAGACAGTTCTGTACATCTGCGTCTCTTTTGCCATTTCGCATACAGGATTATTGTTGCCATCTTTCTAAATTCCATATATATACATTAGTATACTGCATTGTTGTTTTTCCTTCTGGCTAACTTCACTATAATAGGTTCCACTTTCATCCACCTCATTAGAACTGATTTGAATGCATTCTTTTTAATGGCTGAGTAATATTCCATTGTGTATATGTACCACAGCTTTCTTATCCATTCATCTGCTGATGGACATCTAGGTTGCTTCCATGTCCTAGGTGTTGTAAACAGTGCTGCGATGAACACTGGGGTACACGTGTCTCTTTCAATTCTGGTTTCCTCACTGTGTTTGCTCAGAGTGGGATTGCTGGGCCGTATGGCAGTTCAGTTTCCAGTTTTTTAAGGAACCTCCACACTGTCCTCCACAGTGGCTGTACTAGTTTGCATTCCCACCAACAGTGTAAGACAGTTCCCTTTTCTCCACATCCTCTCCAGCATTTATTGCTTGTAGACTTTTGGATGGCAGCCATTCTGACTGGTATGACATGGTACCTCATTGTGGTTTTGATTTGCATTTCTTTGATAATGAGTGATGTTGAGTATCTTTTCATATGTTTGTTAGCCATTTGTATGTCTTCTTTGGAGAAATGTCTGTGAAGATCTTTGGCCCACTTTTTGATTGGATCCTTGGTTTTTCTGGAATTGAGCTGCAGGAGTTGCTTGTTTATTTTTTAGATTAATTGTTTGTCCGTTGCTTTGTTTGCTATTATTTTCTCCCATTCTGAAAGCTGTCTTTTCACCTTGCTTTTAGTTTCCTTTGTTGTGAAGAAGCTTATAATTTTAATTAGGTCCCATTTGTTTATTTTTGCTTTTATTTCCAATATTCTGGGAGGTGGGTCATAGAGGATCCTGCTTTGGTTTATGTCGGAGAGTGTTTTACCTATGTTTTCCTCTAGGAGTTTTATGGTTTCTGGTCTTACATTTAGATCTTTAATCCATTCTGAGATTATATTTGTGTATGGTGTTAAGTGTTCCAGTTTCATTCTTTTACAAGTGGTTGACCAGTTTTCCTAGCGCCACTTGTTAAAGAGACTGTTTTTTCTCCATTGTATATTCTCGCCTCCTTTGTCAAAGATAAGGTGTCCATAGGTGCGTGGATTTGTCTCTGGGCTTTCTATTTTGTTCCAATAATCTTTATTTTGTCTTTTTGCCAGTACCATACTGTCTTGATGACTGTGGCTTTGTAGTATAGCCTAAAGTCAGGCAGGTTGATTCCTCCAGTTCCATGCTTCTTTCTCAAGATTGCTTTGGCTATTCAAGGTTTTTTGTATTTCCATACAAACTGTGAAGTTATTTGTTCTTGTTCTCTGAAAAAGACCACTGGTAGCTTGATAGGAATTGTGTTGAATCTATAGATTGCTTTGGATAGTATACTCATTTTCACTATATTGATTCTTCTGATCCATGAACATGGTATATTTTTCCATCTATTGTGTCCTCTTTGATTTCTTTCATCAGTGTTTTATAGTTTTCTATATATAGGTCTTTTGTTTCCCTAGGTAGATATATTCCTATATATTTTATTCTTTTTTTTTTCGATGGTGAATGGAATTATTTCCTTAATTTCTCTTTCTGTTTTGTCATTGTTAGTATATAGGAATGCAAGGGATTTCTGTGTGTTGATTTTATATCCTGCAACTTTACTGTATTCATTGATTAGTTATAGTAATTTCCTGGTGGGGTCTTTAGGGTTTTCTATGTAGAGGATCATGTTATCTGCAAACAGTGAGAGTTTTACTTCTTCTTTTCCAATCTGAATTCCTTTTATTTCTTTTTCTGCTCTGATTGCTGTGGTCAAAACTTCCAAAACTATGTTGAATAGTAGAGGTGAGAATGGGCACCCTTGTTTTGTTCCTGACTTTAGGGGAAATGTTTTCAATTTTTCACCATTGAGGATAGTGTTTGTTGTGGTCTTGTCATATATAGCTTTTATTATGTTGAGGTATGTTCCTTCTATTTCTGCTTTTGGAGGGTTATTATCATAAATGGATGTTGAATTTTGTCAAAGGCTTTCTATGCATCTATTGAGATAATCATGTGGTTTTTATTTTTCAATTTGTTAATGTGGTGTATTACATTGATTGATTTGCGGATATTGAAGAATCCTTGCATCTCTGGGTTAAAGCCTACTTGGTCATGATGTATGATATTTTTAATGTGTTGTTGGATTCTGTTTGCTAGAATTTTTTTAAGGATTTGTGTATTATGTTCATCAGTGATATTGGCCTGCAGTTTTCTTTTTTGTGGCATCTTTGTCAGGTTTTGGTATTAGGGTGATGGTGGCCTCATAGAATGAGTTTGGAAGTTTACCTTCCTCTGCAATTTTCTGGAAGAGTTTGAGTAGGATAGGTGTTAGCTCTTCTCTAAATTTTTGGTAGACTTCAGCTGTGAAGCCATCTGGTCCTGGGCTTTTGTTTTTTGGAAGATTTCTGATTACAGTTTCAATTTCCATGCTTGTGATGGGTCTGTTAAGATTTTCTGTATCTTCTTTTTTTTTTTTTTTTTGATTTTCTGTATCTTCTTGGAAAGTTGTACTTTTGTAAGAATTTGTCCTTTCCTCCAAGTTGTCCATTTTATTTACATATAGTTGCTGGTAATAGTCTCTTATGATCCTTGTATTTCTGTGTTGTCTGTGGTAATTTCTCTATTCTCATTTCTAATTTTGTTGATTTGATTTTTATCCCTTTGTTTCTTGATGAGTCTGGTAATGGTTTGTCAATTTTATTTATCTTCTCAAAGAACCAGCTTTTAGCTTTGTTGATATTTGCTGTAGTCTCTTTTGTTTCTTTTGCATTTATTTCTGCCCTGATTTTTAAGATTTCTTTCCTTCTACTAACCCTGAGGTTCTTCATTTCTTCTTTTTCTAGTTGCTTTAGGTGTAGAGTTAGGTTATTTATTTGACTTTTTTCTTGATTCTTAAGTCTGTATTGTTATGAACCTTCCCCTCAGCACTGCTTTTACAGTGTCCCATAGGTTTGAGGTTGTTGTGTTTTCATTTTCATTTGTTTCTCTGCATATTTTTATTTCTTTTTTAATTTTTTCTGTGATTTGTTGGTTATTCAGCAGTGTGTTGTTCAGCCTCCATGTGTTGGAATTTTTAATAGTTTTTCTCCTGTAATTGACGTCTAATCTCACTGCATTGTGGTCATAAAAGATACTTGGAATGATTTCAATTTTTTTGAATTTACCAAGGCTAGATTTATGGTGCAGGATGTGATCTATTCTGGAGAAGTTTCCGTGTGCACTTGAGAAAAAGGTGAAATTCATTGTTTTGGGGTGAAATGTCCTATAGATATCAGTTAGGTCTAACTGGTGTATTGTATCATTTAAAGATTGTGTTTCCTTTTTAATTTTCTATTTAGTTGATCTATCCATTGGTGTGAGTGGGGTATTAAAGTTTAGTCACTTTTTTAATGCATAAAAATCCCTAAATAAAAATAACTGATTAAGATATTTAAAACCAAGAAGCATTTTAAGGTTTCAATGACGTATTCCCAAGACTGTCTTGGAATTAATTTCTGTTGTGGGGCTCTTTTTTTTCCTTCTTCATTTAGCTAAAAGCCTATGGGGTCAAGAAGATCTGAATCTAAATAATGATTCTTCCACTTACTCACTAGGACCTTTGAACAAAAATTACATTATTTTGGAAACTGTTTTTTTAGCTGAAATAGAATAAATAGACATGCTCAGTCACTCAATTGTGTCTGACTTTTTGCAGCCCCATGGACTTTCGCCCACCAGGCTCCTCTGTCTATGGGATTTCCAAGGCAAGAATACTAGAGTAGGTTGCCATTTCCTTCTCCAGGGGATCTACCTGATCCAGGGATTGAATCATGTCTCCTGCTCTGGCAGGCAGATTCTTTACTACTGAGTCACTTGGAAGCCTCACTTTATAGCATCCTGATTGTTTATAACTTTGCATGGAGCTGATAACATTGTGATGATCTGTTTATCGCTTTCCCTGGAATTTATATATTCTCTCTTTGATGAAACTCTTACCTTTAGAGAGTTATTTTGGTGATGCGTAACCATAATAGTTTAATTAAGAAAAATGAATGCCACATCAGCCTAAAGGGTATATTGTAAGGGTTTTTCGTGTGTGTTCACAAACACAATGAATTTTTTCAACACCATCTGCTAGTATCTGTAAGGCAATTAACTACTTAATGTTGTGTAAAATAATATTCTGTAAAAAGAGAAATAAAATTCCTGTACTCTAAGTGTGGAATGAAAATACCTGGCATACATTACTGTTCTGTACTCCTTCCTTTTGACAGACATTCCATGCCATTTATTCTCACTGAGTTTTAATGTGACCTGAAAGCCCTTCTCAATTCAATGCCCCCCACACTTCTTGCAAATTAAGAGTACTTGGAAGACAAGGTGAAATGATCTTGCTAGTCCTAGACTGACCATACTAAAATTCATAATGAGATTCTATATTCAGAATGGCATTTTGGTATACATAGTTTGGGACAAACTAATAAAAGTGCATGTGAATGTGACATATAAGTTAAGTGTAACTTTGAGTTTTCTTTCCACATTTGCCATTACTATCTTGACAACATTATCTGGATACAAAATCTTTCACTAACCCTATCATTTCACGTAAAAGGATCTGGTCTCTTCATGTGAACTGCTGTATTTTATATTAATGAGGGAAACATTTTCTACATGCCTTTTAATAAACAAGCAAGAGAACCATAAGTCATTTGGTAATGGGGTTATTTTATCACCATAAAGACTGCCAAAATCCTAGTGACGTCAGGCTACAGGGAAAAAAATTACAAGTTACTTGCTGTTTCTTCATCTCTCCCAGGAAAATGTAGGCTGTCCAGTCAATAATCAGTCCAACACTTAAGCACGTTCTCATGTACTCTAACCTTGTTCTGAAAGCTTTGTTTGTATGGTTTAAAGTATGAAAATGTCCTGATTAAATTGTGTCTAGCATTATGGAGCAAAGCATAAGAGATTTGACTTTAAGGGTATAAGATCTGTGAGCTGATTTGCCTTCTCACCCCATGTTACTGGAGTATTGTTTCTTTTGTCCAAAGTTGAATATTTCAGTTTATCTCAGGAGATTGTAAATATTAGAGAGATTAGATTAAGTGAGATAATATTTTAAAAATATGTATGTAGTTCCTAGCACATAGAAGGTACTCAAAAGTTACAAATTGTTTCAAGTACATGAAAAAGTAATTTAAAAATAATATAAAACTTTTGGCTATCATTTATGTTATATGTGTGTTTGGAATATTTAAAAATAGCTATCGCCAATTAAATGTATGCCTGTAGCTCTGGTAGTTTTGTTTTAGTTTTTTTTTTTTTTTTCTTAAACAAGAAAGTACAAAAGTCTGCAAAGAGTGGACTCAGGAGCAATAAAAGCTTTAGTTTGCTTTATTTATTTTAAATTTTAATTTATTAATTAATTTTTGGCTGTACTTTGTCTTCATTGCAATGTAGAGGCTTTCTCTAGTTGTGGCAAGCGGCGGCTACTCTCTTCATTGCAGTGAGCAGGCTTCTCCTTGCAGTGGTTTGTCTTCTTGTAGAGAATGGCCACTCGAGCATGTGGGTTCATAGTTGTGGTACACGGTGTTAGTTGACTTTTGGCATATGGAATCTTTCTGGTCCAAGGATCAAACTTGTGTCCCCTGCATTGGCAGGAAGATTGTTAATCACCGGACCACCAGGAAAGACGTGGTTTGCTTTACATCTCTGGCACTGAGAAGATGTAGAATCTTTATGTGAATATTCAGTTTCAGATCTCAGTTTTATCACCTGTGTAATAGAGTAATCCTTACTATTTGAGTGTAACTATTTTATATTATATGTAAAATACCGAATCTGTAATATTCAGTGAGTAGTAATTACTACCTTACTTCTGTTGTCATCATCAAAACGTGTATGGACACTTCTAGGGAATGAATGTATCTCAGTTCTAGGATCATGCAAGCAGAGTATTTAATTTTTCTCAGAGTTGTAGTAGTTAAGGGGAACTTTAAACCCCTAACGTTAGCCTAACACATTAGGTTGGGATCATCAAGTAATAAACATCAGTGGTAAAATATGTTTCCCATGGATAACATTACTGAGTCATTCATTTTTGGAAGTTTTCACATTTGAACTATATTAAGTAATTAAACTGATATTTATTAAGCAGTCACTGTTCATGTGCCATGTAACTAAGTGCTAAGATAATTGAAACAGCCCCAGGTCATTAAACGCATAGTTTATTGAATGTAAGACCTTTTATTTGGAAGATGATCTATTAGGTGACCTGGGTTATTGCCCAGATATATGTACTTAAATCCCATCCAAAAAGAGAGTGGCAATCTTGTGTAAAAAACAGGTGCTGGCTTTCTGTGTATTTTGATATTTAGAGAATAAAATCAGGGATTTCTGTTCTTACTGTATAACTGTCTGCTGCTGCAGCTAGCAATTCATATTTTCTTTAACATTCAACTCATACATTATTTTCCCCACTTGGTATGAGTTATATCTTCCTCCATTCAGGAAGCTATTTACTTTTTTTTCCTCCTTTTCCATCCTGTCTATAATAGCACAAACATTTTTGTTGCCTTGCTCTATTGTCCAAATGTTTTTGTTCCTATATATCATTCTTGTTTTAAATTAATCCATTTCATTTCATAATAGGAGATGGTCATTAAGTCTGTATTTCTTTATATTGTATGTTATGATTATTTTTGTTGTTGTTCACTCAGTCATGTCTGACTCTTTGTGACCCCATGGACTGAAAGACACCAGGCTTCCCTGTCCTTCATCATTTCCCAGAGCTTGCTCAGTTTTGTGTCCATTGAGTCCATGATGCCATCCAGCCATCTCATTTTCTGTCATTGCCTTCTCCTTCTGCCTTCAGTCTTTCCCAGCATCAGGATCTTTTCCAGTAAGTCAGCTCTTCCCATTAGGTGACCAAAGTATTGGAGCTCCATTCAGGATTGATTTTCTTTAGGATTGACTGGTTTGATCTCCTTGCAGTCCAGAGGACTCTCTCAAGTGTCTTCTACAACACTGCAGTTCAAAAGCATCAATTCTTTGATGCTCAGCCTTCTTTATGGTCCAGATCTCATATCCATACATGACTACTGGAAAAAACAAAACAAAACTTGTTTTTTACACAAGATTGCCACTCTCTTTGACCATATGGATCCTTGTCAGCAAAGTAATGTCTCTGCTTTTTAATATGCTATCTAGGTTGGCATAGATTTTCTTCCAAGGAGCAGGTGTCTTTTAGGTTCATGGCTGCAGTCACCATCTGCAGTGATTTTGGAGTCCAGGAAAATAGTCTCTCACTGTTTCCATTGTTTCTCCATCTATTTGCCATGAAGTGATGGGACCAGATGCCTTGATCTTTGGTGTTTTTTAATTTTTTTTAATATTTATTTTTGTTTATTTATTTGGCTGTGTTGGGTCTTAGTTGGGGCATGTGGGGTCTAGTTCCCTGACCAGGGATCAAACCTGGCTCCCCTGCATTGGGAGCTGAGTCTTAGCCACTGGACCACCAGGGAAGTCCCTAATGTTAAGTTTTAAGACAACATTTCACTTCATCAAGAGACTCTTTAATTTCTGTTTGCTTTCTGTCATCTGAATATTTGAGGTTATTGATATTTCTCCTGGCAATATTGATTCCAGATTGTACTTCATCCAGTCCGGCATTTTGCATGATATACTCTGCATATAAGTTAAATAAACAGGGTAACAATATACAGCCTTTTCCAATTAGGAAATAGTCTGTGGTTTCATGTCTGGTTCTAACTGTTGCTTCTTGACCTGCATACATATTACTCAGGAGGAAGGTAAAGTGGTCTGGCATTCCCTTCTGTTTAAGAATTTTCCACAGTTTGTGTTGGTCCACTGAGTCAAAGGCTTTACCATAGTCAGTGAAGTAGAAGTAGATGTTTTTCTGGAATTCTCTTGCTTTTTCTATGATCCAGTGGATGTTGGTAATTTGATCTCTGGTTCCTCTGCCTTTTCTAAATGCAGCTTGGACATCTGGAAGTTCTTAGTTCATGTACTGTTGAAAGCTATCTTGGAGAATTTTGAGTATTACTTTGCTAGCGTGTGAGATGAGTCCAATTGTGTGGTAGTTTGAACATTCGTTGGCATTGCCTTTCTTTGGGATTGGAATGAAGACTGACCTTTTCCAGTTCTGTGACCAGTGCTGAATTTTCCAAATTTGCTAGAATATTTAGTGCACCACTTTAACAACATCATCTTTAAGATTTGAAATAGCTCAGCTGGAATTCCATCACCTCTACTAGTTTTGTTTGTAGTGATGCTTCCTAAGGCCCACTTGACTTCATCCTCCAGGATGTCTGGCTTTAGGTTAGTGATCACACCATCATGGTTATCTGATCATGAAGATCTTTTTTGTATAGTTCTTCTGTGTATTCTTGCCACTTCCTCTTATATGTATTGAGGCTGAGTTTCCAGTGCATATATTATGATAATATATTCTTAATTTCTAAATATTTGTGTGTGTGTTTTTCTTTAGTTTTATTTGCTTATTTTTGTCTGTGCTGTGTCTTGTTATACAGAGGCTTTTCTCTAGTTGTCAGGAGTGGGGGCTACTCTCTAGTTGCAGTGTGCGGGCATCTCTGTGGTGTCTTCTCTTGGTGCCGTGCACGGGCTCTAGGATGTGTGAGATTCAGTAATTGGGACTCTAGAGCTCTAGAGCTCAGGCTCAGTAGTTGTGGCACATGGGCTTAGTTGCTCAGCACCATACAGGATCTTCCTGAATCAGGGATTGAGGCCCTATCTCCTGCATTTACAGACAGACAGATTCTTTACCACTTAGCCACTGGGGAAGTGTCCTAGGTTTTATTTTATTTTATTTTATCTTAATAAAATGATTTCCACTTGTCTCTTTTTCTGTACAATTCCTAGAAAAATGCTGACAGCTGTGTATTTTGAAAATCAAAGACAATATCAGTTTCTTTTTGAGGCAACTGAATCTTAAATTTTTTATTTTATTCTGTGCAACTTAAAGCCATATATTTCTATAGAAGTTTTTATTTATTTGTAGTTTTTTTGTTTATTTGTTTTGATGTGTAAGAATTTAAAGCATTTGATCTAAATGAAAGATTCACATTGCTTGAGAAAGATTTATATTTTTGAAGACTAACAAAATAGTTTGATAATGTTACACCCAAAATAAAAACAAAATTTTATATATATTAAGCAGTGCTCATTCCTAACACTTAACTACATTTCAAATCTTGTAGAAGGAAAGAAAAATTATACAGTCTTAATGGTCATGAAGTATTCACATGCTTATTTCAGACTATGACTCAAATAAAAGATAATGGAACATGCTTGGCCAAAAATATACCAACAGCTTCAGAATTCCCTGTGGTGAAATAGACTGTTCGATGCATGATAAGAACCTTGAAAAGCAATCATCTAACTTCCTAGTAGGATGTAAACTCAGTGAACCACACCAGTGACCATCTGGTAGACTTTTTTGCTCTTTGTAAAGCCATTACTTTAAAGATTAAGGCAAAATAATTTAGGAAAATGAATGGAGGAAGGGGACCAGTAGTCACCAAAGACACTGAGCAATGCCGTGGGACACATGACTAGCTGTGTGGACTAGCTTCATGTGAAAAGTCCTTTTTCATGTGTGCTAAGAAATTACAGGAAGCAAAAATTTTATAGGAATCATTCTAGAATGATACTTCACGCATTTTTATCTTTGGCTCTCTCTCCCCTGTGCAGCATTATTGATTACCTTAGTAAGTTATATTAAGTGTGTTTATGTGTGTGTTTGAGCCATTCAGTGATGAAAGTTCCTGAATGCAGTTGACAATGGAAGACAAAATTTAAATGTTGAAATTTGAATGCCTTCAGAACTTTTTTAGTCTATTGTTCAATGTACTTGAAATCTAAAATCTTTCTGTAATCACTTTTCTTAAGGTTTTCCTAATTGTATATCTGACTCAACAGAACAGAAATACTTTGTTTTTTATTATATAATTTTATGTATGTAAAATTGACACTAGATATCTTAAATATTGAAGGAGTTTTAAAATATAAATATTTTATCTGTAATTTTAATGGTTCTGTATTTCTCACTAATTCTTTGTGTTTTTGATTAAGACAATTGTCCCTTTATTTACTGCTACTTATGTTTGAGGTTACCATAGCATTCAAACTAAGTAACAGTATTAAGGTCACTTATAATATATTTATATTTGACTTATAGCTAATGTTAAAAAGCAAATGATGTAGCACATGATTAAATACATAGCAAATACAGTAAATGAAAATAAAGATGACTGTGTTAAGAGAAATAATGTAAGAGCAAGTTGAGACCAAGGGCAAAGTTAATATACAAAAGCAATGTTCTGTATTTTTATATACTTGTTAAAATCAGCATTAAATTTGGCTTTAATTTATTTTAGAACTTATTTGGCTTTAATTCATCTGGAAACCTAAACATATCTGAACATGATAAGTTCATAGTCTCAAAGCAGACAATTTGTGATGAAAACCACTTACTAAGCAGAGTGCAAAATTTCTTATGCAATACATGATAAAGAAGGCACAGTATAATTTAATGGTCTGTGTCCTATATTAGTATATATGAACTCAGCAAATGAGCTTCTAAGGGTTGCATCACATCTTTTTACTGATGTATAAATGAGGCCTTGTTATTGAAGATTGAGGACCATATGCATAGAATCAATATCATCAAATCACACATGCCTAATGTCATTGGCCATTATGAGTCCTGTACATACCCACCTATCTATATTTAGATCTGAATCTCTTTGTTAATTTGGATATTTGAAATTTGATCTGAAAATGCATCATCTGAGAATAGAACCAAGGATGTAATGTTTCTCAATTAACATGATCTTTATTGACATTTACATTTTGTCATTTAATAGATTAATAATTAATTTCGAAGATAAGTTAGTTTTTTATATTTATACCCCTTATACAGGAAACATAGTGTCAATATAGTCAACAAAACTGTACTTAGCATGGAATTTTTAACTACTTGTTATAAATATATTAACAATTATTCCAAATTTTATGAAAATGGGATATGATTGCATTTATCATAACTCTTTCTTAATCAGCTATTGCTCCTGAATCTTTATATTTACAATAAAGTGATTCTAAACAACTAAGATGATTTCATTGTCAGTGCAACTGCATATTTAGAAAATCATCTCAGTACAAAGTGTTATGCCTCAGTGAAAATATTGGGTATTTTATTGCTCTAAGTTTTTATTAAAAAATCATAGAATTGATGGTTGATGTATTAATAATTAAAATATGAAAATTATAGAAAAACATTTTCAAATTAAAGGAGATAGTATTTCTATATTTATATTAAATTAAATATCTCTTGACTGACAGTGATGGAGAAGAGATACACAACAGTTGCTGATTTTAAGGAGGTTATGACTTCTGAAAAACACCCACAAAAATAAATACTGTCATAAATGCAGCGCCTTGTGCTGTATTCCCTCAAGAGGGCTATAAATAAAATGTCATTAAAATCAGATGTAGCTGTGAATTTTGTCTTGGTGAGAGGGGGATTAATTTTGATGGAGATTTGAAAAATAACTCAAATGTTCATGTGTATTGCCTTCTTTTTATCTCCTGTCATTTATTTAGTGTTTTCTTTGGGTCAGAAACAATTTGTGATTACCCACTTAATCTTCATATTCATGCTATATAGACTAAATAATATCTCAACTCACATTTTATAAATGGGAAACTGAAGCACAATAAAATTATGAAAATTTCCCAAGGTCACATGGCTCGTAAAAGGTAGTGCTGGGATTTGTATTCCAGCAATCTGGCCCCAATATCACGTTCTTAACTTTTGTGTTACACTGTTTTTCCCACTGTCTTGATTATGAAACCTATTCTTTCCAATTTCCCATTAGTCTTAGTCTATAAAATGTTAATATTTTCTCTTAAATCTAACAAAACTTGTAAACAAGTCTCAATTTTATAATGACCTACTGTCCTGAGTTACTGTCTTATTCCTCCAGTTTATTTCAACTCAAAATTTATTAATAATGGTCTTGCCTTGTTTCTTTGCTCTTAATGAAACACTTTAAAACTCTCAGTATGTTTCAACTTTTCTAGGATTAGGGAACAAATGTATCCTGTCATATATAACATGTACAGTCAGGTGAATGTTTATAGCAGTGCTACTGTGACACAACACTTGGGGAAACTAAAAGTGAATTCACTTTGGTTCTGGACACAAATATAAAGAGGAGAGATTATAATTTCAACTGAGATCAGTTGAAATAATCTTTAGGAAGATTTTGAAGCTCAGACTTATCCTCTAGGCAGGTGTAAACCATTAAGTGTATTTGAACATTTTTGAGATTTTTAAGCTTTTTTTTTCTTGTTTTTGATGACATGGCAACTGCTGTTGATATAAATATATCCATCATAAATGAGAGAGCATCAGCTATAGGCAGAAGGTTTGTGCTCCATATTGTGTGTGCATGAATGCTCATACACACATACACACACACAATTTGCACTGAAGTGAAAGACAGTTTGTATTTAGTGTCTGTCTTATCCATTCAAGCTGCTGTAACGAAATAACATAGACTGGGTGACTTATAAACATCAGAAATTTATTTCTTATGGTTCTATTGCCTGGGAGTCTAAGATTAAGTCACTGTCGTAAGTTTCAAACATAAATTTTGTGGGAACACATACATTTAGTCTATAGCACCATATCAACAATAATAATAACACATAATATTTTTAAGTCCTTATGATGTTCTGAGGCTGGTTCTAAGAATTACTTCATTTTACATTTATAAAAATTTACCAATGAGGTATTATTATTTCCTCACTGCAACTATCCACACTGAGGAAGGTGAAGGTTAAAACCCTGCCAAACCCATTTCACATTGGAATATAGGTTAGAACCTAGTAATATAAAACCATTATATGTAAAATCTTCGTAAGATTCCAGAACCTTTGTAACTTTCCAATGATGATAATTCTTCCAAAACACCCTACTCAGAATTCATTGAAAGCAAGACTACTCCATTCACTTGTTAATGGGGGATGGATTCCCCATCAATTGATTTAGATAAGTCAAGTTTCAACACCCAGGACACCTTTAAAAGCACAGAGAATAAACTGAAGTTTCCACCTGGAATCAAAAATTTAAGTGGCTATTTAAGTTACCTTAGTAGCTAGTTAAAGCTTAGTTACGAACATGCTGCAGTTAGAAAAGTCATGTTATCAGAAAAGTCCTGTTTCAATCCCTTGCCGGACTGTCTTTCCTATATGTTTTAGCATATTTAGTGCATGATCTCTTTTGATTCAACATCTGTCCCCTAAACAGAACATAGAGTTTATGGATCTGGTGTTTATGGATATGTTTATTGCTGGTGATTTCTTTGAGGATAAGGAGAGGATTTCTAGGTGATCATAAATGATGTTATGTGGCATATGGAAGTAAATTTTTCAGTGAGGACATTTTAATGATTTTCTTCCTTAGCAATCCCTCATAATTTCAAAGTGAAAGTGTAGGAGTATGAGAATAATTTGTCTCTAGGAAACCTTCTAAAGTTTAATTAAATTTAATTTAAATTTACAAAATAAATATTACAATTTATGATCCATTTTTCTTTACATACTGTGAGTACACAAATTCTTGGGAAAATTAGTTTGTTTCATACAATAACATTCTTACAGCTGACACTCAAAATTTGAAATTCTTCCTATTTTAACTTAGTTTCAATATACACCTTAAGGGGTAAGAGTTAAAAAGAAAATTAAAGATAGAAAAGGAATAAAGAAAAAGCAGAAGAGAGAGAATGTGAAAGTATTTAAAATATTCCTATATTACCAGATACTTTGTGTACTTTAGTCATTGATATTTATTGAATTCAATATTAAAAAATTTTATCATCACTCCCACACTTTTACCAAAGTCAGTGGAAATAGTATATGTATCAGTGGGCCTTGTATTTTAAGCAATATATTATTAAGAAATGTGTTAAACAGCCTTGCAGTCTTTCCTGGATGATTATAGAAGGAGAACTTAGTGAATTTATTTCTCATACTAGTGTAAATTATGATTTTTCAAATTGTTCCCCAGTAAAACTTAACAAATATACATAAGAAATTGAAAGTATATGACTTCGTAAATTCAAAAACATTTCTTCTATCAATTTGTGTTTTTAGATACATCAAGATATCATTACCTATAGATATTTACCACCGTGTCAATGAGCATCATTTCTCTGACATATGGCTTTTTTAGTGTTGCTTTTACTGAGCACATCTATTTCTGCTTTATTGACTATGCCAAAGCCTTTGGCTGTGTGGATCACAATAAACTGTGGAAAATTCTTAAAGAGATGGGAATACCAGACCACCTGACCTGTGTCTTGAGAAACTTGTATGCAGGTCAGGAAGCAACAGTTAGAACTGTACAAGGAACAACACACTGGTTCCAAATAGGAAAAGGAGTACGTCAAGGCTGTATATTGTCACCCTGCTTATTTAACTTGTATGCAGAGGACATCATGAGAAATGCTGGGCTGGAAGAAGCACAAGCTGGAATCAAGATTGTAGGGAGAAATATCAATAACCTCGGATATGCAGATGACACCACCCTTACGGAAGAAAGTGAAGAGGAACTAAAAAGCCTCATGATGAAAGTGAAAGAAGAGTGAAAAAGTTGGCTTAAAGTTCAGCATTCAGAAATCTAAAATCATGGCATCTGGCCCCATTACTTCATGGGAAATAGATGGAGAAACAGTGGAAACAGTGTCAGACTTTATTTTTTTGGACTCCAAAAATCACTGCAGATGGTGATTGCAGCCATGAAGTTAAAAGACACTTACTCCTTGGAAGGAAAGTTATGACCAACCTAGATAGCATATTTAAAAGCAGAGACATTACTTTACCAACAAAGGTCTGTCTAGTCAAGGCTATGGTTTTTCTAGTGGTCATGTATGGATGTGAGAGTTGGACAGTGAAGAAAGCTGAGCACCGAAAAATTGATGGTTTTGAACTGTGGTGTTGGAGAAGACTCTTGAGAGTCCCTTGGACTGCCAGGAGATCCAACCAGTCCATCCTAAAGGAGATAAGTCCTGGGTGTTCATTGGAAGGACTGATGTTGAAGCTGAAACTCCAATATTTTGGCCACCTGATGTGAAGAGTTGACTCATTGGAGAAGACCCTAATGCTGGGGAGGATTGAGGGCAGGAGGAGAGGGGGACGACAGAGGATAAGATGGCTGGATGGCATCACCGACTCGATGGCCATGGTTTTGGGTAGACTATGGAAGTTGGTGATGGACAGGGAGGCCTGGCGTGCTATGATTCCTGAGGTCGCAAAGAGTCAGACACGACTGAGCGACTGAACTGAACTGAACTTTACTGAGCACAAGTATTTTGATTAGCTTGTAGGAGGTGAAGTTTTCATTCTATAATACTCTGACTTAGCAGTTAGAGGAGTAGTTGGCAGAGGCCACTTTCAGTGTTTTCCATCATTTAAACAATAATGCAATCAATTTCTATCCCACAGTGTTAATCAAGTGACTTTTAAATGTATTTTCCATTATTTTGTAGGAACAAATTATTAGTGAGGAGTAATTTAATCATTTAATGAGAACCTCAGTCTGTTTCATTGATTTTTCTTAATTAAATTTAGGTTAACTCCTCTGCCCTCATGGATAATTCAGCTCAAGAGTGATATTATAATGAATGTCTGTGGAGATGTTTGAGATAAAGTGACTGCAGTTCGGGGGAAAAAAAGTAAAGTTTTAGGAAGTATTAAGAATTCTTGAAAGTCTTTAAGTTTTAGTTAGTACATCAAAACTGACTAATGTATGGCTTGTCTGGTGGGTGGCTTAGATGGTAAAGAATCTGCCTGCAATGTGAGAGACCTGGGTTTGATCACTGGGTTGGGAAGATGCCCTGGAGAAGGGAGTGCCTACCCATTCTAGTATTTTTGCCTGGAAAACTCCATGGACAAGAGGACCATGGCAGGTTACAGTTCATAGGATCGCAGAGTTGGACACCGCTGAGCAACTAACACTTTTAATAACTTATTTCCTTTACATTAAACTAGGTCATGTGGCAACAACAAATAATCTTATAGTCTTATTAGCTTCATGAAATGACAGATATTTTCCCAGTCTACTTATGAATGCAAGTGACAGCTGGGCTCAGCTTCCCTCAGTTCAGTTCAGTTTCTCAGTCATATAGGACTCTTTGAGACCCCATGAACTGCAGCATGCCAGGCTTCCCAGTCCATCACCACTCCCGGAGTTTACCCAGACTCATGTCCATGGAGTTGGTGATGCCATACAACCATCTCATTCTCTGCCGTTCCCTTCTTTTCCTGCCTTCAGCCTTTCCCAGCATGATGGTCTTTTCCAGTGAGACAGTTCTTCGCATCAGGTGGCCAAACTATTGGAGCTTCAGCTTCAGCATCAGTCCTTCCAATGCTTCCCTAGTCACTGCCTAACTCAGGGTAATAGGGACACCATCTCAGGACATTTTCCCATAACTTCTAACATGGGATGGGGGAAGGTACAAATGGTATCTAGGTAGTGTTTCTTAAAATTTTGATCAGGAATAGAGACAGGATATATCTTTTTCCCCCCATTGGCTAAAACAAGCCACATGACTCCAAATGGTACAGAAGTACATCCTACACAAGCATGGAAGTAGCAGAATATTTATAAACATTCATAATACTTAGCACATACTTTTAAGGAACAGATATTATATCTGGAGTTTCTAACAAGGGCGCTGACTTTTCTTAGGTAAAAAATCATCACTATTGGCTGACAGGCTAAAGGAGCTCAAACATGGATGTGTACTGGGAAAACTCCTTAGAAGATTTTGCTGATTTTAAGATATCATCTGACACCATCGTCTTTATTTTCTTCTACCATCCTTTTCCCTGCTAAATGTGTTTTAATAAATGATTATTACTTCAAATTTAAGAAACATTTTCCTGTCATTAGTTTTTTTATTAAGAGTGCCACTTAAAAATTTTATACATATGAATATGTATCAATATCTGTTTATACATATTTATAACCAAATATTTTCTGCTCATTTATGTATTTTCATAGTATAATATTTTATATGCTGTGTCCAAAGTAGATGATTATAAAGACTTTAAACTTAGTTTTGCAATTGTACTCATGGATAGATTCTTTGACTTTTGAACAGATAAAATATCACTACTTGTTTCAGTTTGCTTCAAGAAGGAAATCTGGTAACTTATACTTGAAAGCTATGAATATAGGGTCATTTCAAGTGATTAGATTCAACTTTATTTTATTATGTTCTCATTCATCACTTGATAAAAGTAAGGTAAAAATTCTGGAAATGATCAGTGGGGTAATCTTCCTTACCATACATGTGATTCATGAATGTTTTTCTTGTTCCTTCTCCTCTGCTCATTGTAGAACCAACAGTGTTATTTAGCCTTTCTCTTTGCTGACATATGCTGACTGTTTTTTATTTACTTTTCTCTCTTTAATTTTCTGCCAGGAAATGTTAGCATCATATAGGTTTAGTACAGATCTGACTAATTCAATCAAAATTTTCAGTACCCTTAGTTATGATTGCAGTAGCTTTTTTTCTGCCCTACATGTTTATGAACAAATACTTCCTGTGTGACGTTCCACTCTCCTTTTCATGCTACTTATGTAGTACGAAATTATTTGAAAATTCTTCGTCTTGAAAGATGATTTATAAATATTTTCTAAAGATTACATTTTCCCAGGAACTGCATTAGAGGTAGAAATGTTATGGTCTAAAATGCAGAACAGTGCTTTATTTAGCATTGCAACTTGTCGGAAAATAGCATAAATTTGATTTCTTTACATTTCTCTATGAGGTAGCCATTTTTATAGATGTCACAAAATTAGATTTAAATTCAGCATAGGAAAGTCATATATTCACAGAGAGCTATGCATATAACGCATATCTTATCTTCTAAGAATTCAGCTCCCTCTGCATTTTGAGCATCTATTTCTGAAATGCTGAATGTAAACAGAGAATATGCATGAAATGCACTACTGTTTTCTTCACAACTTTTGAAATTTCAAGTATTAATTATATACAAAGCTATTTTAAACTGTGTCACATGAAAACTGCACCAGTATTGTAGTACATAGAAATTTCCAAGATTCTGTTTGCCTTTGAAGAAGCTGGATACAAAATGCTGCCCACAGCTGTGAAAGTTATAACATTTTGCCTTACTTGAAAGCTAACAAGTAAACTTATCGCAGTGTCATATATACTGGCAAAGACATGAGATTCTTGGGTCAGAGACAAAGGACTGCATTAATGAAAGCACAGTAAATACCATGTTAAATCAGTTCTTACTGCAGAAGTTGCCTTCCAAATACGACAAGACAAAGTAAAATACCCCAAGTAGAAACTCTATATGCAGTGACTTTTTTTTGCCAGAGTTGAAGAACCCCAACGAAGTTGCCTTCCAAATACGACAAGACAAAGTAAAATACCCCAAGTAGAAACTCTATATGCAGTGACTTTTTTTTGCCAGAGTTGAAGAACCCCAACTTAGGAAACTCCAATACTTTAAATGCAGATTTCTAGCAAGTGTGGTCAACGTTTGCGCCAAAGGGAGACATTATTTTTTATTATTTATGTGGGAAATTTCCTCTCTGCTTTAGAGGGAGATACTGTCTTTGTCTTCTAGGGCTCTTTATTATACAAATATCCTAATAACAATATTCTAGAATAAAAGCTTAGTGTTGTGGCAATCTTATTGGAGTCGAAGGAGATTAAATGGTATAAAAAGAACATTGGTCTTGTCTTTATTTAAGATTTTGATATCTTGCCCATCATAGAATTTTTGCATTAATTTTTATAAAAATTTGATATTGAATTATAATTTATCTTAATTACTGAATTTTTTACATCTGAGATTAGTACCTCACTTACTTTATTTCTGGCTCCATTAATGCTAATATAAAATTCAGATGTGCCTTGTCATCTAACAACCACAACCTAAATTCTTTGTTTTTTGCTTCAAAATTCATTTAACAGATAAATTCTGTACAAAAGGTATATTTGTATGAAGATCCAAATACATTATTTCCAAGGTATGTTACTTTACTTTTTTAATATTGAAGTTAAATATTTTGCTGTTTACCTAAATACTATAATCACAAATGTTCCTATAGAAATATAATATACTCTTTATAGAATTCTTATGTATTGTTACTTCTCATATTTAATCAGCCTGTAATGCTGAAAAATATGTCTTAAAATCCTTCTAAATGATCAGTTTCTAACTATATCATGCTATAAATAATAATTCATATTAGGGATTCCAAGAAATGTGACCAAATCTAGCTTATTTTGATGGTTCTAAGATGTTTCCAGTACATTTAGTGGGTAAAATACAAGTGGAACACAAATATCTCAGTCTTTTTAGAGAGCTTGAGCTCTGAACTAAGCCTTTTTATGTACTTTAGGACTTATGAGCATTCTTTGGCTTCAATAATACAGTTTTATATTTTCCTAAAGCCCCTAATAGTGGCCTACGGTTTCCTTACAATTGGAAGTTAAGTGTATGCCTTGGAGTTTTAAATTATTTTAAAAGGTAAGCAATAGCCATGACAGAGATGAACTCTCAGTAAATTCCTTTTTATAATAACATAAAATCATTTTTTCCATATCATGTTTTCACTGTAGTAAATACCCAAAACAAAAATTGTTTACTGACTAAACAGTTTTAAGCATATAGTTCAGTTGTTTAAGTACATTCATTTTTTGTGCTATCATTACCACCGTCCATCTCCAGAACTCTTTTCATCTTGTAAACTGAAACTCTATAATCATCAACAGTAACTCCACATTCCTTCCTCCCATCCTAAGCCACTGGCAGCCACAATTCTTCTTTATTGTGTTTAGTTATGACTGCTTTAGATACCTCATGTTGAAAAAGAAAACCGAGTTCTTGTTTACAGAGCCAAAAAATGAACTTGGCAAATATGCAGACACTCACACAGAGTTTATTCTGAAGGATACAGATACCAAACTCTGAGCATAGACACTGAGAAGGGATATGCCTGGAAGGGTGGGAATAACAGCAGTTTATATCTTGACTAGTATTGATCTGTTTGTTTTTGGTTGGCTCAGAGCCCTGATGTATGTACTTTTTGACCAATCAGTTTAAAAGCCGCAATGTCCAGTTTGCCGTTTTTATGCTTTCTTTGATTCTCCAGTCCTTGAGTCTTCTTAAACATTGAGTCACCAGCCTGCAGCCATTTCTCATGACCTCTGGCTATTGTTTAAGGCCCAGATATATGTTTATAACATCATACTATTATTTATTAAAGGCTATTATTTATTATTTAAGTATGGTTAAAAGTTAATGGTCCACCTGGTGTTTTAATCCTTGATAAGTTGGATGGAAGTTACTGATTGTCTTGTCATAGGTCTGGTTGTTTTATGATCCTGTAGACCAGGGAAGCATTCCTATAAATGTTGGGAAATTAGAACAAGTATAGCTTTAGGCTAATGGAACTAGACACCTACGTGAGGGAATAAGTTGGACTTAAAAACTAAAATTAAACAAAAAGCCTGGGGCCTCCACCCTGCACTGACTGGCTGACAATTTCTACCTCTGTGTGAGTAGAATCATACAAGATTTGTCTCTTTCTGACTGGTTTATTTCACTTAACATAATGTTCTCAAGGTTCATCCATTTTGTAGCATATGTCAGAATTTCCTTCTTTTTTTAAGTTTGAATATATTCTGTTGTGTCTGTATGACACATTTTATTTATTTATTCATCTTTGGATGGACATGTGGGTTGCTTTAATACCTTTACTGTGAATATGGGTGTATAGATATGTCTTGAGACCCTATTTTCAGTTCTTTTGGGTATATACTCAAAAATTGAATTCTTGGACCATGTACTAATTCAATTTTAATTTTCTTAAGAGCCACTATACCCTCTTCCACAGCAGGAGGAGTACCATTTGACACTCCCACCGAGTGCACAAGGGTTCCAATATCTCTCTGTAATCAACAGCACTTATTATTTTCTACTTTTTGTTTGTTTGTTTTGCTTTGTTTTTAATAGCAGCCATTCTAATGAGTTTTCGAATAGTCCCTAACCTTGTTTTTTTTTTTTTTAAATAAAAATACAATATAACCAAATCATTATTCTCTTTCTAACATTATTTAGAATATGGTAACACTTTTTTAGGTCAGATATTGTGAAAGTGCAGGATTAGAAAGAGAAATGATAAATTAGAGCTACTGACAGATTATTCACTTTTTAAAATACACTAGACACTGGAGATACTACTGTAGAAAAGCAACAGTGATTATGACAAAAAAAAATAGTCCTATCATCATTATAGGAATACCCTAGTGAAGAAGATAGATATTTAGAAATAATAACAAAAATATAATTACAAACTATAGTGAGTGCTATAAAGGGAAAAGTCTATAAAAATGATAAGGTACCATTAAGAAATATCTGCTCTTTAGGGTAAAATTTTTAAGTTGCTTGATATGATCATACTTGCTCCTTAGAAGAAAAGCTATGACAAACCTAGAAAGCCTATTAAAAAGCAGAGACATCACTTTGCCAATAAAGGTCCAATAGACAGAGCTTTGGTTTTTCCAGTAGTCACGTATGGATGTAAGAATTGGACTATAAAGAAGGCTGGATAACAAAGAATTGATGCTTTATAAATGTGGTATTGAAGAAGACTCTTGAGAGTCGCTTGAACTGCAAGGAGATAAAATCAATCAATCCTTAAGGAAATCAACACTGAATATTCATTGGAAGGACTGATGCTGAATATGAAGCTCCAATACTTTGGCCACAGGATGCGAAGAGCCAACTCATCGGAAAAGACCCTGATCCTAGGGAAGATTGAGGGCAGGAGGAGAAAGGGGCAACAGGATGAGATGGTTGAATAGCATCATTGACTCTATGGACATGAGTTTGAGCAAACTGCAGAAGACTGTGAAGCACAGGGAAGCCTGGCATGCTGGAGTCCATGGGCTCCCAGAGTCGGACATAAATTAGCGACTGAACAACAATGATCATAGCTTACACAGAGATATTGAAATTATATCCAGTTTTCCTTATAGTGCATTTCTGTTTGGCACTCTGTGAACCTGAATGTGGAGATAATCAACATACTTATAAGGTTTTAATTGAGTAATTTTCATTTCCTAGCAAATTTTGCTTTTCATTTTTAGCCTAAGTCCCATTTAGACTGCTTAACGCAAAATGCTTGCTGTTGGCTTGCTGCCAGTGGTAAAATACTTGGTAATGGGAAACAAAAAGAAAAAAAATCAAGAAAATGAGTGACCACCTAACCCTGATTCTCTAACCCTTGATTCCAGGAAAGAAAGAAAGCACAGAAGCTGAGAGTTTTCACTTACCCACCTCCCAAAAGATGTTTGTTGCATATATCTGTTCCATATATCTGTAAAGCCTAAATGTTGGAGTTAATCACTTAATATATTGTTAATTGTTAGTATGTAATTGCAAACTGGTTACATCTGTACTAAGCTTTCTACTGAACAAGTTAGGATCAAGCTTATTGTCAGAGCCAACATGGTCTTAGTAATGCACTTTTTCAACTTAATTAAGCTATTTGTTTTCTTCCCAAAATGATAATATTTTCAAGTTTACCTATTTGAAATTAATTTCAAACAGATAAATATTTACACTATATAGAATATTTGTATCCACTGATACTTCTGCCTTAGTTCCCTCTTATCATAAGTTTTTCCTTGATGACTCAACCCTCTTGATTTTCTCCAAGGATATGTTAGTCTCCAGATGTTTTGTACTTTCCACACTAAAACAATATTTTATACCATTTAAATTTACAATGCCATTCTTCCTTTGCTTTATGGATAGAAGTGCTGTGGGTATGTGTAATAATTAACAAAAACAAATCAATAGAGGCTGAGAAAAGGAACTAATTTTTAAAGAGCTTCTAATTTTTTCATGTATTATGCTTATCACCTGAACCCTTATTTGATTTGCTCTATGAAGTACGCATATTTTCCTTATTTAAGATGGAAAAACTGTCAGTGGTTCTTGAATCAAGTCCTAACAGAATATTTGACTTGGCAATTTTTATTTTAATTTTTTTTTAAATTTTCTTTATT
This sequence comes from Antilocapra americana, assembly GCA_007570785.1. Classification (NCBI taxonomy): domain Eukaryota; kingdom Metazoa; phylum Chordata; class Mammalia; order Artiodactyla; family Antilocapridae; genus Antilocapra; species Antilocapra americana. The sequence goes on from ML661885.1 coordinate 28,881,361, forward strand.
GTGTTGGTTTTGCCATACATTGACATGAATCCACCATGGGCATACATACGCTCCCCCTCCAGAACCCCCCTCCCTCCTCCCTCCTGATTCCCTCCCCCTGGGTCATCCCGGTGCACCAGCCCCAAGCATCAAACCTGGGCTGGCGATTGATTTCACATAATGATAATTAACATGTTTCAATGCCATTCTCCCAAATCATCCCACCCTTGCCCTCTTCCACAGAGTCCGCGAGGCTGTTCTATACATCTGCGTTTCTTTTGCTGTCTCGCATGCAGGGTTCTCATTGCCATCTTTCTAAATTCCATATATATGTGTTAGTATACTGTATTTTTGTTTTTCCTTCTTGCTTACTTCACTCTGGATAATAGGCTCCAGTTCTGTCCACCTGAGTAGAACTGATTCAAATGAATTTTTTTTTTTAATGCTGAGTAATATTCCATTGTGTATATGTACCACAGCTTTCTTATCCATTCGTCTGCTGATGGACATCTAGGTTGCTACCATGTCCTGGCTATTGTAAACAATGCGGTGATGAACATTGGGGTACATGTGTCTCTTTCAATTCTGGTTTCCTCGGTGTGTGTGCCCAGCGGTGGATTGCTGGGTCATATGGCAGGTCTATTTTCAGTTTTTTAAGGAATCTCCACACTGTTCTCCATAGTGGCTGTGCTAGTTTGCATTCCCACCAACAGTGTAAGAGGGTTCCCTTTTCTCCACATCCTCTCCAGCATTTATTGCTTGTAGACTTTTGGATGGCAGCCATTCTGACTGGTGTGACATGGTACCTCATTGTGGTTTTGATTTGCATTTGTCTGATAATGAGTGATGTTTAGCATCTTTTCATGTGTTTGTTAGCCATTTGTATGTCTTCTTTGGAGAAATGTCTGTTAAGTTCTTTGGCCCACTTTTTGATTGGGTCATTTATTTTTCTAGCATGGAGCTGCAGGAGTTGCTTGTATATTTTTGAGATTAATTGTTTGTCTGTTGCTTCATTGGCTATTATTTTCTCCCATTCTGAAGGCTGCCTTTTCACCTTGCTTATAGTTTCCTTTGTTGTGCAGCAGTTTTTAAAAGACACTTAAATTATAATGTTTTCTGGTTACTTTATCACTAAAGGAAGATTCTTTTCCTACCTAAGTAATACTTTAATTTTTTACCTGTTGCTTTATCAGTAATTATTAGAATTAATTTTTCTTTTTAAAATTGCATTCTTGCTTACTCTCAGGCAAATTTTAAAGGGTAATTCATCATGCTTTATTTTCCATTATTCTTTTCACCCTCTGGCACCAAACTAATTTATTTGTTCAAAAGAAATATATATATATATATATATATATATATATATTAACTCTAGCTTTCTATGTAATGCCCCCATCATTAGGTCACAAGAGAGACAGATTTATATTTCTTAAGTCCACATATGAAGTGAATAGAAGCTTAAGTAGGTGTGGTAGCTTTGGGAATAAAGAAACATGAGGAATAATACACATTCAAAAATTATTACTCAAATGAGAAAAATGTATAGTGTATGTGATATTTCAACATGCTTTATCTCTTCATTCTTAAAGCTCTGAATTAGATATTGTTATAGTCAATATTCCTTTCTCTCATCCACCTCACTTTCTCTTCTAATTCCACATACCATTAATCCTTTCATTCTTCAACTGCTTCACAACGTGTTTACTCATGTTATTAATTTCTGTTGCCATGAATTCAAGTATTTATTTGCATAAGCAGTTGCACTGTAGGGTTTTCAGCTCTCTAAGACTGTCTTCTGTGTGCTCAGAACCTATTCCACAGTAGATATTTATTGAGTTGAAATTAGTTTCAGAGATCAAGAAATTGAGTTTCACAAAGAAGAAAACACTTGTTAGATGATGGTGCCAAACTGTGGACTCAGGTGTTCTGATTTCTAATTTCAGTTTCCTACTTTAATTTTGATGTTTTCTGTTTTGCTTTAATAAATTTCAGTGACCAAACCTTTCAAGTCTTTCCATTTGCAGAGCAATCATTGTTTCTTATTTATTCCTTTTAAAATAATCATAGATCTTGGCATATCCCTTTGTATCTGTTGAATTATCACTTAATAGATGAGACTCAGCCAAAGAAAAATTATCTCAAGCTGACAAGGCAGTGAGTGAGTAAAGATAACTTTTCATCTTACTAAATTAAAATATATATTTAAAAAATACTATCTGGAGGAAAAAAATACATTAAAAATATAAACTAGGAAGATCTTTAAAGATTATCTCATTCCCCAATTTTATGTTGTCATTGTTTATAGCATAGTGACAGAAGATTGAGTTAATTACATTTCTTATTCCAGGAGTACTATTATCAGAATTCTTTGCAAGACTGCAAGACCTCTTTCTTGCCTGGATGCAGGTAGTTATGTATGAATATATGTATACTGAATTGCCTTTAATCCTCATTTCATATTCTGATGCATCTCCCCACATAAGCAACTGCTCAAATGTGTAAAAGTTACATTTTTTATTTTTGTGTCCTTATAAAATATAAAGTGATATTTTGTGTTTATATGCTTTTTATAGAAGTGGTATTATGCTATAGATTTCTTACTATTTCTTTCTCTTCACTCAGCACTCTGATTTTAAGCTTTGCCCAAAACTCTCAACCTTGTCTGCACAGCCTTCCATGAAACATCTAGTATCTCAGACCACTGCACACCTCTTGAATAAAAATTTCTAAGGCTAAGGCCAGAATATCACTATTTATTTTTAGAAAGCTCTTCAGGTGATTCTAATGCCATACTGTATTTTTTTCACATAGTGTTAAATCATTATAGTACCACTTTGGGATACCTCCAACTGCCTATTACCACAAATAACCCTTGTAACTCTAAGGTCTCCTTGTAAAGGATACTCTGGATATATACTCAGACATGTGATGCTGGGTCATTGGTACAAACGTATTCTTTATTTGACCAATTATTTCCAACCTGTTCTCTAAAATTGCCACACCTTGCTATAGTCCCGCTAACAATGTGTTGTGTGAGGGTGTGTGCTAACTTGCTTCAGTCTTTGTGACCCTATGGACTGTAAGTGTGCCAGGCTCCTCTGTCCATGGAATTCTCCAGCCAAGAGTACTAGATTAGGTTGCCATACCCTCATCCAGGTTATCTTTCTAACCCAGGGATTGAATCCCCATCTTCTGAAGCTTTTGCTTTGCAGGTGGATTTTTTATGCTGAGCCACGAGGAAGGCCCCAGTAAACTGAAATCACTTTATTGAAATTACTGTTATGTTTTGCCAAGTTGTGGCATGATCAGAATTTCTAATATTTTCAAGATAAGCTAAGCATTTCCCAAGATCATGCAGTAAGAAAATTGCAGAAATAAAATTTGAGTTGAAATATTCTTGGCTCTAAACCACAGATTTTTTTTTTATCATATCAAAGTATCTGTAAAATAATGCAGTGTTTTTGGTTCGATTCTGTCCTTAACCTTCTTTTGAAATGAAATGTCAGGTATGAAACTAATTAATTCCTCTGAATTTATCAGAAATTTCTCTTAATAAAAATTGATGAAATTTGCTGTCTTTCAAATTATATATCCTGCTATTTTATATTACTGTGACTGTTTCATGGGATGCTTTATACTATCTATCTATATATCTATGAGTCTGTGTATCTGTTTATCTAAAAATGAGCCCAGTAGTGATCATGAGAAACTAAATATGATCCTTCAACAGTTAAAGAGGTGAAAAGTGCAAGACTTTCCCTCTCCATATTAGTTTTCTATTTCTACATGACAAAACACCACAAACAGTAGCTTAAAACCACAAGACACTTTTCTCTCAGAGTATGAGTCATGAATCTGCACATGGCTCCTCTGGATCCTCTGCTCAGGGTCATATCATGCTGAAATAATTGTTGTCAAGGGCTGCAATTTCACCTTCCCAGCTGACTGGTTGTCCATGTAATTCAGTTCCTTGCAGTTTAGGACCAAGGTTCTCAAATCCTAGAGACTGCTCAGCATTCTCTACCATTGGCATTCTCCTCAACATGGCAGGTTGCTTCTTCATGGTCAATAAGAGAGCACCTGCTGCTGCTTAGACTCTTCATCTATTCTAAGAGCTCAGCTAATTAGATCAGGCACATCAAGGATATGCTCCCTTGTGATTAGTCAAATCAACTACCTGGGAATCATTATTGCTTCTTCAAATCCCTTTTATTCTGCCATGGAACACAGAATAATCATGGAAGTGATAATCTGTTGTATTTGCAGGCTCTGCCTATGCTCAAGGGCAGGAGATTATACCAGAAGTGTACAACCCATGTAGAATATTCTAAGAGTGGGAAACATTTTTCTATTTTGTTTGTTAACTGTAGCCATAGATGATGGCTTATTATGATACCATCACTGAATATTTGCTGGATGAATGAATCGAAGAGGCTCCGTATAGCATGGTAATTTTGCAATTACTTTGAGAATATTTGTTGCTCAAAAAATTTCATCTTTACCCACTGCTTTTAGACTGTTACATACAGAATATTAAACCTGTTAGGAGGTAGCAGTGTTCTACTAATCTACTAATGAGTTCTGACTGAATCCTAAATTTTTGGCTTAGATTTTATATTGACACACATTTACTATCAATTCAGAGCACAGATGGTATCACAGCTGTTACAACTTGGAGACTCTAGGACCCTTTAAGGGATAACATATGGGAAAGCTCATGTTTGAAGGAGTTCCCTCCCTTATAAATTGTTAAATTAGGTCTTTGGGAAATATGTTATTTCCATTCTTTAGCCTAGCATTACGCTGTATATGCATAAGTAGGAATTCAACAGATAGTGGAATAACAGGAAAATTTGGCCTTGGAATACAAAATTAAGCAGGGCAAAGGCTAACAGTTTTGCTAAGAGTACACACTGGTCATAGCAAACACCCTCTTCCAAAAACACAAAAGATGACTCTACACGTGGATATCACCAGATGGTCAATACAGAAATCAGATTGATTATATTCTTTAAAGCCAAAAATGGAGAAGCTCTATAGTGTCAGCAAAACCAAGACCGGGAGCTGACTGTGGTTCAGATCATGACCTCTTTATTGCCAAATTCAGACTTAAATTGAAGAAAGTAGGGAAAACTGCTAGACCATTCAGGTATGACCTAAATCAAATCCCTTAGGATTATATAGTGGAAGAGGCAAATAGATTCAAGGAATTAGATCTGATAGACAAAATCCTTAAATGAATATGGATGGAGGTTCATGACATTGTACACGAAACAGTGATTAAGACCATCCCCAAGAAAAAGAAATGCAAAAAGGCAAAATGGTTGTCCGAGGGCGCCTTACAAGTAGCTGAGAAAAGAAGAGACTGATAAGACAAAGGATAAAAGGAAAGATATATTCATCTTAATGCAGAGCTCCAAAGAATAGCAAAGAGAGATAAGAAAGCTTTCCTCAGTGATCAGTGCAAAGAAATAGAGGAAAACAGTAGAATGGGAAAAATTAGAGATACCAAGAGAACATTTCATGCCAAGATGGGCACCACAAAGGACAGAAATGGTGTGGAACTAACAAAAGCAGAAGATATTAATAAGAGGTGGTAGGAATACGCAGGAGAAGTATATGGCAAAAGATCTTAACGTCCCAGATAACTACGACAGTGTGATTATTCACCTAGAGCCAGACATCCTAGAATGTGAAGTCAGGTGGGCCTGAAAGGTTGTTGACGAAATCACAGCAAAGACACCGGGAATCTTGGTCTCCGGAAGAGAAGAATTCAGTCCGGGGCCAGAGACGAGGCTTGATCGCTCAGAGCTTTTTTGTAATAAAGTTTTATTTATTTATTTAACCTTTTTTTTTTTTTAAATTGGTTTTGCCATACAATGACATGAAATCGCCATGGGTTTACATATGCTCCAAAGTAAAGGAAATAGAGAAAGCTTCTTACATTTGTAATAAAGTTTTATTAAAGTAAATGAAATAGAGAAAGCTTCTTACATAGGCATTAGAAGAGGGTAGAAAGGGAACCCCCCCCCACCCCCGCTTGTTTTTGGCTGGATGTTATATAGTCACTAGCAGTTTGCTAATGAAAGAAAGGAATGTCTCAAAACTCAGAATGGCACCAGGCCTCTCATACATAAGATGTACTTTGGGATAATCTTGGCACCAGAGGAGTCATCCTGGGTCCTAAAATGATTGACTTGAATTTTGTAGAAGGGCAGTTTACCTACAGATAGTTTCATTTACATAGATTAGGAGAACAATGTCTGAGTATAACATACTGATTTGTCAAGTAGGTTTTAAGCCATTTGGCAGAACCAAATCAAAGACAGAGTTTGGGGTAAATGCATAGTACATTAACATAGTTTAAGACAAACATTTCCATAAGAAGAATGCATTAGTTAACTCAAGGTTTGAGAATAGTTAATTTCAGGTGAGAACAAGTGTCATTATGGCAACACAATGTTTTAAGAGAAACCTTTTAAATTTGTATAGAGACGGAAAAAATATCTCTGGTTTGTTTCCTCCTGCTGCTTAAGAGAGAGATAAAAATGTCTGACATTTGCAGTCTATTTCCTCCTTTTGAAGACTCCTGGCTTTCCTGCCTGTTACCCTCTCAGACCTTAGGAAGCATCACTGCGAACAATGCAACTGGAAGCAATGGAATTCTAGTTGAGCTATTTTAAATCCTCTGAGATGATGCTGTGAAAGTGCTGCACTAAATATGCCAGCAAATTTGGAAAACTCAGCAATGGCCACAGGACTGGAAAAGGTCAGTTTTCATTCTAATCCCAAAGAAAGGCAATGCCAAAGAATGTTTAGACTACTGCACAATTGCACTCGTCTCACACTGGCAAAGTAATGCTCAAAATTCTCCAACCTAGGGTTCAACAATACGTGAACCAAGAAATCCAGATGTTCAAGCTGGATTTAGAAAAGGCAGAGGAACCAGAGATCAAATTACCAACATCCATTGGATCATCAAAAAAGCAAGAGAATTCCAGAAAAATATATATGTCTGTTTTATTGACTATGCTAAAGCCTTTGACTGTGCATCACAACAAACTGGAAAAATCTCAGAGATGGGAATACCAAACCAATTTACCTGCCTCCTGTGAAATCTGTATGCAGATCAAGAAGCAACAGTTAGAACTGGATGTGGAACATCAGACTGGTTCCAAATTTGGAAAGGAGTATATCAAGGCTGTTTATTGTCACCCTGTTTATTTAACTTATATGCAGAGTACTTTATGCAGAATGCCAGGCTGGATGAATCAAAAGCTGGAATGAAGATTGTCAGGAGAAATATAAATATCCTCAGATATGCAGATTATACCACCCTAATGGCAGAACATGAAGAGGAACTCTAGAGTCTTGATGAAAGTGAAAGAAGGGAGTGAAAAATCTGGCTTAAAACTCAGCATTCAAAAAACGAAGATTGTGGCAACCAGTCCTATCACCTCATGGCAAATAGTTGGAGAAACAATGGAAACATTGAGAGATTTTATTTTCCTGTGCTCCAAAATCACTGTAGATGTTGACTGAGCCATGAAATTAAAAGACACTTCCTCCTTGAAAGAAAAGCTATGACCAACCTAGACAGCATATTAAAAAGCAGAGATGTTACTTTGCCAACAAAGGTCCGTCTAGTCAAGGCTATGTTTTTTCCAGTAGTCATGTATGGATGTGAGAGTTGGACTTTCCAGTGAATATTCAGGACTGAAGCTTTAGCTGATGCCCCAATAGTTTGGTCACCTGGTGCTAAGAACTGACTCATTGGAAAAGTCTCTGATGCTGGGAAATATTGAAGGCAGGATAAGGGGATGACAGAGGCTGAGATGGTTGGATGGCATCACTGACTAGATGGACATGAGTTTGAGCAAGCTCTTGGAGTCAGTGATATACAGGAAAGCCTGGAGTGCTGCAGTCCATGGGGTCACAAAGAGTCAGACACAACTGATCAACTTTTACCATAAATAGTCACAGGACATGGGCTAGATTGATTTAGCACAATGAAACTGTGGAAAATATTTAAATTATTTCTCTGGGAAAAAATATTTTTAAATTTTGAAAGTGTACAGAATTGCATACAATTCAAGGAGGCAGAAAACATGTTCTTTGCTTTAAATGAAGGACTTGAATTCGACTAGGACAGGGATTTAGGGTTATCCTGCAAGCAGTGTGATTTTAGATGTGGAAAAATTGATTATAAAACAGAGCCATGTAAATACATAGTAAAGCAACAGTGAGGGATGGCACTGAACTGAAAGTTAACGATGCAGGCCACTAGTCCTGTATTAGGAATTTTGGTGATGTAATCAGTCAATTCAGTCACTCAGTCATATTCAACTCTTTGTGACCCCTTGGACTACAGAACACCAGGCCTTCCTGTCCATCACCAACTCCCAGAGTTTACTCAAACTATGTCCATCGAGTTTGTGATGCCATCCAACCATCTCATCCTCTGTCGTCCCTTTCTCCTCCCACCTTCAGTCTTTCCCAGCATCACAATCTTGAGAAAGTAGAGTGAAAAATGTGGATATTAAATTATTTATAAATAAGACTGCTGTAGGACATTGTAAGTTAGGTTAAAAGTTTTTAACATTGTCCTATGCAGAATGAGAATTAACTAAATGCTTTGGGAAAACAATGTGTCGGTGTTGTGTGATAGAATCAAACCTGCATTTTCAAAGATTCTAGTGATCAAGGATATATGGGAGAAGTAATTGAGAGGAAGTTATTGTAGTGGTCCAGGGAAAATATACTGGTGGCTTGAGCAACAGTGCTCAGAGATGTAGGGACATGATACAGCTGATGTATATATTTGGGGGATAATTAATAGAATTTAGAAATGTTTAAATCAATGGATGTGTGGATGAGTGGGGAAGAGTTATCAAGCAAGAATAGAGGTGAGGGAAGCTCCCTGTTCATTGACATGAATGATGCAAGAAAATATATTTGAACTGGTAAATACAAAATACTTATGTATATTTTAATTTTGAGATATTTTAAAGATATCTAATTGGCAAATTACAAAAGAGAGTAATATATTTTTAAATATGAATCTGGAGCTCAGAATGCAGAAGTGTGAGCTGGGTTATAATCTTGGAGATCTTTGATATATAAATGTTAGAAAGAATGGAATGGGAAAAGAAGCATGTCCAAAAATATATCCAGAGGCACTGAGGAGTATAATAGCTAAAATAGTCAGGAAATCCAAGAAATGAGAAATATAAGAAGCTCCCAGAGATGTAAGAACGATTGTGATATCAAAATAGAGTATTTTGAGAAGAAAGGTGTGCCAACTATCAAGTTGTTAAGGTTAATTTCTATAATTAGAAGAATGAGGCCACAAAACCTTTAATGTAGCTTAGGGTTTTTGATACAAAGTCTAAGTTATTATTCTTTATTCCCACCACTTGTTTTAGAGCTTGATAAATGGTTATTAGACTAAACTGTAAAAACAGTTTATAGTCAGAAAGCTTCTACTCAAATCATCTTTTATTTCTATGTAAGTAAAAGTACTACCATATGCTTCCTTTTAGCTTATTTATTTATTAGCAACTGATTTTAATCATGGTGAAATATTCACAATTAACAATAAGGCCATAAGATCTATAATGTTTAATGTTGTATTGTATGATGTAATTAAACACTCCAGTCGTACACAGTGCAAGTGCTTAATTATGCTTATCATCTTTTAAGTATAGTAAACCTGATTTAGTTCTGACTTAATTTCACAGTGATTCTGACCCTGGCTGGTTTTTATTATACATGAATTTCTTGTGCCATCAGGCAGGGAACACGTTTTATTCTCTGTTGCTCAGTATTTCTCAAGAATTGCAGACTATATTTAATAATCTTTTTAATGATCATGATAGTTCAGTTCAGTTCAGTCGCTGCCATTTCCGACTCTTTGTGACCCCATGAATCGCAGCACGCCAGGCTTCCTTGTCCATCACCAACTCCCAGAGTTTACCCAAACTCATGTCCATCGAGTCAGTGATGCCATCCAGCCATCTCATCCTCTGTTGTCCCCTTCTCCTCCTGCTCCCAATCCTTCCCAGCATCAGGGTCTTTTAAATGAGTCAGCTCTTCACATCAGGTGGCCAAACTATTGGAGTTTCAGCTTCAACATCAGTCCTTCCAATGAATATTCAGGATTGATCTTCTTTAGGATGGACTGGTTGGATCTCCTTGTAGTCCAAGGGACTCTCAAGAGTCTTCTCCAACACCACAGTTCAAAGCATCAATTCTTCAGTGCTCAGATTTCTTCACTGTCCAACTCTCACATCCATACATGACTACTGGAAAAATCATAGCCTTGATTAGACGGACCTTTGTTGGCAAAGTAATGTCTCTGCTTTTTAATATGCTATCTAGGCTGGTCATAAATTTTCTTCCAAAGAGTACATGTCTTTTAATTTCATGGCTGCAGTCACCATCTGCAGTGATTTTGGAGGCCCCCAAAATAAAGTCTGACACCATTTCCACTGTTTCTCCATCTATTTCCCATGAAGTAATGGGACCAGATGCCATAATCTTACATTTTTGAATGTTGAGCTTTAAGCTAACCTTTTCACTCCCCTCTTTCATTTTCATCAAGAGGCTTTTTAGTTCCTCTTCACTTTCTGCCATAAGGGTGGTGTCATCTGCATATCTGAGATTATTGATATTTCTCCTGCAATCTTGATTCCAGCTTGTGCTTCTTCCAGCCCAGAGTTTCTCGTGATGTAATCTGCATAGAAGTTAAATAAGCAGAGTGACAATATACAGCCTTGACATACTCCTTTTCCTATTTTGAACCAGTCTGTTGTTTCATGTCCAGTTCTGTTTCTTCCTGACCTGCATGCAGGTTTCTCAAGAGACAGGTCAGGTCATCTGGTATTCATATGTCTTTAAGCATTTTCCACAGTTCATAGTGATCCACACAGTCAAAGGCTTTGGCATAGTCAATAAAGCAGAAATAGATGTTTTTATGGAACTCCTTTGCTTTTTCAGTGATCCAGCAGATGTTGGCGTTTTGATCTCTGGTTCCTCTGCCTTTTTTTAAAACCAGCTTGAATATCTAAAAGTTCACGGTTCATGTATTGCTGAAGCCCAGCTTGGAGAATTTTGAGCATTACTTTACTAGTGTGTGACATGAGTGCAATTGTGTGGTAGTTTGAGCATTCTTTGGCGTTGCCTTTCTTTGGGATTGAAATGAAAACTGACTTTTTCCAGTCCTGAGGCAACTTCTGAGTTTTCCATAATAACGCTTTGCAATTAAATATTTTTATATCACCAAACACTATAAATGCATCCATATATATAGCTGCTGTAAATAAATGATATCAGTCCGCTTGCTGTAATATTTTGAAATGTCTAAATATTCTTTTATGAAAGTGATAGAAGTAACTATAGAAATCTTTTTATAGTTACAATTACTATTATTAATACTATTGTTATTATTTTACCAACACTAATTTGTTGTCCTGGCTTGCATTCCTTCTCTATAGTGGCTTCTAGTTTTCCCTTTGCTAATCCATATTCTTTGCCTTCTTACAAATGTTGAATAAAATGTATCTGTTCTTAGGAATTATTCAAATTGATCCTTAATCCTAATATTAATTGTTTCACTGATTATGTACTCAGGTTAGGCTTTTTAAAATGTTCTCTCTGACATATAGAATTGTAAAGTAAATCAAATGACTTGTTGGTAAGTTAGAGTATATGTATTGTATGCTTGACACTGTTCTTGCTTCTTCAGCACTGCTGAGACGCATAGCTCCAGAGTGTACAATTCATAGTACAGGTGAATAGAATGTCCTAGTACTATGTTACCTCCTATCACCAATGTAACAAGTAGTTTATTTGAGGTTACTAAATACCATGTATACTCATTTTTCTATTCTTGAATTGTTGTGAGTCAGTTGCTAAGTTATGTCCAACTCTTTGTGACCCCATGGAATGGACTGCAGCACATCAGGCTCCCCTGTCCTTCACCATAGCTTTGACCATACAGACCTTTGTTGGCAAAGTAATGTCTTGTTGTTGTTCAGTAGGTTAGTTGTGTCCAACTCTTCTTGATCCTACAGACTTCAGCACTCCAGGCTTCCTTATCATTCACCATCTCCCAAACCTGCTCAAACTCATATCCATTGAGTCAGTGATGCCTTCCAACCATCTTGTCCTCTGTTGACCCCTTCTCCCCCTGTCTTCTATCTTTCTCAGCATCAGAATCTTTTCTAATGAGTTGTCTCTTTGCATCAGGTGGCCAATCTATTGAAGCTTCAGTTTCAGCATCAGCCAATTAATCACCCAATTCATAATCAGGGTTGATTTTGTTTCGAACTGACTGGTTTGATATCATTGGAGTCCAAGGAGCTCACATATTCTTGAATGTTGTCGTGTGCTGTGCTTAGTTGCTCAGTCATGTCTGACTCTTTGCGATCCCATGGACTGTCCCACCAGGCTCCTCTGTCCATGGAGATTCTCCAGGCAAGAATACTGGAGTGGTTTGCCATGCCCTTCTCCAGGGGATCTTCCCAACCCAGGGATTTAACCCAGGTCTCCCGCATTGCAGGTAGATTCTTTATCATCTGAGCCACCGGGTAAGCCCAAGAATACTCTAGTGCATAGCCTATCCCTTCTCCAGGAGATTTTCCCGACCCAGGAATCAAACTGGGGTCTCCTGCATTGCAGGCAGAATTTTTATCAGCTGAGCTACCAGGGAGGCCCCTATATTCTTGAATACTTAACTATAAAAAAATACAATCAACTCTCACTGTAATGGTTTTTGGCCCTTCATTTTCTATGCACTAATATCTTTCTGACTTTTTAGTCAATTTTTATTTTACTTTCAATGAACCAAAGTATGAATACCAAAGTTATGACATTAAGCACCTGACCTGTGTTAAATACTGGATTTTTAAATGCTGGGAAAGGTTGAAGGCAGGAAGAAAAGGGGATGGCAGGGGATGAGATGGTTGAATGGCATCACTAACTTGATGGACATGAGTTTGAGTAAGCTCTGGGGGTTGGTGATGGATGGAGAAGCCTGGCACGCTGCAGTCCACGGGATCACAAAGGGTCAAATACGACTGAGCAACTGAACTGAATTGTGTTAAAGGCATGCTGGTTGGAAGAATGACTAAATTAATTATTGTAGTGAAAAGACAGCATCATTATAGATATGGTGCATCTGAATTCTGTCCTACTAATTATGCCTGTGTGACCAAAAGCAATTTACTTTCTGTTTTTTGAACAGCATTATAATCAGTAAAGTTAGGATATTCATTTATTTATTTAGCAAATTAAGTATCTCCTCTGAGCCATGAACTATTCTGTGTCTAGAAACTGGACATCTAAGGTGAACAAAACAAACAAAGTAGATGATTTATTGAGATTTGCATTCTAGTCAGAAGAAAAACTGGCAATAAATAAATAGATAAAAATACAGTGTTTTGGATTTCACTTATCCATTTCAAAAGGATTATTAAGCAACCATGTGCAAATATACCAGTATACTTCTGGGTTGTGTACCAGGATGCATGGGCATCCCAGGTGGTGTTAGTGGTAATAACCCTTCCTGTCTGTGCAGGAAATGTAAAAGACATGTGTTCTATCCCTGGTCAGAAGTTCCCCTGGAGGAGAGCGTGGAGAACCTTATGGACAGAGGCCTAGCAGGCTACAGTACATAGGGTCTCAATAGGTCAGTCTTGACTGAAGTGACATAGCACAGGACAGCACACCAAGATGAATAGGATAATATGATTGCTCTCAGTCAGGTATATTTAGTAGGAAATATGTCACCAAAATTAAAATACTTAACAGTAAAAGCTTATGTGATAGCAGTAAAGGCAAACGTTTGTGGAATTCAGGAAGAAAGAAGACAACTCTATTTGAAATATGGCCACATGATTTCATATTCCCTTATAATAGTAAGATATTAAAATATAATAATTAATTTATTGATTGACATTTACACAGATATTCAAAAGACCCATGTCAAAATTATCATAATGGGAGGATAAAATATACCCATAATAAATTTTGCAAGGCCACCAGATCCTAAAACCCTCAGATTATATTCTACCTCATTTGGTTAAGGACCTAGTCTTTACCTTGAACCTTAAATTTGATCTTTAGATTTTTACATTGTCCTGTTATTTCTCTGGTCTGTCTCCTATCACTTGTGCGTCACATTCCATCCAGCCCATCCTAACTAGCTTTCACAATACGACTTGCTGAAGAGACCGTCTTTTCTCTACTATATATTCTTGTCTACTTGTCAGAGGTTAATTGACCACAGGTTTGTGGGTTTATTTCTGGGCTCTCTATTCTGTTCCATTGATCCATACATCTGTTTTTGTGCCAGTACTAGACTGTTTCTATTACAGTAGCTTTGTAGCATTGTCTGAAGTCTGGGAGGGTTATGACTCTAACTTTTTTTTTTAACCTCAGGATTGCTTTGGCAATCTTGTATGGTTCTATATAAATTTTAGGATTATTTGTTTTAGTCCTGTGAAAAATTTCATGGATAATCTGATAAGGATCACATTTATTTTTCTTTTCATTTCTGATATTTCATTGTTAGTGTAATGCAACAAATTTCTGTATGTTAATCTTGTGTCCTGCTGCCTTACTAAATTCATTTATCAGTTCTAGTAGTTTTTTTGTGGAGACTTTAGGGTTTTTTATGTATAGAATCTTGTCATTTGCACATAATGGCAATTTTATATCTTCTAATTTGAGTACTTTTTCTTCTTATTTGATGGCTGTGGCTAGGAATTCCAATATTTTGTTGAATGGAAGTGGTGAGAGTGGACATCCTTGTCTTTTTCCAGCTTTTATTAATAGCAGAAAGTAGTTTTACATTGTTGAGTAATATATTGGCTATGGATTTTTTCTTAAATAGCTTTTATAATGTTGATATATGTTCCTTCTAAATTCATTTTGAAAGGAGTTTTTATCATGAAAGGATGTTGAATTTTACCAAGTACTTTTTTATGCATCTGTTGAGATCATCATGTGGTTTTTGTCTTTCCTTTTGTTGATGTGGTGTTTCACATGGATTGATTGCCATATGGTGAACCATCCTTGTGACCTTGGGGTGAATCCAGCTTGATCATGGTGTATGATCTCTTTTGTGTGTTACTGGATTCAGTTTGCTAACATTTCGTTGATATATTTTGCACCTATGTTCATCACAGATATTGGCGTGCAATTTTCTGTCTTCATGTTATGTTTGTTTGATTGTGGTATCAGGTTGATGGTGTCTTCATAAAATGACTTTGGGAGTGTTCCCTCCTCTTCAGTCTTTTTGAAACATGTGAAAAGGATTAGCATATTATTTTCTATATGTTTGGTAACATTCCTCAGTGAAGCCATCCATCCCTGAACTTTTGTTTGCAGGTTTGTTTGTTTGTTTTTTCTTTAATTACAGGTTCTATTCCACTTGCAGTGATCAGTTAGTCTGTTCAAATTATCTTTTCTGCCTTGATTCAGTTTTGGTGAGCTATATGTTTCTAGAAATGTGTCCTTTTTTTTCTAGGTTGTCCTATTTGTTGGCATGTAATTGTTCATAGTATATGTATTTTTTTGTATTCCTGTAGTATAAATTGATATTTCTACTCTTTCACTTGTTCTTTTCTTTATTCAGGTGTACTCTTTTTTCTTCTTGAAGAGCCTGGCCAGATTTTGTTGATTTCATTTACCCTTTCAAAGAACCAGATCTTGGTTTTATTGATTTTTTAAATTGTTTTTTCCTTTTAATCTCTATTTTATTTCCACTCCTGATGCTTTCTGTTTTCCTTGTGCTGACTTTAGGCTTTGTTTTTCCTTTTTCCCTTTTGAAGTTCTTTTAGGTGGTAGGTTAAGTTGTTTGAGTTTTTTCTTATTTTTTGAGGATGGCCTGTATCACATGAACTTTCTTTTAAAAACTGCTTTTGTTGCATCCCATAGATTTGTAAGGTTGTGTATACATTGTCTTTTTTCTCAAGATATTTTTACATTTCTTATTTGATTTCATCATTGATTCCCCATGTTTTTAGTAGCATGCTGTTCATCTGCCATGTAATTGTTTGCTGTTGTTTGTTTGTTTTTGTTTTTCTTTCTGTTGTTGATTTCTAATTTCCTGCCATTGTGGTCAGAAAAGATACTTAAATAATTCCTGTCTTCTTAAATTTGTTGAGGCTTGCTCTGTGTCCTGGTCGATGGTCTTTTCTAGAGAATGTTCCATATGTACTTGAAAGGAATATGTATTCTGATTTTTTTGGAATATAATTTCCTGAAAATATCAACTAAGTTCAACTGCAAAGATATTTATTGCCTTACTGATGTTCTGTTTGAAATATCTATCCATTGGTGTGAGTGGGTTGTGTGTTCCTGTCAGTTTCTCCCTTTATGTCTCAGTCTTTGTTTTATGTATTTGTGTGTTCCTATATTGGTTGTCAATATGTTAATGAATGTAATATCCTCTTTGTGTTTTGATTCTTTTGTCATTATATAATGTATTTCTTTACCTTTCTTTATGGCCTTTGTTTTAAAGTGGTTTGTCTGATTTGAATATTGCTACCCTCACTTTTGTCATTTCTGCTTACATGAAATATCTGTTTTTTTTGTTCCTTCACTTTCAATCTGTGCGTGTCCTTTGCCGTAGCATGGATCTCTTGTAGGTGCCATGTTGTAATATCTTTTTTGTTTTCCCACCCGCCACTCTGTGTTTTTCAGCTGGAGCATTTAGTCCATTAACATTTAGGATAATTATTGATAGAGATATATTTATTTCCATTTTAAACTTTATTTTCCGGTGGATTTTTGTATTTCTTCTTTGTTCCTTTTTTATTTTTCCTTTTGTGATCTAATGGTTTTAATTGTATTATGCTTCTCTTCTTTTTGTTTTTTGTGAATCTATTGTATTATTATTATTTTTACTTTATGATTATCTTGTCTTTCAATTATGTTAACCCATTACTATATCTACTTGCTTTAGATGGGTAGTCATAAGGCTCAAACACATTCCAGAAAAAGGATATTTATATTTCTTTATTCTCCTTGCCCACCTTTTATGATTTTCATGTTCTTTACTACATCTGTTTGTTTTTACTTTTGCAGTTCATCATAATTACTATTGCTTTCACAAAAATTTTTAAGATTTTTAAAAAATCTGAAGTGCTTTCCTTTCCAATTGAGATTTTTTCCTTTCCTGTGAATTCTTGCTTCTTTTCTGTTTAGAGAAGTCCTTTCAACATTTCTTTTAGGTTAGCCTTAGTATTGCTATATTCTTTTAGTTTTTGCTTGTCTGAGAAATTATCTCTCTTTTTATTCCAAATGATAATCTTGCTGGGTTGAGTATCCTAGGTTGCAGATTTTTCACTTCCAGGACTTTGATTAGATCTTGCCACTCACTTTTGTCTTGCACCTTTTCTATAGCCTTATGGGAGTTACTTTGTAATTAACTTTTTTTCTCTTGCTGTCTTTAGACTCCTCTTTTGGTCTTTAATTTTTGCTATTTTAATAGTAATATATCTTGATGTAAGTATGTTTGAGTTTATCTTGGTTGGGACCCTCTGTGCTTCCTGTACCTATTTATCTGTTTCCTTCTTTAGGCTTGGGGAATTTTCAGCCACAGTTTCTTCAAGCATTTCTTCAATCCTCTTTTCCGATTTTTCCCTTTTGGAGGTCCCTGTTTTGCATAGATTGCAACACTTCTATGTCACAGTCCCCAAAGTGTTATGTATTGCTTTCATATTTTTAAATTTGTCTT
Source organism: Antilocapra americana (assembly GCA_007570785.1). Taxonomy (NCBI): domain Eukaryota; kingdom Metazoa; phylum Chordata; class Mammalia; order Artiodactyla; family Antilocapridae; genus Antilocapra; species Antilocapra americana. The sequence continues at coordinate 28,899,086 of ML661885.1, forward strand.
TCTGTCTGTCATTCTAATTATGTAGTTTCCATTATTCGATCATCAAGATAATTTTTTTCATTTTTCATCATTTTCAAGTTTAATGTTGATTTCCTTTAGCTTAGTCTTTTTCTCAACAAATGAGTTTTCTAATTTTAATGGGCTCCTCTTTATTTTTTCTAGTTCTTTTTCCAGTAATCTCCATTTCTGTCCATAGGTTTTCTTAATTCCTTCAGTAATTTCATTACCTCCTTTTTGAACTTGGGATCTGATAGACTGAAGATACTTGTTTCATTGTTTGTTCTTTCAGGGAAATTCTCTTAATTTAATTGTGAATGATTCTTTTGCTTCTTTAGTTTACTTATATCTCTCTGACTCTATGAGTTTAATAGAAGTGTTATCTACTGTGGTCCCTATGTAGGAGTGTCCCTGTATAGCTTTTGTGAATCTAATGTTTTTGAGAAGAGGTTTGTTTTTAGTATGGGTGCCTGCCACATGTTTTCTCAGTGTGTGTGGACCATTATCCCCTTGATGGGAATGTGACTGTTTTTGTGGTAACCCGAATCTGCATTGATAGTTGAGTGGGGCCTCTTTGTTCTGTGGTTGTCACTACCCTGTCAAAACATATTCTCCTATCAAGGCAGTTGTTGGAGTCGATGCCGCCAAATCTATTTCTGAACTGTAGTGTGAGGTAGGCAGGACTGGAGTGCTCACACTAGGAGAGGAGCCACTGAGTATTCCTTTGCAGAAACTATTCACTGGGAAGTGCACTCTGTGGTGTTACCTATCATATGTGCAGGCTCACAAAGTACAGTATTTCTGGCACTGCCATTGTCCAGGACCTCAGATGTGGGAACTTAGGGACTTGGCCAGAGTGTCTTTAAAGAGATGTACTCATAAAGATGGTAGCAAAGATTCATTGGTAGAGAACTACTGAGGTCAGGCACTGGAAGTGCCATAGCTGTGCACCTGTGGTGGCCTGTAGGAGCTACTGTGTCAGCCCAGGCTGCAGCCAAGCAGCTGTGTGGGCACTCACAGAGCTTGCAGTTGCTATTACCAGACCTGCTCCAGCCATGAAAGTTCCAGTAATCCACTCAGATGCACAATGGGACATCCAAATTCTTTAATTCTGCTTTTTTTTAAAATCGAATTTCATATTTACGTCATTTCTTTTTTCTTGCACTTTACTATAAGCATTCATGAGAAACTAGACCGCTCTATTGACTGTTTGTTAGAAATTCCCTTAGCCAAATATCAAAATTCACCACTCACAAGTTTGGCCTTTCAGAAAGGAATATCTAAAAGATATTCACGACCCAGATAATCATGATGATATGATCACTCACCTAAGCCAGACATCCTGGAATGTGCAGTCAAGTGGGCCTTAGGAAGCATCACTACAAACAAAACTAGTGGAGGTGATGGAATTCCGGGTGAGCTGTTTCAAATCCTGAAAGATGATGCTGTGAAAGTGCTGCACTCAATATGCCAGCAAATTTGGAAAACTCAGCAGTGGCTCCAGGACTGGAAAAGGTAAGTTTTCATTCCAATCCCAAAAAAAGGCAATGCCAAACAATGCTCAAACTACCACACAATTGCACTCATCTCACACGCTAGTAAAGTAATGTTCAAAATCCTCCAAGCCAGGTTTCAGCAATACGTGAACCGTGAACTTCCAGATGTTAAAGCTGGTTTTAGAAAAGGCAGAGGAACCAGAGATCAAATTGCCAGCATCTACTGGATCATCAAAAAAGCAACTGAGTTCCAGAAAAACATCTATTTCTGCTTTATTGACTATGCCAAAGCCTTTGACTGTGTGGATCAATATAAACTGTGAAATATCTGAAAGAGGTGGAATACCAGACCATCTGACCTGTCTCTTGAGAAACCTGTATGCAGGTCAGGAAGAAACACTTAGAACTGGACATGGAACAACAGACTGGTTCCAAATAGGGAAAAGAGTTCATCAAGGCTATATATTGTCACTGTGCTTATTTAACTTATATGCATAGTACATTATGAGAAACACTGGACTGGAAGAAGCACAAGCTGGAATCAAGATTGCCATGAGAAATCTCAATAAACCTCAGATATGCAGATGCCACCAACCTTATGGCAGAAAGTGAAGAGGAACTAGAAAGCCTCTTGATGAAAGTGAAAGAGGAGAGTGAAAAGACTGGCTTAAAGCTCAACATTCAGGAATCTAAGATCATGTCATCTGGTCCCATCACTTCTGGGAAATGGATGGGGAAACAGTGGATACAGTGTCAGAATTTATTTTGGGGGGCTCCAGAATCACTGCAGATGGTGATTGCAGCCATGAAATTAGAGGATGCTTCTCCTTGGAAGGAAAGTTATGACCAATCTAGATAACATATTAAAAAAGCGGAACATTACTTTGCCAACAGATGTCCGTCTAGTCAAGGCTATGGTTTTTCCAGTAGTCATGTATGGATATGAGAGTTGGACGGTGAAGAAAGCTGAGTGCCCAAGAATTGATGCTTTGAACTGTGGTGTTGGAGAAGACTCTTCACAGTCCCTTGGACTGCAAAGAGATCCAACCAGTCCATCGTTAAGAGATCAGTGCTGGGTGTTCATTGGAAGGACCGATGTTGAAGCTGAAACTCCAATACTTTGGCCACCTTATGTGAAGAGTTGACTCGTTGGAAAGGACCTTGACGCTGGGAAGGATTGAGGGCTGGATGAATAGGGGATAAAGGAGGATGAGATGGCTGGGTGGCATCACCCACTCAATGGACATGAGTTTAGGTAAACTCCAGGAGTTGGTGATGGACATGGAGACCTGGCATGCTGCAATTCATGGGGTTGCAAAGGTTCAGACATGACTGAGTGACTGTACTGAACTGAACTGATATATGTAATTGACACTGTAAATATTAGCAGCTTTTTAAAAATCCATTGAGAGTCAAAGCTCAGCAATGATAAAGAGCTGTATTATTTACAAGATGATACATTTTTCTTTTTGAAAGAAAAAACATCCAAATTTTTGTTGGTAGATAAAATATGAAGGCAAAAAATGAATTTATTATATTAATTTGCATCATAAAAAGTAGAGAAAAGTTTGAAATTGGAATTTCTGGTTGTAATATCTGCCTTGGGTTTATCATAACATTCATGTATTTAGTATATATACAGACATTTAATCATTTATTTATTGATGTCTGGGCTTATATTAAAATATAATATTCTCATATACAATTTTTAATACTTCAATGATGTTTTGGGTTTATTGCAATTAATTTGAGTTATTACCAGTGATGTTTATGCACTTGTATTTTTATTTTTTCTTTGTTAAAGGTATCTTGTTGAACTTGGTTGGTGATAGTTTGAATTCTTAGCACTGTTGAAAAGGAAAGGCAGCTATTTTCATATAAATAGTCTGAACACATTGTGTCTGTTACCACAAGTGACCCAGAATTTTCAATTTAAATGAAATTATTAAGGGAGTAGAACTGAAGATCATTTTTTTTCTGCTTACAACACTTTCTCAAAACAGATATTGCCAAATACACTATAGTTTGTACTAAGATTTTATTAGATTTTTATTTCTCAAGTGAAATGAAAACATTTTTAGTGTTTTAAAAAGATTGGATTTACAAGCCCTTGTAAGCCAGGATTAACCAAAGTGTTTTGAATTTGTCACCAAACTTTTGGTAGTTCTAAGATTAAAAATTTTTAGTTACCAGTGGTGTAAGGAAGGTCTCACTAGTTTGAATGACATCCTTTAGTCAGCCTCTGAAAGATCTTAAGGAATAGTTTAAAATGAAGGGAATAGTTTAGAACAAAGGTCCTAAAGTTGAAGGGAACTTTGTTTAATTTAAGGAAATGGAAAATGAACACTGTGGCTCGAGGTTAGTGAGAGGTCTGTGGATTGTGATCATTAAGGTTATGGTAAGAATATTGGTTTCATTCTAAATTTAAGAAAAGCTATTCAGATGTTACAAATATGAAAATGTGATTGATATCACTAATTTCCACTGTAAAAAATACTCTTTACTTCCTTTTAGCAAATAAATTTTATTGGTACAAGAGAGAAAACCCATGTCTGATACATGTCTCTTATGTCTCCTGCATTGATAGTCGGATTCTTTACCACCTCGATATTTGTTAATATATTTTTTGAAATACAGATATACTTTACATATTTTTAAATATATATTTTTTTACACTCATTATTTTATTTTCACACACATATATATCTGTATTTATAGTTGTGTATGTGTGAATTTAAGCATTTTTCAATGTGTCTCCTGCTGAGACAATTCATAGTGATCTCTTATCATTTCAGACTCAGCTGATTAGCAACCTTAATTGCATTTGCAACTTTAATTATCTTGCCATGAAAAATAACAAAGGCATGGGTTACCAGGATGACATCTATTGTGGGGGGTTGGATTTTATTTTGCTGAACACACAGTGTTAACACAGGTTTTCTAAATCCACATGTTTATTAGCTGTGTGATGGAGGATAAATTTATTACCCTCCCTCAGCTTATTTTCTCTTCTTTAAAATAGGCTTGCCTGTGAACAAGGCTTAATTAACAACACAATGTCAACCAGAGGTTCTGCATAATATATATGCTTGGTCAATGAAGTTACTTAATCCAATGTACCTCACAATTTGCTATGTCCCTGTAGATTTCAGGTAGAAACAAAGATGATAACTCAAGAAGAAATTTCCTAATTGGCTAAAGTACTTTTGCTAAAATGATTCATTTTCTTGATGTGGATCTAAAAAACAAAAGAGATAAACATAAAAGAGCTTTTACTATATAATACATCTTTTTATGCATTGTATGCATTTTCTTTCTTTTCTGTCTTCTGGTTTATTTGTTGACAGTAGCAATAAAATAATCCTCCGAAATAGTCCAGATTTTAAATATTACTAGATGCTTTAAGAGGTATTTGAATGAATGTTTATTTTAAAATCTTCCTATTTTATTTATAATAATTCTTAGTTTGAGATTTTAAAATATAACATATTAAAAAAAACTGCACAGATCCCCAATTTTCTGAGAAATTGAGCTTTAATGAACTTTAGCTATTTGGTAGGGTTTTCTTCCTTTGTTTTAATCAACAGTATTTTTGTTTGTTGGTTGTTTGGTTGGGAAAACTCAACCATTGTATAGCATTTTTGAAGACAGAGCCAAGCCTCTTCATTTCCAGACTGAGAAAGGGACTTAACTGTTATATTCCTTGGGGAGGTGTTTGGGCCTAGCTAGATCTGGGAATTAAATAGCACAAGGCAGTGAAGCTTTTACTTGCCCTCCTCATTAGGAGCATTTAAAATAGCTGTGGTAGCTAGTTGTAACAAATCCATCTTCATAGAAAACAATGGCACACTCAGAAGCACGTAATAATATACACATGAAGCATTAATACTCTACCCTGATAGCATTTTCCTGAGGGACAAGAAAAGCAGATGTTTTTTTCCCCAGTTAACACAGTTGATTGTGCTTGACTAATCCTTTTGCTAATCTTGTCTGGTGTCAATCTTTTGGTTTTTAGTGAAGGTTTCCTTTGGGGATTTAACAGCACACATGGCTGACCTGCATGCTTCTTTATCTTCAGGGCTCTAGTAAAATATTAGCACACAAAGCTGAATTGATTTGAAAACATAAGGCACAAAGAAGCTGATTTTATGCAAATGTTAACACTCTATAAAAAAGCATTTGGACATCATTTAAAGTGCAGCTTTACCTCACTAACTGCCTCACTGACATTTGGGTGGATGCTAAAATTAACTGTTTAGAAAAATACAAATTTTGTTGTTCCTGGGGCTCTGCATGTAAATGTGGGTGTACTGGATACCTCTCTTCACCCTTGGTATGATTGTGCAGCCAAGTTTTCATTTCTCATGCCAAGAGAGAAATTATTCAGAACAGCAGAGTATCAAAACTTGTTTACATTTGGCTTTGGGCTTAACCTTCCAAGTTATAATTGGCTTTGGACTCTATAAAAATTTGTTTGTATTCTCTAACCACATGGAAATTGACATCTTGAAAGGGTGATCCAGATAAGTAGTAGGGGGCAAGATTTTGGATGAACAATATAAGCTAAAAATTTATACTTTGATTGCCTGTAATTTTTGGTCAATACATTTTTGCCATAGCCACTTTTGTTGTATTAGAATCTGACACATATTTCTTATAGTAATGCATTGTACAAGATTGATGCTCAGATTATCAGCTGAATAAATGAAATCACTATTTAAATGTAGCATATATCACTGACAGGTTTTTTACAGTTTATTTATTCTTCACTTTTAAAATTGATGAAATGAAAACCTAATTTTGATTGCCACATACACATGTATATAAAAAACGCTTTGTTTTTAGACAAAAAGTTTTATTACAGGAAGTTAAAGAACAGTCAAAACAAAAATATACAATAGTAATCTGTATAATTTTCCATTTCATCCATCTCATGTCACCAGATAGTTGTAGACTATACTATTCTATCCTTTCCAAAGAAAGACAAAAAAGAAGTAACACGTATTAAATCAGCCTAAAAGTACATCCAGAGCATTGTTGCTAAGGATATACATTTGAGATACAGAAATACAAATACTCCTTTAGTTTAGAAAGTAATATTAAAAAAGAAGGATATCATTAAGGTGTCAGATTTCATTACTTTAAATAAGAACGAATTTCTTGATAAGCATACAAAGTCTGCTGTTGTTAAGTGGATATATTTTGATGTGTTGTATATTTTGTCAATACTGATGTAATATGCAGCTGACTCTTGAACAATGTGAAGGTTAGGAACATGGACTCCAGCACAGTTAAAATTTGCATATAAGTTTTTATTTTTGGCTCACTGATAAAGAATCTGCCTACCAATGCAGGAGACAGGTGACGCGAGTTCTATACCTCTGTCTGGAAGATCCCCTCGAAGAGGAAATGGCAGTCCACCTCAGTATTCTTGCCTGGAAAACCCTGTGGACAGAGGCCTGGGGCGGGCTACATTCAGTGGGGTTGTGAAGAGTCAGACACGGACACGTACACGTCTCTGGGTTAGCTGAATTCTGCTTCTGTGGGCTTAACCAAGCATAGGTCGTGTGACACTGTCATATGTACATACTTACTGAAAAAAATCCACATATAAGTGAACCTTTATAATTCAGACCCATGTTCTTCAAGGGTCAGCTGTAATCATAAATTTGCACAAGAGCATTATGTCAGTATTGCCTAATCCCACTAAAATTATTAAAGTAAATAATTTTACTTGAAATAGTCTATAGATGGATTTGTTATAACCTCATTTTCTTTGGCATTTTAAGGTTGTGTATTTATGCATTTGTTTGCTTGTTAATTTCTTGGGCTCCAAAATCACTGCAGATAGTGACTGCAACCATGAAATTAAAAGACACTTGCTCCTTGGAAGCAAAGTTATGACCAACCTAGACAGCATATTAAAAAGCAGATGTTACTTTGCTGACAAAGATCCATCTAGTCAAAGCTATGTTTTTTTCCAGTAGTCATGTATGGATGTGAGAGTTGGAACATAAAGAAAGCTGAGTGCTGAAAAATTGATGCTTTTGAACTGTGTTGTTGGAGAAGACTCTTGAGAGTCCCTTGGACTGCAAGGAGATCCAACCAGTCAATCCTAAAGGAAATGAATATTCCTTGGAAGGGTTGATGCTGAAGCTGAAGCTCCAATACTTTGGCTACCTGATGCAAAGAACTGACTCATTGGAAAAGACCCCGATGCTGGGCAAGATTAAAGGCAGGAGGAGAAGGGAACCAACAGAGGACGAGATGTTTGGATGGCATCACTGACTCAATGAACATGAGTTTCAGCAAGCTCTGGGAGTTGGTGATGGACAGGGCAGCCTGGTATGCTGCCGTCCATGGGATTGCAAAGAGCTGGACATGATGGAGCAACTGAAATGAACTGAACTGAACTGCCTGTTCAGTATGTGTGCATGGCTACTAAGTCACTTCAGTCATGTCCAATTCTTTGTGGTCCTGAGGACTATAGCCCTCCAGGCTCTTCTATCCATGAAATTCTCCAAGGAAGAATACTGGAGTTGATTGGGTTGCCATGCCCTGATTCAGGGGATCTTCCAGACCCAGAGATCCAACCGGCATATCTTATTTCTCCTGCATTGTAGGCAAATTTTTTACCGCTGAGACACAGAGGAAGCCCATGTTAGTGTACATGCACACATATTTTACATTGTGTTATCAGTCTAAAACCTTAATTGTGAATTATAAAGCCATTAAAAAGCTTTCTATTAGTATAATAAATATAAACGTTTTATTTGAAATATTTAATTTGAAAGTTTAAATATTCTCTTTAAATCATATTTTTGAGAAATTAACTCAGAATAATAATTCAAAACAGCACAGAAATATTATAATCATAGTTTTATTTTCATAAATCACCATAATCTTGTGATTGAAACTTACTAATAAACCAAATCTAGAATGTAAAGTGTATATTATATTCCAGTTGTTTACACAGTGTGAAATTTTGTATTTAATTATTTTTCCTATTGATTCTTATTCAAATATAGAGAATGATGAATTGAAATAAGAATTTGCCATAAACATTGTTTATTTTCATCATGTATGTTTTGACTTAGGAGGGGCTTTCTAGAGAAAATATGGAAAATCCTTGTTTTCTATGTCTTCGGTTTGATTTGGTCTTTTTTCCACATTTGGGCATCTCTTTCAATTTCTCCATATTTCCTGCACCATTGTATATGTTGGTATACTATATTCTTGACTTTTTCTCACTTGCTTTTTTTTTTTCAAAATCAAACTGCAGTGTGTACTGAGATTAGACCAGTTCTCTTAGATGGCTTCATTTGAAACCTGGCTCTACCACTTTTTAACCGTGTGGTTTTGGGGTAGTTAGAGACCTTTCTGTGCCCCAATTTTCTCTTATGTCAGATACAAATAATTATTGTTTTATTTCATTGTTTTTGTCATAGAGTTATTATTAGGATTACATTTGATGATCTATTTCAAAAGGTTAAAACAGTGCCTTCATATACACAATGAATATTACCCATTAATAACTGAAATTGACTAAGTTTCATTAAATATCTAGTGTCTTCTGACTTTATTGGTTTGGAGTAGAATTCAAATAAAACCTATATTTAAAATACAGTAAAATCAGGAGCAGATTGAGAGAGAGCTAATGTAAGCAATCAGGTTCTGTGGAAGACTTCAAATTATACTAAAATACTTTAATAATTTGCCCTTTCTCAGGGCTCCACATGGACAAAGATTTGATACTTTTTCCCTCACTTTAATAATTTGCCCTTTCTCAGGGCTCCACATGGACAAAGATTTGATACTTTTTCCCTCACTTTCTTTTCTCTTTTACTACTCTATTTTGTAGCAGAAAAATGAGCAACAATGAGCAGCACTGAATCTGTCATTTAACTAGTAGAGATGATAAGAGTGAAATGAAATATGCGGAACTGAGAGTGGCTTCTTATCACCCTGCTGTGGCAATTTTGCCAGAAGAAGTAGCAAGGCAATTGTGCCATCAACTTGTAGGAACCTTCCTACATACAAAAATAAAACTTCAAAGACACTGATAAGAAAAATAGAAAATATGTAACTGCAGCTCATTCTGCTGAGGGTGGAGAGCAGGAGAGTGTGCGCTAGACCTTGGACTGGCAAATAAAGGCCTGGGGTGGGGGTCAGTGTGCCTCAGTTTCCTCCCCAACAACAATTGAATATTTATAATATCTGAAAATTGAGGAGGCTTACCTGGTGGCTCAGACAGCAAAGAATTTGCCTGATGCAGGAGATGTGAGTTCAATCCCTGGGTTGGGAAGATCCCCTGGAGAAACAAATGACAACCTACTCCAGTACTCTTGCCAAGAGAATCCCCTGGAGAGAGGAGTTTGGTGGGCTACAATCCTTGGGGTTGCAAAGTCGAACACGACTGAGTGACTGACACACAGTTGAGAAATTGTTGGCAAAAAGTAAGGGAATAAATGTGCACTAGCAAAATAATGATAATTTTACCAATAAAAATACAGCTTAGAATTAATTTAAGTAAATTGAATTAGATGGTGCAATTTATGAGAATCAGATTTGTCCTAGGGTCTGTGTAATTCTAGAGCCCCCACTTCTAGACCTACCATAAAACTGTCTCTCTAATAATTGTCCAAGAAATTTCATGGACATACTGGGGAGCAAATAAAAAATATATTTAACCAGATAAAATATTATTTAGGTAACAACTATAAACCAACCTTGTTCTGTGTACTTGGGATAATTCAGTGACTAATGAAGTCAACATTGCATGACATTTATATTCTGCAGGTAAATTAGAAAGAGATGGTCAAACCAAAATCAGATTGCTTATATTCTTTGCAGCCGAAGATGGAGAAGCTCTATACAGTCAGCAGGAACAAGACAGGGAGCTGACTGTGGCTCAGATCATGAACTCCAATATTGCAACATTCAGATTTAAATTGAAGAAAGTAGAGAAAAACACTAGACCATTCAGGTATGACCTAAATCAAAAGCTTACAATTATACAGTGGAAGTCACAAATAGATTCAAGGGGTTAGATCTGATAGACGGAGTGCCTGATGAACGATGGACAGAGGTTTGTGACAATGTATAGGAGGCAGTGATCAAGACCATCCTCCCTAAAAGAAATGCAAAACGGCAAGATGGCTGTCTGAGGAGGGCTTACAAGTAGCTAAGAAAAGAAGAGGCACATAAGACAAGGGAGAAAAGGAAAGATATATTCATCTGAATGCAGAGTTCCAAAGAATAGCAAGGAGAAATAAGAAAGCTTTCCTCAATGATCAATGCAAAGAAATAGAGGAAAACAACAGAATGGGAAAGACTAGAGATCTGTTCAAGAAAATTAGAGATACCAAGGGAAAATTTCATGCAAAGATGGGCACAATAAAGGACAAAAATGGTATAAACCTAACAAAGCAGAATATATTAAGAAGAGGTCAAAAGAATACACAGAAGAACTATACAAAAAAGATCTTGATGACCCAGATAACCACAATGGTGTGATCACTCACCTAGTGCCAGACATCCTGGAGTGTGAAGTCAAGTGGGCCTTAGGAAATATCACTACGAACAAAGCTAGTGAAGGTGATGAAATTCCAGCTGAGCTGTTTCAAATCCTAAAAAAATTATGTTGTGGAAGTCCTGCACTCAATATATCAGCAAATTTGGAAAACTCAGCAGTGGCCACAGGACTGGAAAAAGTCAGTTTTCATTCCAATCCCTAAGAAAGGCAATGCCAATGAATGTTCAAACTACCACACGATTGTCCTCATCTCACATGATAGCAAACTAATGCTCAAAATCCTCCAAGCTAGGGTTCAACAATACGTGAACCAAGAACTTCCAGATGTTCAAGCTGAATTTAGAAAAGGCAGAGGAACCAGAGATCAAACTGCCAACATCCAGTAGATCATCAAAAAAGCAAGAGAGTTCCAGGAAAACATCTACTTCTGCTCATTGACTAGCCAAAACCTTTGACTGTTGGATCACAACAAACTGGAAAATTCTTAAAGAGATGCTAATACCAGGCCACCTTACACGCCTCCTGAGAAATCTTTATGCAGGTCAAGAAGCAACAGTTAGAAACGTATATGCAACAGTGAACTGATTCCAAATTGGGAAAGGAGTACACAAGGTTGTATATTGTCACCCTGTTTATTTAACTATATGCAGAGTATATCACACAATATGCCAGACTGGATGAAGCACAAACTGGAATCAAGATTGTAGGGGGAAATGTCAATATCCTCAGATATGCAGATGTTGCCACCATAATGGCAGAATGTGAAGAGGAACTCAAGAGCCTGTTGATGAAAGTGAAAGAGGAAAGAGAAACAACTGGCTTAAAATTTAACATTGAAAAAACTAAGACATGACATCCTTTCCCATCATTTCACTGCAAATAGATTGGAAACAATGGAAGTAGTGAGAGAATTTACTTTCTTGTGCTCCAAAATCACTGCAGATGTTGACTGCAGCCATGAGATTAAATTCGCTTGCTCCTTGGAAGAAAATCTATGACAAACCTAGATAGCATATTAAAAAGCAGAGATATAGTGGCAAAGATCCATCTAGTCAAAGTTATGTTTTTTCCAGTAATCATGTGTGGATGTTATCGCTGGACCATAAAGAAAACTGAGCACCAAAGAATTGATGTTTCTGATTTATGGTGTTGGGGAAAATTCATGAGAGTCCCGTAGGCTGCAAGGTGATCAAACCAATCAGTCTTAAAGGAAGTCAGTCCTGAATGTTCATTGAAAGGACTAATGCTGAAGCTGGCCAATACTTTGGCCACCTGGTGCGAAGAACTGACTCATTAGAAAACACCCTGATGCTGGGAAAGATTGAAGGCAAGAGGAGAAGGGGATGACAGAGGATGAGATGGTTGGATGGCATCACCGACTCAATGGACATGGATTTGAGCAAATTCCAGTAGTTGGCAATGGTCAGGGACTCCTGGTCTGCTGCAGTCCATGGGGTCACAAAGAGCTGGGCATGACTGAGCCAGTGAACTGAGTAGAATGTTACAAATAGGAAAGTGTGATTGATACCATTTAATTTCCACTTTAAAAATACTATTTACTTTCTTTTAGTAAATACATTTTATTTGTACAAGAGATAAAACATGAGTTGATGTTGGTAAGATATTAATTTTGTTCCACTGAGAAATGATACAGCATGGATAGATAAGTCAACCAAAAATATAGGGAGAAATAGACAAATATTTTATACATATAAAGTTAGTAACATGGTCTTCTTGGTGGCCAGGTGGTAAAGAATCTGCCTGCAATGTGGGAGACCTAGGTTAGTCCCCTGGGTCAAGAAGAGCACCTCCAGAAGGGAATGACTACCCACTCCTGTATTCTTTCCTGGAGAATTCCATGGGGAGTCCTCTCCCCTGGTGGGCTACACTCCATGGTGTCACAATGAGTTGGACATGGCTGGATCAACTAACACTTTCACTTCAATGTTGATAGCATAGTGACTGGACAAAATTAATACTCAAATATATAACTCCTGTTAGCTTTGTTAACATGATTGCTATCTTCCAAGAATGTAATATCTTTCTTAAAAATTTTGAAAAATATACATACTCTAAGTTCAGTGAACTTGGAGAGGGGAGACACTACAATTTTATTAAGAAAAAAATCATTTAAAGTTCATATAAAAGCCAGTGATATCCTGCAAAACCATTCTATTCTATATCATTTAATATAAATATTTTCATTACTAATTAAATTCCAAGCATATGGGGGCTTCCCTGGTGGCTCAGATGGTAAAGAATTTGTCTGTGATGCAAAAGACCAAGCATATATCTAAATCTTGTCTTTTATAAAATAGATCAACAGATTCACTCATTTTAAAATTTCCATTTTCCAAGTAAATTTGGCTCAAGTTTTATAATTTTAGATATGGTAAAACACTCCAAGATATTTATAAAAATAAATGCAAGACATAAATTACTGTTCAGCGATCTGGCCTACGAAATAGAACAGGGAGAAAACTCCTCAAAAATGCATCAGATTTAAATGTGAAATTGAAAATTCTGTTTGTATAATTTACAACAATTATTTGACAAAATGAGTTCCAGTGGACAGTGTATCACTATGAAATGGAAAGATTTTGGAAAGGGTAATTGATACACAAACTGACTAATATGTTTTATTAAAATTGAAGATTCCCCTTAGGCAATTGAGTGGACAGTGAAAGAGATTTTACTAAATGATGTAGATTGAAAAATCATCAGTATACCTGGAGTGTAGTTGACGTAAAGAGAGTGGATACTATCACCCTGGAAGAAAGTATATATTTTTAAAAGAAGAATAGAAGCCTAGGGAGCTCTGATATTAAAGTAACTGATAGAGACATAAGAGGCAATGTGATAGAAGCATAAGAAGTTTTAGACAACTAAAAGTGTAATCAGGAAAATATTTCACAAGAAGCCAAAGAAGAGGGGAGTAATGAAGTAATAACTGTGCCATCTGTCACTGAGAGTCTTAGTTAAAAATATTGAACAAGTGTGTGTCCTTTAGGACGTCAATGTTGAATTTAGAAGAAAGGGTTCAATGGAAAGTATGAAGAAAAAAAAAAAGATTTCAGTCCGTTGAGGGATGACTGGGAGATAAATAAGTAGAAACATTAAACAAAGGTAAAATTTCTGAAGAATTTGGAAAGGGAAGAGGAAAAAATTACTTTTAGAAAAGAATAGTTAATAGACCAAGATAAATTTAGTTTATCTTCCTATTTGGAGGTGGATGATGTTGGCTTCAATCTTACATGGACTTTTAGGATAATATTGGAGAGAGATTTATCAGCTTAAGTGTTCTCAAGTGAAGACCCTGAGTTAAGTAGAAGATAGGGTCAAGTACCCAAGTGAATGGAGTAGCGATTTTGCATGAATTATTACAGTGATTGTTGATCCTAACTATGCATTAGAATTACCTATTGAGCAAGTAAATAAGAATCTTGGGGTTGGGGCTGATGTGTGTGAAAATGTTTGTTGCTCAGTTGTATCCAATTCTTTGCTACCCCACGAAATGTGGCCTCTGTTCGTGGAATTCTCCAGGCAAGAAAACTGGAGTCGGTTGCCATTCCCTTCCCTAGGGCATTTTCTCGATCCAGGGATCAAATCAAGGTTTCCCACATTGCAGGCAGATTCTTTACCATCTGAGCCATCAGGGAAGCCTGGGGCTGATTTATAGTTATTTTAAAAGGTTCTACACAGATTTCTGATATTCAGTCCATGTTGAAACAGAGGTTATAGGCCTTTGGAAATTTTGAGGGCAATCATACCCTGAATATTCTTTCTTTTTAAAATGTAGTAGCATTGAAGTTTGCCTTCTGAGAGTAATAATAATAATCACATGGATGGAGACTTGGGAACAGCAATGGAGGTTAAAAATGAAATATGAACAAAGACAAGGCTTATGTAAAATAGAAAAAAAATGAGATGGTAGCTACTACCTTAATACCGAAACCATAGTTTCAAATTGCGAATTTCTAGGCTGGTTTCTGGACTTGCTGTATCAAAACCTCTGGGAGTGACACCCCAGAAGTCAGCTGTCTCTAAGGGACGCCCAAATCACACTAAACTCTGAGAATGATGACTTGGCTAGTCCTGGATGTCTGGATGGTGCTCAGTTTCTAATTTCCATCTCAGAGAATTCAGGAAGAGGTGGCCCAGATCTGAACAGTCTTTTGGAGATTTAGGGCACATCTCATGATATATTTGCTGACTTGAAAGGAGAATATCTATTTTTAAGGTTTTCCTCTCTTTTATTTTATAACATTTTTAATTAAAATATAATACCTATAAAGAAAGGTTACAACTTATAAGTGTACAGCTAGATACATTTTCACAAAATAAACATATCTGTGGTTCTAGAACCCAGATCAGGAATATAATATTACTAGAAATTCCTTGAGTATTCCCTCCTGGTCATTATTTGTCCTTCCCTGAAACTAAGCATCCCTCAGAATTTCTAGCACCATATTATTTTTTGCATATTTTCAGTTCTATAAAATGGAATCTTACAGTATGTACTCTTCAGTGTCATTCTTTGTGACTCATCATATTGCTTCATATAGTAATAATTTCTTCATTTTCACTGATGGTTCCTTCATTATAGGACGAAACCACCATTCATGTATATGTAATTTCTTTGATGAACATTTAGGTTCTTTCTGGATTTGATTATTATAAATAATCCATGAACATTTTTATAAATATCTTTCAGTGCATCTGAGAATATGTAGCAGTACAAATATTGTCATATGGTAGTTAGAGTTTTATTAGATAGCAACCAATAACTTTTCCAAAGTGACTGTAATAATTTAAAGAGTTATCAGGGGGACACAGACATTTAGTTTGTTTCATTTTTTTACTAAACTTTTATGTTATCAATTTTTGTCATTTTAAACTTTGTGGTGTGTGTGTCAGAGAAGGCAATGGCACCCCACTCCAGTACCCTTGCCTGGAAACTTCCATGGATGAAGGAGCCTGGTAGGCTGAAGTCCATGGGGTCGCTAGGAGTCGGACATGACTGAGCGACTTCACTTTAACTTTTCACTTTCATGTATTGGAGAAGGAAATGGCAACCCACTCCAGTGTTCTTACCTGGAGAATCCCAGGGACGGAAGAGTCTGATAGGCTGTCATCTATGCAGTCGCAGAGAGTCGGACATGAGTGAAGTGACTTAGCAGCAGCAGCAATGTGTATGTAGTAGAGAGTTAAAGTGATTTTAATTTTAATCTCCTTGATGACCATTGAGTCCATTTCTTATATGTCCATTGGCAATTCCTCTGCTTTCAATTGTGAGATGCCAATTATAATGTTTTGTCTGTTTTTCTATTAAGGTGTTTGCTTGTTACTTAATGATTTGTAGTTTTCAATATAGTTTGGATGAAACCTAATCAATTATGTATATTGGAAGTATCTTCCACTTTGTGCCTGGATTCTCCTAGTGAAATCACTTAAAGGATAGATTTCCTAATTTTAATGTAGTGTAATATGCCTATTTAAGAAAACCTGGACAATCCTAAGGATATTTTACTTTGTTTCAGAAACTGAGGGCTTCCCAGGTGGTGCTAGTTATAAGGAATCTACCTGCTAATGCAGGAGATGCAGGAGACATGAGTTAGATCCTTGGGTTGAGAGATCACCTGGAGTAGGAAATGGCAACCCACTCCAGTATTCTTGCCTGGAAAATACCACGGACAGAGGTTTGTGACTGATTACAGCCCACAGTGTTGTACAGAGTCAGGCATGACTGAGCACATATGCTGAATCTGAATTGTTTCACCTTTTTTATTTAAATCTGTGGTTCAAATGTGGATATCCAATTGATCAAGCACCATTTAATGAAAAGATGTTCTTTTCCCACTGCTCTGCAGTGCCTCATTTGTCACAAATCAAATGTTTAAGTGTCTTTGTGTGTATGCAGTTGTGTATTTTCCTGAAGTCTTTTTTCTGTTCCATTGGTTGACTGATCTACATTTACTTTTAATCTCTCATTGTTTTGATTAGCATAGCTTTATAATAATAAATCTTAATGCTGGTTACTTAAATGTATCTTCCTCTTTAATATTATTTTAGATATTCTTATTAGTTTTTTGAATTTCAAGATAATTTAAAAATAGCTTGTCAGTTTACATACTTGTATCCACACATGCACACATACACATTCAAAAATTTTGATTGCAATTATACTAAAATTACAGATTAATCTGGAAATAATTGACATTTTTAGGTTACTGTTTGAAAACATGGAATGTCTATTTACATAGATCTAAATTTTCTTTCAAAAATACATTTAAAATTTCACTCAGGCTTTTCTTGTTTCACTATTTTCATTCCTAGATATTTGAAATTTTATCCTGTTAGAAGTTGTTTTTAAAAATCTCAGCTTCTAATTGTATAGTGCTCATATATTTTGGAATATTGCCCTTGTGTTCAGTAGTCTTGCTTACTTCACACAAAGGTTACATTTCTCTTATCAGGTGCAACTATGTTGAAGCTAGAGAGAAGGGCTTGAGCTTGATACTGTTTTAATCTATTAACCTACTCTGGTTCTTACCAGGAAAGAGGACAAAGAGACAGTTTGGAAAGAGGAAAGAGGACTAAAAGACAGCCTAGCAGCACTGCTTTAGCAATAAAACCCTATTAACCTTATAACTACTATAATGAAGTCCTATGTCTACAATATCCTAGAGCAATCAGTGTCTCCAACTATGCTGGCCACAGTTATGAGCATTCCTAAGTCCCAATCCAGCCTGATTTCTTCAAGGAAGGGAGCCTCCTCCGTGGAGTGGTCAGGGGAGAGGGAGGTTGAAAGGTGACCCAAGTATGAGCCTTTCTGGTGGTGGCCTTGCCATGACCCCCAGAGAACTCTTGGTAAACTCTCCAGTAATGAGTAGGAGGAGTAGTAATCTATTTAAACGTCCCTTTCATTCCTCCTTAGCCCCGGGGGAAGACGATCTACCTTCCCAGATCCTTTGGTGGATAAGGTCTGGAGGAATTATCTCAGGACGAATTCTTGCCAACTGGAACTGACCTACTAAGATGAGCCAATGTTCCGAGCATGGACAGAACTCCCAAGAAAAATACCAGGGAGGGTGGCTAGCCCAGGATGCCCTGATAAAGAAAGTCAGCTTTGCAATTTCTTTCTTAGTCTCGTGACCTTGTCATCCGAGCAAGGGGGCATCCTGACAGCTCCCGACATGTAGCCTACCTGGCTCCTCCATCCATGGAATTTTCCAGGCAAGAGTACTGGAGTGTGTTGCCATTTCCTTCTCTGGGGGATCTTCTCGACCCAGGGATCAAACCCAGGTCTCCTGCATTGCAGGCAGATGCTTTACTGTCTGAGTTACCAGGGAGAATTTGCCTGTCAAACCATCTAGTCCTCCATTTTCTCTAAGATCAGGAACAAGACAAAAGTGCCCAATCAGTCCACTTTTATTCAACATAGTCTTGGAAGTACTAGCAACATCAATCAGAGAAGGAAAAGAAATGAATGGGATCCAAATTGGAAAAAAAGTTAAACTGCCATTGTTTGCAGATAATGTGTTACTATACATAGAAAATCCTAAAGACACTAGCAGAAGACTACTAGGCCTCATTGATTAATTTGGTAAAGTTTCAGGATATAAAATTAATACACAGAAACCTGTTGCATTTCTGTACACTAACAATGAAAGATCAGGAAGAGAAATAAAAAAAGCAATCCCATTATCATTGTATCAAAAAGAATAAAATACCCTTGAAGTAAACCCTGCTAAGGAGACATAAGACCTTTATTGAACTCCCAAAACTACAAGATGCTGTTGAAAGAAACTGAATATGAGACCAACAGATGAAAAGATATTTCCTTTTCTTGGGTTGAAAGAATCAATTTTGTCAAAATGACTATACCACCCAAGGCAATCTGCAGATTCAATGCAATCTCTATAAAATGACCTATGGCATTTTTCACAGAACGAGAACCAAAAAATTTTAAAATCTGTATGGAAACTAGAAGACCTTAAATGGCCAAACCAGTCCTGAGAAAGAAAAATGGAGCTGGTGGAATCAGGCTACCTGATTTCAGACTATACTAAAAAGGTATAGTCATCAAAACAGTATTGTAATGGCACAAAAATAGAAATATCCTCATCAACAGAACAGGATAGAAAGCCCAGAAATAAACCCTCCCACCTATGGTCAGTTAATTTACAACAAAGGAGGCAACACTATACAGTGGAAGAAAGGTAGTCTTTTCAGTGAATGGTGCTGGGAAAGCTGCACAGCTGCATGGAAAAAAAAAAAAAAGAAAACATTCTTTAACATCATACATAAAAATAAATTCATAATGGATTAAGACATAAATTTGAGACTAGACATTTTTTAATTCTTAGAGACAAACATAGAACACTATGACATAAATTACAGCAATATCTTTCACAATCTATCTCCCAGACTCATGGAAATAAAAATGAAAATAAACAAATGGGACCTAATTAAACTCAAAAGCTTTTGCACAGCAAAGGAAACCTTAAATAAAATGAAAAGAAGACCCACAGAGTGGGATAAGATATTTGCAAATGAGGCAGCTGACAAGGGATTAGTCTCCAAAATTTACAAACAGTTTGTGTGGCTGAATATCATCAATAAATAAATAAATAAATGGGCAATAAAAAAAAAAAAGGGACAGAAACTTAAATAGACATTTCTCCAAAGAAGAATACAGATGATCAAGAGCCACATGAAAAGATGTTCAACATCACTAATTATTAATGATGTGCAAGTCAAAACTAAAATGAGTTATCACCTCACACCAGTAAGAATGGCTATCACCAAAAAATTGAAAAATAATAAATGCTGGAGAAGGTGTGGAGAAAAGGGAACACTCCTACACTGTTTTTGGAAATTGGTACAGCCACTGTGGAGAACATTATGAAGGCTCCTTAAGAAACTAAAAGTAGAGTTATCATGTTTTTATTATTCAGTCACTAAGTCATGTCCAAATTTTGTGAACTCATGGACTGCTGTATGCCAGGCTCCTCTGAACTCCACTATCTCTTGGAATTTGCTAAAATTCATGTTCATTGATCTGGTTTTGTTATCTAACCCATCTCATCCTCCGCTGCCCTCTTTTTCTTTTGTCATCATTCTTTCCCAGTATCAGGGTCTTTTCCAGTGAGTAGACTCTTTGTATCAGGT
Source organism: Antilocapra americana (assembly GCA_007570785.1). Taxonomy (NCBI): domain Eukaryota; kingdom Metazoa; phylum Chordata; class Mammalia; order Artiodactyla; family Antilocapridae; genus Antilocapra; species Antilocapra americana. The sequence goes on from ML661885.1 coordinate 28,919,288, forward strand.
GACCAAAGTAGTGGAGCTTCAGTTTCAGCATCAACCATTCTAGTGAATATTCAGGGTTGATTTCCTTCAGGATTGATTGGTTTGATCTCTTTGCAGTTCAAGGGACTCTCAAGAATCAATGTTCTCAAGCACCATGATCTGAGAACATCAACTCTTTGATGCTCAGTCCTCTTTATGATTCAACTCTCATATCCTACATGACTACTGTAAACACCATAGCTTTGACTTTACTGACCAGTCAGCAAAGTGATGTCTGTGCTTTTAATATGTTCTCTAGGTTTGTCATGGCTTTTCTTCCAAGGAGCAAGTTTTTTAATTTCATGGCTGCAGTCACTGTGCACAGTGATTTTAGAGCCCAAGAAAATAAAATCTGTCACTATTACCGCTTCTCCCCTATCTATTTGCCATAAAGTGATGGGACCAGATGGCATGATCTTAGTTTATTGTTTACTTTTTATTGTTTAGTGAAAAGCCAGCCTTTTCACTCTCTTCTTTCACACTCATCAAGAGGCTCTTTAGTTCCTTTTCACTTTCTGCTAGTAAGGTGGTATCTGCATATCTGAGGTTGTTGATATTTATCGCAGCAATCTTGATTCTAGCTTGTGAGTCATCCAGCCCAGCATTTCACATGATATACTCTTCATGTAAGTTAAACAACAGGGTGACAATATACAGCCCTGATGTACTCCTTTCCCAATTTTGAACCAGTCTCTTTGTTCCATGTCCAGTTCTAACTGTTACTTCTTGTCCTACACACAGGTTTCTCAGGAGACAGATAAGGTGGTCTGGTATTTCCATCTCTTTAAGAATTTTCCACAGTTTGTTGTGATCCACACAGTTAAATTTTGTTCTGGCCTATACATGTACACACTGGTATATTTAAAATAAATAACCAACAAAGAATAAAAACAAAAAAGGTGCAATCCCTGCCTTTTTATAGCTTACAAATTAGAGGGAAATGGAGGTTTCAATTACTAACCCAGAAAAATACCTTTCATCAACAAGTGGCCTTTAAGGTCACTCAAGGCCACAATATCCAGATAAAATAAGAATGAAAAATGTCAATGATTTTGTGGGAAGTTTTTATGAGCAAAGCATGCAATGGTAATTCAATTCACTGACATTCTATTAACGAGAATTCAGTTACATGGCTTAACCTAGATGTGAGGAGCATTAGAAAGTCTGCCATTCTTGAGAAGCTGTCTCCCAACAGTAACCTTACATTTGAAGATGGAACAGGGATTTTAGTGCTTAGCTAGTTATCTCTCCTCATCAAGATGCCAAGATGCCTATCCTTCTTATATCTGGATTTTTAGTTTTTATCAAATTTGAAAATCTTTTTCTCTTCAAATACTTTTGTATGGTTCCTCCCTTCCCCACAACCTTGCTAGAATTTTAGTATAATTTATGTTAAGCTGCTTCATATTTTCCTATAAGAGAAAAAATATTTTTTAAGTTCTTCTCTTTTCTTTGCTTCATTTTGAATAATTTATGTTGATCTGTGTTCAAGTTTTCTATGTTTTATTCTGTAGTATTTAATCTGCTCTAAGGACCATTGAGCAATTATTTTCGTTCCTAATAATGTATTTTGATCTGAGTTTCATTTGGTTTTAATTTTTATGTTCTAGTCCTTTTCTTATGATATTTACTCCATTTACTTTTTCTGTAAATGGCTATGCAGTAAATATTTAAGACTTTCCATAGCATGTGTGGTCTCCGTCATATATTTATCTTTAATTCTAGTCCATTTTTTTTCTGTTTTTATAATCGTTTAAAATTATAAAAATCATTCTTAGCTCTCAGGTTATACCAAAACAAGGCACAGGCTGGATACTATAGTAAAATACAGTTAAAATATCTATTATATAGTTTTTGTCTGCTAATTCCACCATCTCCTCATTTTTTCGCTGTTTCTATTAACTGATATTTCTCTGGATAATTGATCATAATTTTCTGCTTCTTGGGACTGCTAATCATTTTTTACTGGGTGTTGAACTTTGTGAAAGTATATCCCTGCCAAATTTGCTGCTAAGTATACTGGTTATTTAAAGAGGACTCTTCATTCTTGCCAAAGGAAATTGAAAAATATCCAGCCAAGCCTCTCTTGGAACCTTTCAGGCCACAGATCCCTGGACTCTCTTTGCCTAACTCCATGGAATTTTAACCTTTGCATGCATTTGTTAGTATTTAGCAGCTATCCAGAGACAACTATGAAGATTTTGTAAATATTTTGTCTGCAGAGCTCCTTTTTCTCTGGAATTCTGTCTTTCAGCTTACAGGCACTTCATACTTCCTGCACAATGTCTACTCATTCTAGGGAGAATATGCTTCTGCTGCTAAGTCACTTCAGTCGTGTCCGACTCTATGCAACCCCATAGACGGCAGCCCACTAGGCTCCACCATCCCTGGGATATTCCAGGCAAGAGTACTGGAGTGGGTTGCCATTGCCTTCTCCGTTGGAGAACATGATGTTCTATTTATAATTCACTCCCTGGTTTATGGTTCTGAAATTGCTTCTAGACAAAACCCAGACAATTATGGGAGCCTCCCTCTTTGTTCCTCTCCTTTTTTGGGATTACAGTTCTGTATGGCACTGGCCCAGTGTTTGATAAAAGATATATTTTGCTTAGTTTTTAAAATTTTTTGAAAAAACATGAAAATTTGCTCCCTGTTTTTCCATCACGGCTCCTTCTTCATTTAAAGATTTTATTTTTTCTCCAGGTCTTTAGATAATTTAAATTATCATTGAATGAATATTTTTTAATTTGGAAATTCTGAGAAGTATTGATTGAAAAAATCCGCATATTTATTAATTACTTTCCACAGTGCATTAACTTACATTGTCATTTCTAAACATGTCTCTTCAGTGAAAGTCAGTCAGTTGTGTCCGACTCTTTGCAATCCCATGAACAGTAGCCTGCTAGGTTCCTCTGTCCATGGACCTCTTCAGAGCAGAACATTGGAGTGGGTAGCCATTCCCTTCCCCAGGAGATCTTCCCAACCCAGGAATCGAACCCAGATCTCCTTCACTGCAGGTGGATTCTTTGCTGTTAGAGCCACCAAGCATGTTTCTTAAGGAAAGTAAATAAAACCGAGGTGGGATATCTGCTTGAAAGCATATGTGAGTATTCAGAACTAAAACTTCAGTGCTGAGATGTCATATTTAGTTCATTTCCATGAGGTTATCTGGATAAAAATAATGAATATTTGTCCTCAAGTTGTTATAAATCAATTTCTCAGATGAATTTAATTTCATCTGTTTTAGAAAGAACCAGAAGTAGCTTAAGTGAGAGATAAAAATTGAGAAATCCTTTAGTTTTCCTTCATAATGATCAACAATTTTATTTTCTTTAAAACTCAGAAAATTATTTGTTGTACCTTGACAAGTGTTATAACTATCCTGTTCCTCAATTTTTTTCCCTTGAAAAATGAAAATGAAAGTGTTGGTCACCCAGTCATGTTCAACTCTGCAACCCCATGAACTGTGCAGCCCACCAGGCCCCCTGTCTATAGAATTCTGCAGCTCCAGCAAGAATACTGGAGTGAGTAGCCATTCACTCCTCCAGGAGATCTTCCTGGATCTACACTGGTCTCTACACTGGTCTCAAAAGATTTCAGGCAGATTCTTTACCGTTGGAGCCACTATGAGAAGAGTTTCTTCTTACAAACAAAGATATGTAAGACTGAACTCTTAAATGTAAAGAAAGTAGCTATATATGTGGAGCTGCTGCTCTGTATATGTAATAAATAATTAATGAATTTAATATTAAATAGTTTGTCTAATTAGGAGATAGACAGCAGTGATTCCTGTCTCTAGAAGGAAAAGAAAATTACACATAAACGACAGTTTTACTTGAGTGCTGACAGAGTGTTGACATTTAGCAAGGGAGATTTGCAGAATTTCCCAATGTAACATCTGAGATTGGATTGAATGCTTAGCAGTATCTGGAACTGACCAAGTGTACTCCTCTTCTGCAATGTACAATTCATTTCTCTTTTGTAAGAAATAAGCCTATTTCCTGTCACTACCCTCTCCCTCCATCCCTAAGCTTTTTCAGAATAAACTAAACAGGACAGAGAACAGTACGAAATTAGTATCTGAAAAAATGTGTTACAGTCAACTTGTAGGTTTGTTTTGAAACTTTTTTTTCTTTAAGCTGTCATGTTTGTGGAAGTTTCAGCTTATAATACTTCAAATGAATATGATCTCATACTCAAAATCAGAACAAGTTCAGTTATTTTCAGTATCTAAATAAGTGTCACAGAAATTAAATGTAAATTTCTGCAAATTATTAAGCTTTTTTCTTCTTAAATACCAATAATTTTGATTTTATTTTGTGACTTTTTCCCCTGCTCTATAGGTAAAAGTTTAAAGAATTTTGTTTCTATAAATTCAGTTATTTTAAAGTGTAGAAACAGGAGCATTTCATGGTAGATTTATAATATTATAAACAATAAAATTAGGTTTAATAGCATTTTAAATTTAATAGCTGTATTTTTTATCAATATATTTGAGTGCATTAAGAATTTAGAGTTGTTAGTATTTCATGCAGGTAATTGGAATGAATTTCAAGTCAAATGATTAATTTTTTAAAAATTCATGTTCTTTAATGACTACATTGCCCTCATTGATTCTGTTAGCTGAGTTGGTTGTTTCCTTCATGTTTTACAACAGTGTGAGTGACTCTGCAAACTTAACATGCCACTAACATCATTCAGCCTATGTATTGCATTAAAAAAAAAAAGAAATCACATTTTAAGTCTTAACAACCTAAGCCATTTTTAGAACAAGAATAGAGAAGACATCAACCTTTATATTCCTAGTATGTTAAATAACTACATTTTGAAGCCATCATTACTTCTAGTTAACCTCAAGAGAAGTCTAAGATATATAATCACTTTGCTTTACTCTTTAGATGAAAAATATTGTTCTTAAAAATGGATCTAAGAGAATTATTCTGATTTATTGTGCAGTTATGCTGTTTATCCCAAAGTACCTACAAAGAGCAAACTAATATTTTGAAGATATTGAGACAAAAATATGCTAAACTACTGAATAAGTGAGAGATGGTATATCTTTGGAAATAATAAAGCATGACAAAAATTGACTGAATTCTTGATTCAGTCCCCTAGTCTATATCTTCTGTTATTTCCTTTCTCTCTCATATTTATAGAGCAGCAAAAATATTTTTAAGGCTCAAAACCAATCATGTCATCTCTTTGCTGAAAACCCATTATAAATTTCCATTGCTCTGAATGCATCCCATAGTCTTGTCAGGAAGGTCCTGCAAGGTCTTAGAAGATGCATACAGATTTTATTTTTTTCAGCTTGAGCTTGGGGAATTTTGGAGAATGCCCATTTCCTCTGGTGAAAAAACAAGTGATTGTACTCAAACCAGTTTTTATTTCCTCATGTAGTTAATTTCTAGTCCATCATCACTTCCTCAAAGAATCCTTGTAATTGAATTCTGTAACTAGTTCAAAGCCACAAACATACATTGTCAATACTAAACACTCTTTCTTCAAGGTACCTGACAGAAATGTAATTTTGTATGTTTTTTTGTTATTTATTTAGAGCCTTAATCTCTGCTATATACAGAATTCTCAGTGAGGCAGGTGTCATGTTGACTTAAATAACCACTGTAGCATGAAAGACTAACACAGTTCCTCCTGATATTTTAGTATATCTCAAAGAACAATTTTGAATAGATGACCAAATGAATGAACTTTAAATTTACATAATGTTTATACAAATAGTCAGTATCACCCCATATGTATCTTGAGTATGTTCTATTGAATGTTCTATGTTCTGTGGTTCTGTTGAATACCTTCTATGAGCCCTGCCCTTTCTGTGACTCAAGAGACAGAAAATACTACAGACAACACTAATCAAATGGGCAAGGCTAGTGACCAAGACAGACTGATGCTGAAATAATAAAGGTTCTGTCATTGTGATGATATGTATCAAGGCACTTTGCCCAGAGACCAGGCAATATTATTTAGCAGAGAGAGCACAGAACTATATATAGGAGTCTCATGGTTTGTTTGAATTCTGCCTTTTACTTGTTCTAACTCTGATACAAAATAAAGGTTTTTTTAGGCAATAGATTCTACTGAAAGATAAAACTGTATTGGTTTTTATAAATATTATAGTAAATCCAGGTTGAATAACAATATAAATGCTCTGGCATTCAAATATGTTACCTAGCCAAAATGTTGCATATCTAATGTGCTAAAAGCAAACTTTACTTATTTCACAATTTTGTCAATTACTGATTCTATGATAGTCTCTATAGTAATAAAGAGATCAAACAAGTGTACTGAACTAAGAACCTGATACAGAAATTGGCAAGAGCATTGGTCTGAATGCTGGAAGATCTTGGTTCCCATGCTTGTTTTCTTGCAGGTCAATTATACTTTGGGGTTCAAGTTCTTTTTCTATAAAATAAGACTTTCCCTGGAGTGTACTATTCTGTGAATTACTCTGCATTTCCTGAGGCAAGAATTTGGGGTGATGTCTCTCTTCTATGTGCCTAGATTATTTCTTAAAGGAGACCATGCAGACAAACTGATTTGTTTGCTCTGGAGCTTGGGGGACATAGTGTATTATTATTAAGACCTTGGCTGAAATATTTAAATATCTATTGCAAACTCAGAAGGCTACATTTGGGAAGAAATTGCATTTCCACAGAGGATAAATAAATGGGGCATGTTTTCTTGACCATATGCAAGACTTTTGTGAGGGAGTTATGGCCTGGAATTATCTTAGACCCTGCCCAAGAGGTCAACCTGTGAGGATAAACAAATAGAGTTGGAAAGGGAGTAGAAGCATACCATTCTATACACATGGTATTCCCAGGTTGGTTATTTCTCTATCTCGGTTCTCTCATTGCAACAAAAATTTGGAACATCTTCTGGAACATCTTCGGACTAAAGGGTTTAAAACAACAGACAAGTTACAGCTCAGTTACAGCTCAAGCAGATATGTCATTATTAAACAGACACTCCCAAGACATGGGAACACACCAACCTCAAAGGAGTCGTCCCTGCAACTATTCTCTCTTAGCTTTCTCCCTTTTGTATATCCTGTCTCCTCCATTTGATAGTGTCCTCTGCAAAATAGGGCTTGGTCTCACCACCAGTCAAGAAAGAGAATGCAAATAAATGGATGTATGCTGAAGGCCAATTGACAGTTGAAGGTTACATAACAACAGACTCTTGATACGTATGTCTTCCCATTATTCAGTCTGTTATAATCAGATGTATGTATGTATAGAATATTTATGAACCCTTAACTGCCTACTTGCTACCTACAGTTAAGTGGAAGCCCTCCTGGTTAGTTTGTTTCCATTGTGTGCCTAGGGTTGATGTGCAGGAGTTGGAAAAGTCTCTGGGGTTATCTTGTAGCTTATCTGTTAGCTCCTCTGGGTGTGTCTGGTATGAGGTTTAGAGATTAGCTTGCATTCTTCTTGGCTAGGCCACCTTTAGTTGCTCATGCCTAATTTCCTACCTAGCAGTAGGGTGGAGGAAATTAGCAGCCAACTAGAGAAACAGTGCACCCACAACAAGGGAACTGTTTGGGGGTACTTCTGAGGGTCCCATGAAAAGATTTACAATCAAAATGAATCATCTTTCTTTAATCATCTGCCAAAGGCCTTGGAAACCAGTACCAAATCAGTGCGAGGCAAATAATATTCATGTGCCCTGATCTCTTTTACTTCCAAACCTAGGATGAATCATAGGAAACTCAGTGAATAGGGATAGATGAAAAGAAATTCTAGAGGGGGAAATGGGAAAGAAAAGCTGACTTCACTCCTTCACCTCTGCCCCATCTGCCACAAGCCTTAGCTAAGGGGAGCAAAAAAATCTTCTTAACCCACCCAAATGAAATCAATTTTTTGTGTGTGATTAACAAGGACTTTTTTTTATACAGTTCATGAGGTTCTTATGGCACATATAATGCAGTGGTTTGCCATTCCATTCTCCAGTGAATCAAATCTCGTTTTGTTAGAACTCTCCACTATGACCTGTCCGTCTTGGGTGGTCCTACATGGCAGGGCTCAGAGCTTCGTTGAGTTACACAGGCCCCTTCGCGATGACAAGAAAAAGTCTGTCTTTGTTGCATCGACTATGCCAAAGCCTTTGACCACGTAGATCATTAAACTACTGAAAGCTCTTAAAAAGATTGGAATACCAGACCATCATACCTGTCTCCTGAGAAACCTGTACATCTGTTAGGAAGCAACAGTTAGAACTCTGTATGGAACAACTGATTGGTTCAAGATAGAGAAAGGAGCATGACAAGGCTGTCTGCTGTCACTCTGTTTAATCTATATGCTGAACACATCATGAGAAATGCTAGGCCAGATGAGTTACAAGCTGGAATCAAGATAGGCAGAAGAAGCACCATCAACCTCAGATGTATGGATGATATCACTCTAATGGCAGAAAATGAAGAGGAACTAAAGAGCCTTTTGATAAGGGTGAAGGACAAGAGTGAAAGAACCGGCTTAAAACTAAATGTTAAGAAAACTAAGATCATGGTATCCAGCCAAATTACTTCATGGCAAATAAAAGGGGAAAGGGTGGAAGTAGAGACAGATTTCCTCTTCTTGGGCTCTAAAATCACTGCAGATGGTGGCAGTAGCCATGAAATCAGAAGATGATTGCTTCTTGGAAGGAAAGCTATAACAAACCTAGACAGTGTGTTGAAAAGCAGAGATATTACTCTGCCGACAGAGGTCCATGTAGTCAAGGATATTGTCTTCCCAGTAGTCATGTACAGTTGTGAGAGCCAGTCCATAAAGAAGGCAGAGCAGCAAAGAATTGATGCTTTTGGACTGTGGTGCTAGAGAAGACTCCTGAAAGTCCCTTGGACAGTGAGATGATCAAACCAGTCAGTCTTTAGGGAAATCAACCCTGAATACTTGTTGGAAGGACTGATGCTGAAGCTTCAGTATTTTGGTCATTTGCTACTAATAGCCAACTCATTGGACAAGTCCCTAATGCTGTGAAAAACTGAGGGCAGAAGGATAAGAGGGCATCAGAGGATGAGATGGCTGGATGACATCACTGATGCAATGAACATGAATTTGGGCAGACTTTGGGAGATGGTGAGGGACAGGGAGGCCTGGTGCACTGCATTCCATGGGATCACAAAGAGTTGGCCATGATTGAGTGACTGAATGACAACATCCAGGACTAGACACACAATAGATAAATTTATATTTTTTAATTAAAATTTTTTCTTATTCTGAGTATGAACTGAAATGTTTCTCCCTGAGATTTTATCTAGACAGAGAAATAAAGAGCTCACAGAATTTGTTTGAATATGTTATATACCAGTTCCACTAAAAATATATGATAGTGTAACATTTCATTTCTGAAGCAATACTCAACCTTGGTGTTACTACTGAGAAGACAAAGAATGGAAATAATTTGTAGTTCTGGATTGAAGGCTTGTCAGACATTTTCACCAGAGGTTAGAGTTAACGTATTGAGGGAAGACATTGTGTGTTCTGGCAAGAAAATTATAGTAATATATCTCGTAGTCTGTACTGGACCACTAGTTCATTCTAATTACTCAACAAACTTAAAAAAAATAGAAAGTGCATCATGAAAATAAATATCATACTTACTGTAGTGGATGATGAAAATTAAGTTATCTTTTAAGAGCAATATATTTATGCTTTTAACTTTTGAATTATGGAGCTAGGTGGATAAAGAGTGGGACAGAATGAAGCTAATGTTATTTAATGCATACAATTTAATAAGAAAATTGTTCTTAGTACCAAAGCATATTGCCATTCTATGCCCATTGTGGAGTGAAATAGAATGCTGCATATCTCTATTTATTACACTTATAGAGTTTTAGCTATTTCATCAAGCAATAATTGGTCATTATAGAGCTAGGTATTTCCCCAGACATTTGGTTTGAATTGAAGGAATTCCCTGAGTGGCTCAAGACAACAGTATAAATCTTGAGAAATTTTATTGTACAGATAGACTAGTAACCTATTGACTGGCCTAAACCATGTTAGTATAAGACAGATTTTATAGCTTCAATTTCTTTATAAAACAATGAGCTTTATCTTGTGTTTTAGCACTAAGCATAGGTGGTCATATAATCTCTCTGCTCACATAATCCATTGGCTAAAAATAGACTCATGGAGAATCTATGGCCCTTATTGGGAAATAAGAACTGCAAGTCCAAATGTCCAAAGGTAACATTAGTAGAAACTTTCCAAATTGAAGAAAAGTATGACTTATAAAATAGAAGGTTCTGAGCCACCTACAATGTGATAAGTAGATATGTCTATTCAACTGTCACTGATGTCATTGTATTTATAATACTATGTATACATGTATCATATGAATATGTAGCAAAATATGTTTACATTTCTTGATAGTCATAGGGAATATGTTTTAAGGATGTTTTTCTGAGTATATTATTGTAGTTGCTATATTATTTCTTTCTAATTAAAGTTTCCTAGATATGTGATGCATTTTTATTTAAATTGCATTTCCAAAAACATTTTTAATAACTTTTGAAACATGTCAATGACAGAAATTTATTATATTCTTTCGTATTATTTATTTGGTACATAACTACATTAAGGAAATAAAAACAAAGCTGAGACCTATCATGAATATGCACAAAGTGACTGAAGATTTCCCATTATAGACCTTCGGTTCAGTTCAGTCACTCAGTCTTGTCCGACTCATTGCGACCCCATAAACTGCAGCATATCAGGCCTCCCTGTCCATCTCCAACCCTGGGAGTTCACCCAAACCTATGTCCATCCAGTCGGTGATGCCATTCAACCACCTCATCCTCAGTTGTCCCCTTCTCCTCCTGCCCTCAATCTTTCCCAGCATCAGGGTCTTTTCCAATGAATCAGCTCTTCACATCAGGTGGCCAAAGTATTGGAGTTTTAGCTTCAACATCAGTCCTTCCATTGAACACCCTTAAAATACTTAAGAACAATGTTTCTTTTGTTTTATTCCATCATCTAATCAACGGGAAAAAAATCTTAATTCTTTTACTCTGAGCTCTGATTGGAATATAGGTATTTACATCATTGCTATTTCAACCAATGATTATAAAATAATCATGATAGCCCATCCTTCCATTCTTCCTTACACAGTTATGTCTGACTCTTTGTGTTCCCGTGGCCTGTAGCCTGCCAGGCTCCTCTGTCTGTGTTGCCATTTGCCATTTCCTACTCTAGGGGATCTTCCCTACCCAGAGATCAAACCGGCCTCTCTTGCATGTCCTGCATTCACAGTGGATTCTTTACCACTAGCACCACCTGGAAGCCCAGTCATGATAGCATTTATATTTATATGTGTGATTAAAAATTTGTTATGAACTTAACATTTTATTTAATCTCTATTAGTATAATGTGCATTTGATTTCACAACATTTATTCTGTTATATTTGTTGAGTAATATTAACAGTTAATTTAACCACATTTCTCTTAATGGTTTATATCTGAATATCTCATTTTTGTTTTCAACAGCTGAAGATGCATGTGGAGGAACAATGAGAGGATCTAGTGGCATCATATCAAGCCCTAGTTTTCCTAATGAGTACCATAATAATGCTGATTGCACTTGGACCATTGTAGCAGAACCTGGGGATACAATTTCACTCATATTTACTGATTTCCAAATGGAAGAAAAATATGATTACTTAGAAATAGAAGGTTCTGAGCCACCTACAATATGGTAAGTAGACAGTTTCTATCAACTTAGCATTGATGTCATTGTCTGAGGCAAAATTGGGATTCAAGAACAACTATATTTGGGCCTTTAAAGAATTAGATATCTTAATAAATTAATAGATGCAGGTAAATTATAAGGAGTAATTATCAGAGCTGAGGAAATTTTGGAGATTGGGTACTGATATAGAGTGGAATTTTGAAAGATGAAGCATTTCATCAAGTATTTCTTTATCACTCAATCAATGAAAAATAATTTGATTTTATCAAAACTTGTGAAAGGAAATAAGAGTTGTTCCCACAGTTCTGTTCCTTAGTGTGCCAGTTCATATTTGGCATTTCTTTTCAAATTAATTGAATAGTCTTGGAAATAATTCGCCTTTGGTTTTGTAGGTAGATCTTTTATGTACCCTGTTATTTGAAGGCAAAAATTAAACACTATGATATGGGTGAATATGATCTGTTTCTTTAGAAACTCAAGATATGGTCTCATGAAACTTCAGAGTTTTCGAAACATAATTTTAGGATATAATATTGTTAAAAAGAAAATACTTATTTATGCTGTTTTAAAAGTTTTAATGCACTGTTATCATTGAAGTGTAAAGTAAAATCAGTAATTGAGTGAAGAATGGTGGAATTAGTGAAATGAAGTCATAGGTAAAATCTAGACTAAAAGGTCTTTTAAGAAATGTAAAAATTTGATAATACTGAGAATTTATTGAAGGATTTTTATCAAAATAAATTAAATGAAGAAGTTTGCATTTTCAAATGATGATTTTTACCGAAGTATAGAGATTGATTTGAAGTGAGGCTAGATTAGCTATAAGACAATCTCTTAAGAGGTGATGGCTGTAATTCAAGAAAAAAAATCATCATAGCTTGATGCATTGGTAAATATTTAGGAGGTATAGTGATAAAGACCTCTGTAATGAAGAATGTTAAAGAAGGTGGTGTTCCAATAAAACATTTTCTAGCTTTCATAAATTGGTGAAGGCTGTATGTATACTCACTGAGTTGGACAATGTTGAAGGAAGGTCAAGTTTCGAATAGGAATCCTATGATTATTGAGAGTTGTTTTAAATATATAAAGTTTGAAGTCTCTGAGACATATTAAAGCCATCTGATAGACAGTATCTATTTATATAATTCAAAAGCTGTAAGTAAAAGCACAACTGATATGTATTTGATATTGATGGTAATAAAACAAAAAGACATTAATAGGAGTCTAAAACAGAGAGATAGGAGGTAATACAAGGGATAAGGTGTCACACAGGTAAGAGAAGTATGAAGAAGAAAGAATAAGATGACATTGCAGATTGCCATTGAAAGGACAATATGTAAATGTGTGTGTGTTTCTTTTGTGACCCCATGGGTTGTATCCCACCAGGCTCCTCTGTCTATGGGATTTTTCCAGGCAGGAATATCGAAGTGGGTAGCTATTTTCTTCTTGCTGAGATCTTCCTGACTCAGGGATGGAACCCAGGTCTTCTGCATTGCAGGTGTATTCTTAACCACTGCGCCACCATAGAGGCCCATATGTTATATGCACACACATAAATCAGATAAATACACATATACATACACATTAGTGTATGTATATGTGTATATATATACACAAACATATATGGTATATTATCTTTCATATGTTTAGAATATATACGTTGTTTAGAATATATATATGTATGCTAATGGCTTCCCTGGTGGCTCAGCAGTAAATAATCTGTCTGCCAATGCAGGAGACGTGGGTTCATTCCCTGAGTTGAGAAGATCCCCTGGAGAAGGAAATGGCAACCCACTCCAGTATTCCTGCCTGAAAAATCCCATGGACAGAGGAACTTGGTGGACTCCAGTCCATGGAGTCGCAAAAGAGTTGGACATGACTTAGCAACTAAACAACCACAGACAAATATATGCTAATAATTCCAAATTTAACAGTATTTCTCATATGGTGGGGTTTTTTTTTGGTAATATCTACATCAGAATTACCTTTCGTGTTTCTTAAAGTGCAAATTTACAAGCTCCTGCACAAATGTTTTGAGATACATGCTATAGACATGAAATCAATAGTCTGCAAACTAGATTTTTCCACTCATTGCTATGGCAAGTAAAACATAAAAGTTTGGTTTTATCAATATTGTAACTCTGTCAGTATAACTGTCCTATAAGCCATCCTACAAGAGCTAAAATATTTCTTACCACTCAGAAAACTGAAAGTCAAATTAACATGATATATGAAATTAATCAAACTAATTCTGTAATAGATACATATACATATATGGTATGGATTTAGATAATGGATAGCACAAAGATTGTGTTAGTGAATCAACAATTATCCAACTAAATAAGTTATATTAATTAGAAGTAACCGACTATAATTTCATTCTACAAAATAAATGTTACATATACTAATCCTATCAAACAGGTATTTCTCTTTACCACCTTATTTATGACAATTATGAGACTAAAATTACAATGAAGAAGCTGTGGTTCTGCATATTATTGCTTATTCATAGCAGTAAAATAATTTGATTAAATATTTATTATGGTTCTATAATTTTGAATTAACATTTGTTGCTGTATGTGATAAGAGAATTTAACATAAGATCTACCTTCTTAGAAAAATTTTAAGTGTACAATACACCATTCTTAATCATGGGCACAATATTGAACAGCAGATATGTAGAGTAGAACTTACCTGTTTTACATAACTAAAACTTTCATTCTAGTGAATAGCAAATCTCCATTTCCTTTCCCTGCAGCCACTGGCAAATACCATTGCACTCTTGGTTTCTGTAACTATGTAAGATATCTCATATAAGCAAAATCATGCAGTATTTGTCCTTCTGTGGCTTGCTCATTTCACTTAATGTAATGTCCTCAAGGTTCATGCATGTTGTCGAATATAGCGGGATTCTTATTTCCTAAGGTTGAATGTTATTTCTTTATATGTGTATGCTATATTTTCCTTACCCATTCTTCCAACATGGTTGCCTCTCTTTAGACAAATAGAGTACTCATAAAATGGTTAGAGCCAAAGGGATTTTAAGGATCCATCTGCCCAGGGTTCTTCTTTGAGGGAAATATGTTTTGAGGCTTATTGAGGATTAAAACTGAGATCTTCTAATAATTACTGCAGTGTACTTTTTGACAAAAGTAATTCTTACTATGCATACACCAGGGCTTTCTCAAAAATATATGCCATATATCAGTAAAACATTTCAAAAGCCTGAAACTCTGGCATATGAATAGCACAATATGGATTAATGCTTTTAAATGCCTAAAGTTCCTATTATATATTTAGTTGATACCTAAATATGAGTTGCATCAAACAAAACTTCTTATAGATATCTAAGAATGCCAAGTATGGTTAATTTACCATGTTTAGTACATCTAAATGTATATTTTTCTACCTTAAGGAAAATCTGTTGGACAGTGCACCTAAAAGAGGTGACACTGTTTATGCCTTGCTCATCCACTAAAATAAGAATTACATAATAGATGAAAACAGAATTAACACAAATAACTGGTAACTACTGAGAGAAGCGTTTTGAAAGTTTTCTAAAAAGACCACTTCAATTTAAGTACATGATATTTCCTCTCTGACTTATTTTTCATAGTACTCTTTAAACAAAAATTGGAGTATAATTACTTTACAGTGTTGTATTGCTTTCTTCTATACAGCAAAGCGAATCATTTATATATATACATGTAGCCCCTATTTTTTAGATTTCCTTCACATTTAGGTTGCAAAAGAGCACTGAGTAGAGTTCCCTGTGCTGTAAAGTAGGTTTTATTAGTTATCTATTTCATACATGACAGTGTATATATGTCAATCTCTGTCTCCCAATTCATCCTACCCACTCTTCCCTGCTTGGTATCCATAAGTTTTATCTCTACATGTTTGTCTTTATTTCTGCTTTGAAAATAAGTTCATCTGTACCATTTTTCTATATTCCAAATAGAAGTGATATATGATATGTTTTTTTTTCCTCTTTCTGACTTATTTCACTCTATACGTCATTCTCAAGGTCTAGTCACTCCTCTGCAAATGGCATTATTGTGTTCCTTTTTTATAGGTTAGTAGTATTTTATTGAACCACCTCAGATATGGTGAATATATGTGTGTGTGTGTATATATATATATATATATATATATATATATATATATACACATTTACTAAAGTATGGAAAACCACTAGGTCATTCAGAAGTGACCTAAATCAAGAAAGAAGAGAAATGAAAGGCAAAGGAGAAAAGGAAAGATTATTTCCATTTGAATGCAGAGTTCCAAAGAATAGCAAGGAGAGGTAAGGAAGCTTTCCTCAGTGATCAATACAAAGAAATAGAGGAAAACAGTGGAATGGGAAAGACTATAGATCTCTTCAAGAAAATTAGAGATATCAAGGGAACATTTCATGCAAAGATGGGCACAAAAAGGACAGAAATGGTATGGACCTAAAAGAAGTAGAAGATACTAAGAAGAGGTGGCAAGAATGCACAAGAATTATACAAAAAAGATCATAATGACCTAGATAACCATGATAGTGTGATCACTCACCTAGAGTCAGACATCCTGGAGTGCAAAGTCAAGTGGGTGTTAGGAAGCATCACTATAAACAAAGCTAATGGAAGTGATAGAATTCCAGCTCAGCTATTTCAAATCCTAAAAGATAATGCTATGAAACTGCTGCACTCAGTACTCCAGCAAATTTGCAAAGCTCAGCAGTGGCCACACGCCTGGTAAAGTTCATTTTTCATTCCATTCCCAAAGAAGGCAATGCCAGTGAATGTTCAAGGTACCATACAATTGCACGGATTTCATATGCTAGCAAACTAATGCTCAAAATCCTTCAAGCTTGGCTTCCATAGTATGTGAACTGAGAGCTCCCAGATACACAGGCTGAATTTAAAAAGGGCAGAGGATCCATCCCTTGTATCTTAGAAAAAGCAAGTAAATTCCAGAAAAACATCTACTTCTACTTCATTGCTATGCCAAAGACTTTGACTGTGTGGATCTCCAAAAACTAGAATATTCTTAAAGAGATGGGAATACCAGACCACCTTATCTGCCTCCTGAGTAACCTGTATGCAGGTCAAGAAGCAATAGTTAGAACCAGTCATGGAATACCGAACTAGTTCAAAATTGGGAAAGGAGTATGTCAAGGCTGTATATGGTCACCCTTCTTATTTAACTTCTATGCAGAGTACATCATGCAAAATCCTGGGCTGGATGAAGCTCAAGTTGAAGAAAAGATGGCTGCGAGAAATATCAGTAACCTCAGATAGGCAGATGGCACTGCCCTCATAGCAGAAAGTGAAGAGGAACTAAAGAGCATCCTGATGAGGGTGAAAAAAGAGTGAAAAAGCTGGCTTAAAACGCAACATTAAAAAAAAGCTGAGCTCATGCCATCCAGTTCCATCACTTCATGTCAAATAGGTGGGGGAAAAAATGGAAGCAGTGACAGACTTTATTTTCTTGGCTCCAAAATCACTATGGATGGTGACTGCAGCCAGGAAATTAAAAGATACTTGCTTCTTGGGGAAAAAAAAGAAAAGACTGACAAACCTAGACAGTGAGTTAAAAAGTAGAGACCTCACTTTGCCACCAATTGTCTATATAGTCAAAGCTGTGGTTTTTCCAGTAATCATGTATGGATATGAGAGCTGGACCATAAAGAAGGCTGAGCTCTGAGGAATTGATGCTTTCAAACTGTGGTACTGGATAAGAGTCCTGATAGTCCTTTGGATGGCAAGGTGGTCAAACCAGCCAATCCTAAAGGATACCAGCCCTGAATGTTCATTGGAAGGACTAATGCTGAAGCTGAAACTCCAGTACTTTGGCCACCTGATGCAATATGGTAAGAGCTGACTCATTGGAAAAGATGCTGATGCTGGGCAAGACTAAAGGGAGGAGGAGAAGGGGATGACAGAGGATGAGATGGTTGGATGGCACATTCAGGGCACATTCAGGGGACATGAGTTTCAGAAAACTCAAGGAGATTGGGAAGGACAGGGGTGCCTGGTGTTCTGCAGTCCATATAGTCACAAAGAGTTAGACATGACTGAGCAACTGAACAATAGCAACAACATATATACATATTTGTACCACATGCATATTTACCACCTCTTCTTTATCCATTTTCTATCGATGGACATTTATATTGTTTCTATTTCCTGGCTATTGTAAATAGTGCTGCTGTGAACATTGAGGTCTGAGTATCTTTTTGAATTATGGTTTTTTTCCAGGTATATGCCCAGGAGTGAAATCTCTGGGTCATATGGTAGTTCTATTTTTATTTTTCTTGAAGACCTCCATAATGGCTGTGCCAATTTACATTCCAGCGAACAGTGTCAGAGAGTTCCCTTTTCTCCATACCCTCTAAAGCATTTATTTTATTTATTAAAAAAATATTTTTTGATTGTAGGAAAACTGCTTTACAACGTTGTGTTGGTTTCTGCCATACAACAGCACTAATCAGCCGTAATTAAATATGTATCACTTCCCTCTTGAGCCTCCCTCTTACCCCCCATGCTGTCCCTCTAGGTCATTACAGAGTTCCAAGCTGGACTCCCTGTGTTATATAGCATCTTCTTACTCACTGTTTTACACATGGTAGTGTACAAATATTGATTCTGCTTTCTCCATTCATCCCACTCTTTCCTTCTCCCATTGTGTCCACAAGTCATTTCTCTATATCTGCATATATATTCCTTCTTAAATTGATGAACTTAAGTTCATTAACACCATTTTCCTCAATTCCATATGTATGCATTAATACATGATAATTATTTTTCTCTTTATGACTTATTGTACTCTGAATCATAGGCTCTAGGTTTATCCACCTCACTAGAACTGACTCAAATTTGTTCTTTTTAATGATTAAGTAATATTCCATTATATATATATATATATATATCACATCTTTATCCATTTATCTGTCCATTGACAGATGAATGTCCAGGTTCCTTTCATGTGCTATCTATGGAGTAAAGAGTGCTGGTATGAACTTTGGGGTACATGTGTCTTTTTCAATTACAGTGTTCGCAGGGTATATGCCCAATAGTGGGATTGCTGGTCCATATGGTAGTTTATTCCTAATTGTTTATGGAATCTCCATACTGTTCTCTTTAGTGGCTATATCAATTTACATTCCCATCAACAATGCAAGAGTGTTTTGTTTTCTCTGCAACCTCTCCAGAATTTATTGCTTGTTGATTTTTTTGATTATGGCCATTCTGACTGGTGTGAAATGATATCTCACTGTTCTTTTGATTTGCATTTCTCTAATAATTAGTGATGTTGAGCATCTTTTCATGTGTTTACTGGCTATCTGTATGTCTTCTTTGGAGAAGTGTCTATCTAGTTCTTCTGCCCATTTTTTTTGGGGGGGCTGTTTGTTTTCCTGTTACTGAGTTGTATGAGTTGCTTATATACTTTGCAGATTCCAGTGTTTATTTTTTGTAGATATTTTGATAAAAGCCATTCTGACCAGCCTGAGGTGATATCTCATTATAGTTTTAGTTGCATTTCTCTAATATTTAGTGATGTTGAGCATCTTTTCATGTTGTTTCTCACCATCTATATGGTTTCTTTGGAAAAATATCTATTTAGATCATTCCCCCAATTTTTGATTCAGTTATTTTTGTTTTATTGAGTTGAATGAGTTGTTTGTATATTTTGGATGTTAATCCCTTGTTGGTTGTTTCATTTGCAAATATATTCTCCCGTTCTGAGGGTTGCCTTTATATTTTTTCATTATTTTTATTTACTTTTAAAAATTATTTTTATTGGAGTACAGTTGTTTTACAATGTTATGTTAGTTTCTACTGTATAGCATAGTGAGTCAGGCATACATGTACATATATTCCCTCCCTTTTGAACTTCCTTCTCTTTCAGGTCAACACAGTGCATTATGTAGTTTCCTGTACTCTTCAGTATGTTCTCATTAGTTATCTATTTTATACATAGTCCCAATTATTCCCACTCCCCTCTCCTTTGCTATCCATACATTTGTTCTCTAAGACTGTCTCTATTTCTGCTTCTCAGATAAGATCCTCTTTACCATTTATATAAGTGATATTATGTAATATTTGTTTTTCTCTTTCTGACTGAATTCTCTCTATATGACACTCTCTAGATCCATCCATGTCTCTAAAAATAACCTAATATCATTACTTTTTATGACTGAGTAATATTCCATTGTAAATATTTACTGCATCATCTTTATGCATTCTTCTATTGATGGTCATTTAAGCTGCTTCCGTGTCCTGGCTATCATAAATAGTACTGCTGTGAACATTGGTGTGAATCTATCTTTTTGAATTATGAGTTGCTTCTGGTATATGCCCAGGAGTGGAATTTCTGGGTCATATGATAGTTCTATTTTTAGTTTTTTGAGGAATCTCCATACTGTTTTCCATGGTAGTTGTTTCAGTTTACACTCTACCAAAGGTGTAGGAGGGTTCCCTTTTCTCAATACTCACTCCAACGTTTATTGTTTGTAGATTTTTGATAATAGCCATCCTGACCAGGGAGGGGATGACAGGATGAGATGGCTGAATGGCATCACTGACTTGATGGACATAAGTTTGGATAAACTCTGGGAGTTGGTGATGGACAGGGAGGCCTGGTGTGCTGCGGTTCATGGGGTCGCAAAGAGTTGGACACGACTGAGCGACTGAACTAAACTGAACTGAATAATTATAATAGCAATGTTGAACATCTTTTCATGTGCTTATTGAACATCTGTATGTATGTTGAATTTTATTAATTGCTTTTTCTACATCTATTGAGATGATCATATGTTTTTTGGTTTTCTTTTTGTTGATATGATGTGTCATATTGATTGCTTTGTATGTATTGGATCATCCTTCTGACCTTGGAATGAATCCACCCAGGTCAAGTTTATGATACATTTTAGTTGTTTTTGTAGTTGGTCTGCCAATATTTTGTTGAGAATCTTTGCATCTATATTCATCAAAGATACTGACATATGATTTTCCTTTCTGGTAGTGTCTTTGTCTGTTTTTGGTATCAGGGTGATGATGGTTTCATAGAATGACTTTAAGAATGGTCCCTCTTTAATGTTTTGGAAGAAATTTGAGATGGATTGGTATAAGTTCTTTTTCGCTTGTTTGATAACTTTCCCCAGTTAAGCTATCCAGTCCTGGATTTTGTTTACAGGAGATTTTTTGTTTTTAAAATTACAGATTCTATTTCACTTGTAGTGATCAGTCTGTTCACAAATTATATTTTTCTTCTTGATTATTTTGATTTGTTGGCATTTAGTTGTTCATTGTATTCTTTTATTTATTTATTTTTTTTGGTATATCTTTTATAGGTTGTAATTTCTCCTCTTTCTTTCCATATTTTTTTTTGGATCTCTCTTTTCTTATTCATGAGTCTGAGCAGAGGTTTGTTGATTTTGTTTATCCTTTCAAAGAATTAGCTCTTGTTTTTATTGATTTTTTTCTCCTATTTTATAAATGTCTAATTTATTTCCTCTTTTATCTTTCCTTTTTTTTTTTTTTCTTCTGCAAACCTTAAGTTTTGTTTGTTTCTCTTTCTAATTCTTCTAGGTGGTAGGGTAGGTTGTTATTTGAGGTGTTTCTTATTTTTTAAGGAAATCCTGTACTGCATGAAATTCCTTCTTAAAGCTGCTTTTGTTGCATCTCACAGAGTTGTATGGGTTTGTTTTGTCATTTTTGTTAAAGTATTTTTTTCCAGTTTTATTGAGATATAATTGACACACAGCACTATAGAAGTGTACAACATAATGATTTGACTGATGTGCATAATGAAATGATTATCACAGTAAGTTTAGTGAACTCCATCATCTCATAAAGATATGAAATTAAAGACAGAAGAGATTTTCCATTGTGATGAGAACACTTAGAATTTACTCTAATATATAATGTACAGCAATCTTAATTATATGCATGTAATGTTGTACATTGCATCACTAGTACTTAATTGTCAAAGTATTTTTAAATTTCATCTTCTTTTTTTTTTTAATTTTCTTTACTTTATTGTGTTGGTTTTGCCATACATTGACATGAAACCGCCATGGGTTTACATATGCTCCCCCTCCAGAACCCCCTTCCCTCCTCCCTCCCGATTCCCTCCCCCTGGGTCATCTCGGTGCACCAGCCCCGAGCATCAAACCTGGGCTGGAGATTGATTTAACATATGATAATTAACATGTTTCAATGCCATTCTCCCATATCATCCCACCCATGTCCTCTTCCACAGAGTCCACGAGTCTCTTCTATACATCTGTGTTTCTTTTGCTGTCTCGCATGCAGAGTTCTCATTACCATCTTTCTAAATTCCATATATATGCGTTAGTATACTGTATTGTTGTTTTTCCTTCTGGCTTACTTCACTCTGGATAATAGGCTCCAGTTCCGTCCACCTGAGTAGAACTGCCTCAAATGAATTTTTTTTTAATGCTGAGTAGTATTCCATTGTGTATATGTACCACAGCTTTCTTATCCATTCGTCAGTTGATGGGCATCTAGGTTGCTTCCATGTCCTGGCTATTGTAAACAATGCGGCGATAAACATTGGGGTACACGTGTCTCTTTCAATTCTGGTTTCCTCAGTTTGTATGCCCAGCAGTGGGATTGCTGGGTCATATGGCAGTTCTATTTTCAGTTTTTTTAAGGAATCTCCACACTGTTTTCCATAGTGGCTGTACTAGATTGCATTCCCACCAACAGTGTAAGAGGGTTCCCTTTTCTCCACATCCTCTCCAGCATTTATTGCTTGTAGATTTTTGGATTGCAGCCATTCTGACTGGTGTAAAGTGGTACCTCATTGTGGTTTTGATTTGCATTTCTCGGAAGAATCAATATAGTGAAAATGAGTATACTACCCAAAGCAATCTATAGATTCAATGCAATTCCTATCAAGCTACCAGAGGTCTTTTTCAGAGAATTAGAACAAATAATTTCACAATTTATATGGAAATACAAAAAACCTCATATAGCCAAAGCAATCTTGAGAAAGAAGAATGTAACTGGAGGAATCAACCTACCTGACTTTAGGCTATACTACAAATCCACAGTCATTAAGACAGTATGGTACTGGCACGAAGACAGAAATATAGATCAATGGAACAGAATAGAAAGCCCAGAGATAAATCCACGCATCTATGGACACCTTATCTTTGACAAAGGAGGCAAAAATATACAATGGAGAAAAGGCAATCTCTTTAACAAGTGGTGCTGGGAAAACTGGACAGCCACTTGTAAAAGAATGAAACTAGAACATTTTCTAACACCATACAAAAAAATAAACTCAAAATGAATCAAAGATATAATCATAAGACCAGAAACTATAAAACTCCTAGAGGATAACATAGGCAAAACACTCTCCGACATAAACCAAAGCAGGATCCTCTATGACCCACCTCCCAGAATATCGGAAATAAAAGCACGAATAAACAAATGGGACCTAACTAAAATTAAAAGCTTCTGCACAACAAAGGAAACTATAAGCAAGGTGAAAAGACAGCCTTCAGAATGGGAGAAAATAATAGCCAATGAAGCAACGGACAAACAATTAATCTCAAAAATATACAAGCAACTCCTGCAGCTCCATGCTAGAAAAATAAATGACCCAATCAAAAAGTGGGCCAAAGAACTAAACAGACATTTCTCCAAAGAAGACATAAAAATGGCTAACAAACACATGAAAAGATGCTCAACATCACTCATTATCAGATAAATTTCTTCTTTGATTTCACCATTGACCCATTGGTTTTTTAGTCTCATGTTGTTCATTCCATATGTAATCTTTTTTCACTTGTTTGTTTGTTTCTCTTTCTGAGATTTATTTCTTGTTTCATGCCATTTTGGTCAGAAAAGATGCTTGAAATAATTCATATCCTCTTATTGTTGAGACTTGTTCTGTGTCCTAGTAGATAGATAGTCTCTTCCAGAGAAAGTTTCATTTGCAGTTGAGAAGAAAATAAATTCTTAATTTTTTTAATGTAATTTCCTGAAAATATTAAGTCCAGCTGTAAGAATCTTTGCCACCTTATTGATATTCTGTCTCGAAGATCTGTCCATTGATGTGAGTAGGGTATTAAGGTCTCCTACTATCATTGTATTCCTGTCAATTTCTCCCTTTATGTCTGTTAGTATTGTTTTATGTGTTCCTATATAAGGTGTTTATATGTTTATATGTTTAATTACTGTAATGTCTTCTTTTCATATTGATCATTTTTTCATTATTTACTGTTCTTATTTTTCTTTGTTTTAAAGTCCATTTTGTCTGATATAAATATTTCGACCCCCACTTTCTTGTCATTTCTGATAGAATGAAATATATTTTCCATCCCTGCTTTATATATGGCCATATGCCATGATCTTAGTTTTCAGAATGTTGAGTTTTAAACCAACTTTTTCACTCTCCTCTTTCACTTTCTGACCTAATGGTGTCACCTGCATATCTTAGGTTATTGATATTTCCTCTGACAATCTTGATTCCAGCTTGTGCTTCATCCACCCCAGCATTTCTCATGATGTACTTTGCATATAATTTTATTAAGCAGGTTGATAATATACAGCCTCGATGAACTCCTTTCTCAATTTGGACCTGTTCTATTGTTCCATGACTAGTTCTAACTGTTGCTTCTTGACCTGCATACAGATTTCTCAAGAGGCAGGTCAGGTGGTCTGGCATTCTCGAATCTTTAAGAATTTTCTAGTGTTTGTTGTGATCCACACAGTCAAAGGCTTTGGTGTAGTCAATAAAGCAGAAGTAGATGTTTTTCTGGAACTCTTTTGCTTTTTCTATGATCCAGAAGATGTTGGCAATATGATCTCTGGTTCCTCTGCCTTTTGTAAATACGGCTGGAATATCCGAATGTTAACGATTCACATACTGCTAAGCCTGATATGGAGAAATTTGAGCATTACTTTGCTAGCGTGAGATGAGTGCAGTTTTGTGGTAGTTTGAACCATCTTTGGCATTGCCTTTCTTTGGGATTGGAATGAAAACTGACCTTTTCCTGTCCTGTGGCCACTGTTGAGTTTTCCAAATTTGCTGGCATATTGAGTACAGCACTTTCACAGCATCATGTTTTAGGATTTGAAATAGCTCAACTGGAATTACATCCCCTCCACTAGCTTTGTTTGTAGTCATGCTTCCTAAGGCCCACTTGACTTCACATTCCAGGATGTCTGGCTCTAGGTGAGTGACCACACCATCGTGATTATCTGGGTCATGAAGATTTTTTTTGTACACTTCTTCTTTGTATTTTTACCACCTCTCCTTATATGTTCTGCTTCTGTTAGTCCATAACATTTCTGTCCTTTAATGAGCCCATCTCTGCATGAAATGTTTCCTTGGGATCTCTAATTTTCTTGAAGAGATCTCTAGTCTTTCCCATTCTATTGTTTTCCTCTATTTCTTCCACTGATTGCTGAGGAAGGCTTTCTTATCTCTCCTTGCTATTCTTTGGAACTCTGCATTCAAATGGGTATATCTGTTCTTTTGTCCCTTTCCTTTTGAGTCTTTTCTTTTCTCAGCTATTTGTGAGGCCTCGAACAACCATTTTGCCTTTTTTCATTCCTTTTTCTCAGGGATGATCTTGATCACCGTCTCCTGTACAATGTCACAAACCTCTCTCCATAGTTCTTCAGGCACTCTGTCTATCAGAGTCTCTTAAATCTGTTTCTTACTTCCACTGTATAATTGTAAGGGATTTGATTTAGATCATACCTGAATGGTGTAGTGGTTTTCCCTACTTTCTTCAATTTAAATCTGAATTTGGCCATAAGTACTTGATGATCTGAGCCACAGTCCACTCCGGTCTTGTTTTTCTGACTGTTTAGAGCTTCCCCATCTTTGGCTGCAAAGAATATAATCAATCTGATTTCGATATTGACCGTCTGGTGATGTCCATGTGTAACGTCTTCTCTTTTGTTGTTGGAAGAGGGTGTTTGCTATGACCAGTGCCTTCTCTTGGCAAAACTTGTTAGCCTTTGACCTACTTCATTTTGTACTCCAAGACCAAATTTGCCTGTTACTTCAGGTATCTCTTGACTTCCTGCTTTTGCATTCCATTCCCCTATAATGAAATGGACATCTTTTTTGTGTGTTAGTTCTAGAAGGTCTTGTAGGTCTTCATAGAACCTTTCAACTTCAGCCTCAGCATTACCAGTTGGGGCATAGATTGGGATTACTATGATATTGAATGGTTTGCCTTGGAAAAGAACAGAGATCATTCTTTCCTTTTTGAGACTGTATCCAAGTACTGCATTTTGGATTTTTTAGTTGACTATGATGGCTATGGACTGTAGCTACCAGGCTCTCTGTCCGTGGAATTTTCCAGGCAAGAGTACTGGAGTGCATTGCCATTTTCTTCTCCAGAGGATCTTCCAAAGCCGGGGATCGAACTCTGGTCTCCCACATTGCAGGTGGGCGCTTTACCACCTGAGCCATCAGGGAAGCCCAATAGTCAACAACACAAAAATATTTTACTTTTATATAGGAAATCGTAATATACAGAAAAATATCCCTGTCCTTGTAATAAACTTTTCTGTAGAGATTAATAATTTATAATGTCTTTCCTTTCAGGTTAAGTTAAGAAACATTTGTCCAATATTTTTGGTGGTTTATAGAGAAACTCCATGGCCATGAAACAAAGTAAATAAAACTTTAAGGGATGTCACAAAAGTAGTAAATACAAGGTCTTGAAGGTCTCAGCTGTATGGTCTACCAAGTGTTCTAACTAACTATAGCATGAAAGATTACATGATAACATAATTAAATTCATTAAAGTTCTGATTGAAGCAGGCAAAATTTTACATTCTAATTTTATAGTTATCTAGGTTTCTACAAATGACATACTATTAGAAACCTGCTGGAAAGGTCTGACTTAAGGTTATACATCCCATAGCTCTTGATAATATTCTGTTCTAAATTGAAATAACTTAATTACATTCTCCAAGGATCCATTTTCAGAGTAGGTGCAGCTGTTGCATTTTCTTTTTTAGAAAGACAATTATAATTACAGGCAACTTGCTTAAGAAGATGGAATTAATAATGCATTACAATTTCAGAAAAACAGATTAAAGTTTTGGTTCAAGTAAGAAAAAGAGACTGGTGCTGATACACCAATAGAAACCAAAATATTGTATGTGTGTATGATTGTGTGCACACTTTAAG
Source organism: Antilocapra americana (assembly GCA_007570785.1). Classification (NCBI taxonomy): domain Eukaryota; kingdom Metazoa; phylum Chordata; class Mammalia; order Artiodactyla; family Antilocapridae; genus Antilocapra; species Antilocapra americana. Next base: position 28,946,192 of record ML661885.1, read on the forward strand.
TCACATTTTGCAGAGGGCATATGTAAGATAATCTAGCAATAAATTTATTTTTAAGGGAGTGTCATCTAGTGTTTGCTACATACCAGGCAGTGTACAGAATATATAGTCAAAAAGAAGCATAATAAGCATAATTTTTAACAAGAAGATCACAGTCTTGTAAGGATAAACCTCTATAATCAACAATTCCCTGAGAGATTCATACAGATATGTATAAAACATATCTGGGTCAATATAGAAGGAAGAGACTGGCTCATGAACTTAAGTGAAACTTCATGTAAGGAGTACAATTTAGCAAAATCTTAAAGCAAGGCTTTTAATTAATTAGGAATACAAGACTGAGGGCCATAGGAACCAAAATTAGGCAACATTCACTAGGGAAGAACCTGTCAACTGTGAAGGGTCAGAAATTGTATTCTGCTTGTCAGCTAACAGGTTAGAATCCCCATATTTTAAAGTGTGCAGGAGAAAACACAAGACCTCTAGGTCAGATTCAAAGGCCTTTATTTATTAATTGTGGCATAGCAACAGGGTGAACTTCAGGTTTGTGTCCATTTTTACTACCCCATTTCACACAGAGTGACACAAAGAGGACCAAGTAACAGCTGCGTATGTGGTAGGTCCCATTAAGAGAGAAAACCTGAGTTTAGGAAACCTGAATCTTTCATACTAGACAGTGAGAATTGCCTGTACATCCTCTATAACAAGACGCTATCTCTATCTTTCAAGGCTTGAGGAAAGCTACTTTCCTCCATTTAAATGTATTAGGAGTCTTTGTGATTAAAAAATCCTTGAAAAAAATAGTCTATAAAAAAAATAGTCTATGAAGAAGGAAGTCAGTGAATCTACTTATAAGGTGTGCAGAAATGAGAGAGACTCATGAAACAACTAAATGTAAAATTTTTGAGTTTAAATTTTATGTTGTGTCTCAAAGGCTCAAAGAAGTCTCATGTGGATAAATGATAGTGTGTTATCTGTGAAAATTCCAGGGGGTTTATTGATTATAAACATCTTGGCATATCTTACTAATATATTTGGATTTTATTCTGAAGGTTAATTGAGTGGATGAGGACCCACAATTATTCTAAACAGGTGTGTTACATAGTCAAATTTGAATTATCATTAAGCCTGTTGTATTAGGATGAAGCTAATATTTGTAGACAGGAGTGCCAACTCATGAGGTTTGAGGAGGCCCTTGTGAGTGATGAAAAGAAAAATAACCAGTGAAGATATACCCAGGTTGAAGATTAGCAGAATGATTTAAATTTAACTTAGGAATAATTTGGTATTTGCAAATTAATTGGAGGTAAGATGGGATAAAAGAGAAGCGGAAATTGAGCATGCCTCAAAATATAGAGAAAGAGGAAATTGATGGGAGAAAAATATTTAACTGTTTATTTTTGACTGTCCAAAGAATTAGACATTGTAGGTAGAAGAGATTTATAATTTGAGCAGGAATAATTCTGAGGAACCATACTGGGATAAAGCAGTTAGAATATATTAACTCAAAGGGAATGAGTGGAATAATAAAACAGAAAAGAAGGAGCAACTTTGGGATATGGGCACAAAGAGAAATTATGAACTAATGAGACAGTTGTAAGAGAGAAAGGAGGAGAATGCAGAAAGAGAGGTTTTGTGGAAACAAGGAGGGGCCATATCCTCAGGGAGGATCAGTTCAGTTCATTCAGTCACTCAGTCGTGTCCAACTGCGACCCATGGACTGCAGCACGCCAGGCTTCCCTGTCCATCATTAACTCCTGGAGTTTACTTAAACTCAAGTCCATCCAACCATCTCATCCTTTGTCGTCTCTTTCTCCTCCTTCCTTCAGTGTGTCTCAGCATCAGGGTCTTTTCCAATGAGTCCGTTCTTTGCATCAGGTGGCCAGAGTATTGGAGCTTCAGTTTTAGCATCAGTCCTTCCAATGAATATTCAATGATTTCCTTTAGGATTGATTGATCTCCTTGCAGTCCAAGAGACTTGAGAGAGTCTTCTCCAATACCACAATTCAAAAAAATCAATTCTTAAGTGCTCAGTTTCTTTATGGTCCAACTCTCACATCCATACATGACTATTGGAAAAATCATAGCTTTAACTATATAGACCTTTGTCAGCAAAATAATGCCTCTGCTTTTTAATATGCTGTCTAAGTTGGTCATAGCTTTTCTTCCAAGGAGCAAGCATCTCTTAATTTCATGGTGGCAGTCACCATCTGCAGTAATTTTGAAGCCCAAGAAAACAAAGTCTGTCACTATTTCCACTGTATCCCCATCTATTTGCCATGAAGTGATGGGACCGATGCCACAATCTTCATTTTTTGAATGTTGAGAATTAAGCCAGCTTTTTCAAAAACTCTTCTATTTCCAATTCATCAGGAGGCTCTTAGTTCCTTTTGGCTTTCTGCCATAAGGGTCGTGTCGTGTGCATATCTGAGGTTATTGATATTTCTCCTAGCAGTCTTGATTCCAGCTTGTGCTTTATCCAGCACTTCTCATGATGTATTCTGCATATAAATTAAATAAGCAAGGTGACAATATACAGCCCTGATGTGCTCCTCTCCCAACTTGGAACCAGTCTGTTGTAACATGTCCACTTCTAACTGTTACTTCCTGACTTGTATACAGATTTCTCAGGAGGCAAGTCAGGCGGTCTGACAGTCCCATCTCTTTAAGAGTTTTCCACAGTTTGTTGTGATCCACATAGGCAAAGGCTTTAGCATAGTCAGTGAAACAGAAGTAAATATTTTTTTCTGGAATTTTCTTGCTTTTTTGATGACCCAGTAGTGGATGCTGGCAATTTGATCTCTGGTTCCTCTGCCTTTTCTAAATCTACCTTGAACATCTGGAAGTTCTCAGTTCAGGTACTGTTGAAGTGTGGCTTGGAGAATTTTGAGCATTACTTTACTAGCACATGAGATGAGTGCAATTGTGTGATAGTCTGAACATTCTTTGGCATTGCCTTTCTTTGTTATTGAAAACTGACTTTTTCTAGTCCTGTGCCCACTGCTGGGTTTTCCAATTTTGCTGGCATATTGAGTGCAGTGCTTTCACAGCATCATGTTTTAGGATTTGAAATAGCTCAACTGAAACCCCATCACCTCCACTAGCTTTGTAGTGATGCTTCCTAAGGCCCACTTGACCTTGCACTCCAGGTTGTCTTGCTCTTGGTGAATGATCATACCATTGTGGTTATCTGAGTTATGAGTATCTTTTTTGTACAGTTCTTCTATGTATTCTTGCCACCTCTTCTTAATATCATCTGCTTCTGTTAGGTTCATACAATTTCTCCCTTTTATTGTTCCCATCTTTGTGTGAAATTTTCCCTTGATATCTCTAATTTTCTTGAAGAGATCTCTGCCCTTTCTCAGTCTGTTGTTTTCCTCTATTTCTTTGCATTGATCACTGAGGAATGCTTTCTTATCTCTCCTTCTATTCTTTGGAACTCTGCATTCAGGTGGATATATCTTTCCTTTTCTCCTTTGCTTTTTGCTTCTTGTCTTCTCTTAGCTATTTGTAAAGCCTCCTCAGACAGCCATTTTGCTTTTTTGCATTTCTCGGGGATGGTCTTGATCATAACCTCCTATAAAATATTAGGAACCTCCATCCATCGTTCTTCAGGCACTCTGTCTATCAGACCTAATCCCTTGAATCTATTTCTCACTTCCACTGTATAATTTTAAGGGATTTGATTTAGGTCATATCTGAATGATGTAGTGGTTTTCCCTACTTTCTTCAATTTAAGTCTGAATTTTGCAATTCGGAGTTCATGGTTTGAGCCACAGTCAGCTCCCAGTCTTGTTTTTGCTGACTGTATAGAGCTTCTCCATCTTCAGCTGCAAAGAATATAGTCAGTCTGATTTCAGTATTGACCATCTGGTGATGCTCATGTGTAGAGTCTTTCTTGTGTTGTTGAAGAGGGTGTTCACTATGACCAGTGACTTCTCTTGGCAAAAGACTGTTAGCCTTTGACTTGCTTCATTTTGTATTCTAAACCCAAACTTGCCTGGTCCTCTAGGTTTCTCTTGGCTACCTACTTTTGCATTCCACTCCCCTGTAATGAAAAGGACATCGTTTTTGGTGTTAGTTCTAGAGAGTGTTGTGGGTCTTCATAGAACCATTCAACTTCAGCTTCTTTGGCATTAGTGGTCAGGACATAGACTTGGATTACTGTGATATTATATGGTTTGCCTTGGAAACGAGCAGAGATCATTCTGTTGTTTTTGAGACTGCACTCAAGTACTGCATTTTGGTTTCTTTTGTTGACTATTAGGGCTACTCCATGTCTTCTAAGGGATTTTTGTCCACAATAGTAGATTTAATGGTCATCTGAAGTGAATTCACTTATTCCAGTCCACTTTTAATTTACTGAGTTTAAAATGGCAATATTCACTCTTCCCATCCCCTGTTTGACCACTTCCAATTTACCTCGAAGCATTGACCTGACATTCCAGGTTCCAGTATGCAATATTGTTATTTATAGCATCTGACTTTGCTCTATCACCAGTCACATCCACAACTGGGTGTTGTTTTTACTTTGGCTCAACCTCTTCATTCTTCTCTGAGCTATTTCTCTGCTCTTCTTCAGTATCATACTAGGTCCCTACTGACCTGGGAGTTCATCTTTCAGTGTCATATCTTTTTCCTTTCTCCATACTGTTCATGGGGTTCTCAAGTCAAGAATACTGAAGTGGTTTGCCATTCTTTTCTCCAGTGGACCACATTTTGTCAGAACTCTCCACCATGACCTGTCTGTCTTGGGTGGCCCTACATGGCATGGTTCATAGTTTCATTCAGTTTTTCGAGGATGTGATCCTTGCGATCAGTTTGGTTAGGTTTCTGTGATTGTGGTTTTCAGTCTGTCTGCCCTCTGATGGATAAGGATAAGAGGATACTAGCCAAGAATATTGAAAGTTTAGAAAAGATCAAGAAAGAAGTATTTAGAAGAATTTGAAAATTAGAAAGTACCAGAAAAAATTGGAAACAGCTTTTTTTCTAGAAGATTTCCATTGTTTGTGGCACATATTCCTGGATGACTCCTTTATCCTAATTGTTTCTTACTAATTTGGGAATGTCAGAGTGTTTAGTTATGTATATTCACCTTCCAACATTCCAAGAATTTTTGCCAGTGGAATTCATTTACAGTTCACTGAGTATAGGAGAAAACTTTTGAAAAAGCACCCTTGCTCAACATTTCCTTTGGCAAAACTTTCCGTTCACCTTCCTCCATTACTTTCTTGCCTGAAATGCAGTGGTGATGGCTAAAAGGGTGACAGTTATCTTACTGCAAGCATGAGGATGCAAACCACTGTCACATATCAGTCAAGATCTAGGATATGAAGTAAATCAAATCAACCCTGACATCTCAGTGGTTTAATAAACAAAGGTTTATTTGTCTGTTTATTTATTTATTTTGAAAGCTGAATGTACACTTACTCTCCACTTAGTGGTAATTAGGTAAATTGCAGGCAGTAGCAGGTCCTCTCTAGGGCAGGCAGTCTTTCTGTACAAGTGAAGTACAAGAGAGAGTCTCTCAGTGCTGTCCAATTCTTTGCAACCCCATGTACTATACAGTCCATGAAATTCTCCAGGCCAGAATACTGGAGTGGGTAGCCTTTCCTTTCTCCAGGGCATCTTGCCAACCCAGGAATCTAACCTAGGTTTCCCACACTGCAGGCTGATTCTTTACCAGCTGAGTGACAATAGCTGCCTTTTAAACAATGGCTAGGGAATCTAGTCAGCTGCTATCCTATAAGTGCAATTACAGCCCAAGGCTTCTAAGTCAGGAGAAGAAGAGGAGAGATTAAGAGGGTCATGAAGGGACTTACTCTTCGTTTGAAAGTGACAGAAGACCTCTGCTCTTGGTCTTTTGGCCTGAACTCATCACATGACCTTGCCTCCCTACAAGTGGGCAAGAAAGTAGTGCAGTCTTCAGTGAGCTCAGGAAGAGCAAGAGTACCAGAGACAAGGGAATTGATGAGTGCAATAATTTAAGGCACTTTAAGCAATTATATTAGCCCTGTACTGCCCACCTCTGGACATCTTACTGAATGAGAACAAGGTATTTCTATTCATGACAGTTACCATAAGTCAGATTTGGGGGCTTCCCAGGTGGCTTAGTGGTAAAGAATCTGCCGGCCCATCAGGATATGCAGGCTTGATCCCTGGGTGGGGAAGATCCCCAGGAGAAGGAAATGGCAAACCACTCCAGTATTCTTTCCTGGGAAATCCTATGGACAGAGTCGCCTGGTGGTATGCAGAGTTGGATATGACTTTAGCGACTAAACAAGAAGTCAGATTTATATCCCTTGAAGCCAAACAGAGTCCTGATAGACTTAAGAAAAATATAATATTTAATTTCCTTTAAATTAGCTCTTAGAATAAATGCTGTTTTACATTAATGGAAATTAAAATGCTAGTTTATTTATTTTCTTAGTTTAACTGAAATGTTAGTTCAAATCCCATATTGCTGTTTTAAAACTAGCAGACAGGGCTAGCACCAGAACTGAGTGGGCACTGAAATGGAGAATGGAGTGGTATTTCAGGCTTGCAGACAGTGGGAACCAGAGGTTTCCTATGATCTGCTATTTCCTTCACTGATAGGTGAGAGGACCACCCTAGAATAGATAAGACATATGTCTATTCTCTAAACTGCTAGGTGTCATTGTGAGTGCATGTCAAGTTTAAAATTGCCTGTTCTAATGCACAGAATTAAGGCTCATTGTGAAATAAGCTAAGGAACTTAAATATAATTTATTTTATTTAGTGTTTTTGTCAGGGAGGAAGGGTATAAATACAACATCGGAAAAATTTTTGTCTTTTATACTTTTCCTTTTATTTATTTGTTCTTTTGTTTGACTGAGACCTTGGTACTGTTTACTTAACTCTAAAATAATATTAATCAATTCATTTCAGTCACTCAGTTGTGTCTGACTCTTTGCGACCCCATGGACTGTAGCACTCAAGGCTTCCCTGTACATCACCAACTCCTGAAGCTTACTCAAACAACTCATGTCTGTTGAGATGAACTGACATCCAACTATCTCATCCTCTGTCATCCCCTTCTCTACCCACTTTCAGTCTTTCCCTGCATCAGGATCTTTTCCAATGAATCAGTTCTTCGCATAAGGTCTCCAAAGTATTGGGATTTCAACTTCAGCATCAGTCCTTCCAGTGAGTATTCAGGACTGTTTTCCTATAGGATGGACTGGTTGGATCTCCTTGTGGTCCAGGAGACTCTCAAGAGTCTTCTCCAACACCACAGTTTAAAAGCATTAATTCTTTGGCACTCAGCTTTCTTTATAGTCCAACTCTCACATCCATACATGACTACTGGAAAAACCATAGCCCATCTATTTGTCATGAAGTGATATAAAAATAGCATTAATATAAAAATAGTGTTTTAAAACTAGAAGTAATAGTGAGTCCCAAATCATACCTGTCAAGGATTGGGGGTAGATTTTTCTTGCTAAAATTCTTCCATTCACACTTTTTGAGCTCAGAGTTTTTCACCTAGAAATCCATCAGTAGCAAGATCAGCAGTTTCAGATAAAAAAAATAAATTATGCTATTTTTCTTCAACATTTGAGAAAGACCTGGATGTTTTTAGGTGTAACAGGAAACTTTCTGGCAAAGAAGGCTTAGTTCTAAAAATATAACCTGATTGTCAATTTGTATTTCTACAAAATAAAATTGCTATTGTGGGAAGAAAGTCAGTTGACTTTTCTGATCATGCACACAGAGATGATGGCTAGTCCATTGGTAAGGGCTAGGTGCCTTTACCACATGGAAAGAAATTGGTGGCGGATGAAGACTGGTTGTGGATCTTTAAGTCAGTTTTCCTGCCCATTGTTGAGAAATGATGTGATTAACAGTTCTGAGTCTTACCACTCATATTATTAGCACTTTTATTTTTCTGGAGAGCTGAAAATAAATTGTAGGGAGTATAAGACCTGTGTTATGGGTCGATTTGTATCCCACTGAAAGTTATTTGTTGAAATACTAACCCCTAGAACCTGTGAATATGAATTTATTTGGATGAAAATAGTATCTTTTTAGATGATCAAGTTAAAGTTGATTAGGCAGACCTTAATCCCATATGAGTGTGTCCTTATAAAAAGTAGAAATTTGGGAAGAGACATTTACAGGTAGAACGTCCTGTGAACCTGAAGGCAAAGATTGTGGTGATGCCTTTACATGCCAAGAAACACTAAGAATTTCTAGGAAATCACCAGAATATAGGGGAGAGGCATGGAATAGATTCTTTTCAACATTGCACAGAAGGAACCAATACTCCTGACATCTTGATCTTAGATTTTTATCCTACAGAACTGTAAGAAAATTAATTTGTCATTTAAGTCATTCAGTGTGTGGTATATTGTCATTTAAGTCATTCAGTGTGTGGTATATTGTCATTTAAGTCATTCAGTGTGTGGTATATTGCTAATATATAGGTATATTAGCAAACTCTAATCCAAAGTATCAGGAGAAGTGATTCATCTAATATGAGTTAGGTAAAAATGTGGAGAGAGGATAGTTTATAATGTGGATTAGCTACTGTATAAAACATTTATCAGAGTATGTCACACATAATAAGCCAAAAATGCTGTTACCATTGCAGTGTTGATACCTTAGTCTTGATTTTGTTTATAATATGATGGTCAGTTTCACTAGATCCAAACAGCTTGGCTTGAATCCTACCTCCACTTTCCAGCTGTCTGGCCTCAGACAACATACTTAGATTTTCTATATTTTCCTTGTCTCTAATGTGAATGCTCACCTGATGGGAATATGAAATTATGCCAGGGAGAGCTCAACATGAGCCTACTTTAGCTCAGTATATTTTAGCTGTTACTATTACTTTTAGTTTTCCAAATACTCACATTTGTTGTTTGACAATAAGAATTCTATTCACTAAATAAGCTTGGTCAATAAAGATTAGTTCACTGAAATTCACTTAAAATTTCCCAATTAATCTACTGTAAAGCTGGAATTTTATTTTGAAAAAGGTAAACTTAGATAGCATTTTTTTCTCTTGGGAACAAAATTTCAGTTTTAAAACAGTTTGTTTTAAAACTTTGGAACACCTCACTGAACAATAATTAAAGTAATAAAATTGTATTCGAAGTACCTAAGTCAGTCCCTTGTAGTCAATTAGGTGTCCAGAGAAGTGCAATTATGTTTTAAACCCACCAGGGTACATTTAATCCACTGAAGCAGAATGTTGCCCTGGTGATTTTAGGAAAATGCTATAGGCGATTTGTTCAGGCCATTTATTCAAGTTATAGAGCCATATTAACCCTTTTAAGTCATAAGAACATATGTATAAATTCACACCTACTATCCTTTTCCTAGGTACTGAATTTAGAGGGAAATAAAAGTCATATAGGAAATACTTTGTAACATAGTAGAAAAGCATGAAACTAGATCAGATAATTTTTTAATGTTTCTCTCTGCTGTAAATTTTTTTGTTGTTGTTAAGTATATTTCTCTGTCCATTTTGGCTGGAAGTGTGTTAATAATATATCCAACTAAGGAACATTTTGTCTTTCAAGGCTTTAAAGTAAAATTTTCATCACGTTCCTGATTTTTAAGAGTGCATATTTTTCTTAAATCTGTATTCTGCAATTTTAGTCAATTCTGTACAACTCTATTTTCAGTATGGATTGATAATACTGATGGACATGTGTTTAAGGTTTATTCTTTTGTCTGAAGTAATGGAATCATTGTTTTTTGGTAATATGAACACCAGAGTCTTATACTATATTGTGGACATAGTTCACAGTGAAATGAATCAGGAATATGTACTTGTTAATACCTGAATAATCCACTGATTTGCCAATAATTGAATATTCTGACAGTTAACTAAAATGATGACTTGTTCAACTAAAAGTTATACATTTCAAGGTTCAGATTTCATATCTATCTAAATTAATATTATCTTTAAAATTTTAGCCAGCTTTATACACTTTTGTCTTTAGATATTGTCAATAATATCAGTCTCCCTCTTTACTTAAGAGCAATTTCTATATTTGTTTGTAGATCATTTCTTAGTAATGTTTTAGCATGCTATGAGTTTAATAAATGTTCCTTGTATTTATAAACACTTTACACTGTCTGATTTTATGTATGTTATTGATCAGTTGTGTCTGACTCTTTGCAACCTCGTGGACTGCAGCACACCAGGCATACCTATCTCTCACTATCTCCTGAATTTTGCCCAGCTTCATTTCCTTTGAATTGGTGATGCTCTCCAACCATTTCTCCTTTTGCCTTCAATCTTTCCCAACATCTAGGTCTTTTCCAATGAGTCAGCGCTTCACCTCAGAGTATTGGCCAAAGTATTGGAACTTCAGCTTCAGCATCAGTCCTTCCAGTGAATATTCAGAATTGATTTCCTTTTGGATTGGCTAGTTTGATCTCCTTACTGTCCAAGGTACTCTCAAGACTCCTCCAGCACAGCAGTTCAAAAGCATCAATTCTTTAGCATTCAGCCTTTTTTATGGTCCAACTCTCACATCCATACATTACTACTGGAAAAACCATAGCTTTGACTATATGGACCTTTGCTTTTAAAGTGATGCTTATGCTTTTTGATATGCTGTCTAGGTTTGTCATAGTTTTTCTTCCAAAAACCAAGCATCTTCTAATTTTATGGCTGCAGTCACCATCTGCAGTGATTTTGGAGCCTAAGAAAAGAAAATCTGTCATTGCTTCCACTTTTTCCCCTTTTATTTACTATGAAGTGATGGGACTATATGCCATGATAGTTTTTTTGAATGTTGAGTTTTAAGCCAGCTTTTTTACTCTCCTCTTTCACGCTTATCAAGAAGCTCTTTAGTTCATCTTCGATTTCTACTGTTATGGTAGTATCATCTGCATATCTGAGGTGTTGATATTTTTCCCAGCAATCTTGATTCTATCTTGTAATTCACCCAGCCTGGCATTTTGCATGTTGATGCTTTTGAACTGTGGTGTTGGAGAAGACTCTTGAGAGTCCCTTGGACTGCAAGGAGATCCAACCAGTCCACCCTAAAGAAGATCAGTCCTAGGTGTTCATTGGAAGGACTGATGTTGAAGCTGAAACTCCAATACTTTGGCCACCTCACGCAAAGAGCTGACTCATTGAAAAGACCCTGATACTGGGAAAGACTGAGGGCAAGAGGAGAAGGGGACGACAGAGGATGAGATGGTTGGAAGGCATCACCGATGCAATGGACATCAGTTTGGGTGGACTCCGGAAGTTTGTGATGGACATAGCTGCCTGATGTGCTGCTGTTCATGGGGTCGCAAAGAGTCGAACACGACTGAGCAACTGAACTGAACTCTTCAATAAGTTAAATAAACAGGGTGATAGTATACATCCTTGCTGTACTCCCTTCCCAATTTTGAGCCAGTCTGTTGTTCCATGTAAAGTTATAACTGTTGCTTCTTGACCTGCATACAGGTTTCTCAGGAGACAGGTAAGATAGTCTGGTATTTCTGTCTCTTCAAGAATTTTCCAGTTTAATGTGATCCACATAGACAAAGGATTTCCTGTAGTCAGTGAAGCAGAAGTAGATGTTTATCTGGCATTCCCTTGCTTTCTCTATGGTCCAATGAATGTTGGCAGTTTGATTTGTGAGCAGTGTTAAAGAACATTCAAAACAATTGTGTTTATTTCCCATGCCATTAACATTGTGCTCAAAATGTTACAAGCTAGGCTTCAGCAATACTTGAATTGAGAACTTCCCGATGTTCAAGCTGGGTTTAAAAAAGGCTGAGGAACCAGAGATTATATATATATATATATATATATATATATATATATAATTTTGCCAATTAAGGGAAAATAAATTAATTTATTGCAAATAAATACAGATGAGTGGAATAAATGACTAATATCTTTGAATAGTGAAAATAGAAGCAATCACTTGAAAATTCTGATAATCTCTCAGAAAATGAAAAGGCATTTTATAGGAAGAACTTCACAGAAATGAGACTGGTTGAGTGATGATTTATAGATGAAGTAGGAGCAATACAGTAGGAAACCTCCCTAGCAAAAGATAAATTATAAATTGTATAAGATGATAAATAGAAGAATGATTTCAGACTGATGTCAGCAACATGATGGAGTGAAAAACTAATGTTGTCTTTTCCTTTAAGCTATAACTGATAAAGTATCTACAAAGCAAAAAAGGTGCCTGTGCCCAACACACACTAGTACATTAGAGAATTCCATACATCTCTATATCTAAAGGTAGGTGGCCTTAAACACATAGAGATGAAATCAAGAGAGCTGCAGAGGCAGTGGCTGCAGTCCCAGCCCTCCAACTGAAACTTACAACATTGGACACTGTCACTATTTGTGGATGTCATGATTTTATATATAGAAAACCCTAAAAACACCACCAAAAGCTATTAGAAATAATAAAAAGATCAAGTTTTAGGGTGCAAAATCAACATACAAAATCTGTTCTATTTCTAAATGCTAATAGAGAAGTTAAGGAAAAAAATCTCATTTTCATTTTCAACAGCAACAAACAATACCTAAGACTAAGTTTAACCCAGGTGGTGAAAGACCTGGATGCTGAAAACTGTACAGGTTTTGATATTGCTGAAGGAAACTGAAGAAGATATTGTTGAATGAAAATGAAGAAGACACAAAGAAACAGAAAGATATTCTGTGTTAATGGATTGAAATAGTTTATATGTTTAAAATATCTGTATTACCCAAATCAGCCTACAAATTCGGTGCCATCTCTTTCAAAACTGCAAAGACATTTTTCATAGAAATAGAACAAAACATGCTAAAATCTTATGGAACCTCAAAAGACCCCAAATAGTTAAAGCAATCCTAAGAAAAAAGAACAAAGCTAGAAGTGTCACACTCTTTGACTTCAAATTATATTACAAAACCATAGTAATCCAAATAGCAAGTTACTGGATGTAGTGAATGACTGGCCTCGCACTGAAGGTTGAGAGGAGAGCCTGGAGGTGCAGGGGAAATTATGAAGCCACTTCTGTTAGTGAACCTCAAAATATCTGAGGCAGAATGGCCAAAATGACAGAATGGAAAGACCCTGAGCTTGTCTCCTCTCACAAGCAGACTAAAATCGCAACAATCTGCAGAACAGCCATTGATGGAAAAAGATTGGAATCTACCAGAAAAGATCTTTTATAATTAGATATATAGAAGGAACCATGAAACAAGCAGGAGTGGCAGACTTGTGATATAATCAGATTTCATGTCCCCTTAATAGGTAACTCACAAACTGGAGAATAATTATATTGAGGAGGTTCTTCCTCAGGAGTTAGAGTTCTGAATTCCACGTCAGGTTTTCCACCTGGATGTCTGGCACTGGGAATACAAGTCTCTAGAGCGTTTGGCTTTAAAGGGCAGCTGAGCCAAATTGTAGGAGCTTAATTGTAGGAGCCACACAGGACTAGGGGAAATAGAATCTTCACTTTTAAAGGGTGCACACAAAATCTCACATGTACCAGGACTCAAGCAAAAGCAATAATTTAATAGGAGCCTGAGCCAGACTTACTTGCTGGTCTTGCAGAGTTTCCTGGAGAGGCAGAAGGTGGCTGTGGCTGGGGATGTAGACAGACATATCTAAGGACATTCAACTCTGTGAACACTCCTGATGACTGTCATCTTGGATCATTGATGCTGAGACCTGGCCCCACCCGATAGCCCGTAAACTGGTGCCAAAATTAAGTGGGCAGGACAGCCCTATCCATCAGCAGACAGTCTGCCTAAACACTTCCATGCCCCTAGATACTACCCTGCCCACTACAGGGCCAAGACCCAACTCCCCTACCACAAGGAAGCCTGCACAAAACTCTAGATCAGTCTCACCCACCATGGAGGAGACATTAGAAGCAAGAAAGCTATGATGCCATAGCTGATAGAACCAAGTCCACCAATGCAGGCTAGACCCCGCTCTGGGAACAGCTGAGCCCTGGTCACTCTGCCCATTAGCTAGCCAATACAACCTTGGAACACCCAAGGTCATACACAACTGTGTCAGGAACCAGGATAACCCTCCCACTCTCAATTATCTCAAAATCTCTCTGGATACATGAGCCCTGCAGCCATGTAGGGCTGGAACTAGCTCTGCCTGTCAGTACTCCAGCACTAACTCCAGGACCTAGCTTCACCTGGCATTGGTTGGGCAACAGTCTCAGAATCAGTACTAACTGCTTACCAGCCAGCCAAAATTAGATACAGCCCATGCCGTGGGTTCTGCCTGCCACACATGACTAGGCCCCACTAAAATTGTACCGAACATTTAAAGAAGAGTTAACACTTATTGGAAACTATTCCAAAAATACTTTTCATAACTATTCCAACAAAAGGAAACAAGTATTCTGAATTCATCCTATGAGACCCCCATCACCCTGATACCAAAAATCAGACAAAGATATCACAAGAAAAGAAAATTACCGGCCAGCATCAGTGGTGAACATAGATGCAAAAACCTTCAACAAAATACCAGCCAGACAATTTCACTGATGCATTAAAAGGATCATACACCATGATCAAATGAAATTTATCTCAGTGATGTAAAGAATTTTTAATATCTACAAATCAGTCATTGTAATATGCCATATTAACAAGTTGAAGAATAAAAGTCATATGATTATCTCAATAGATGCAGGAAAGCTTTTGATCAAATAAAAGATCATTTATGATAAAAAACTCTCCAGAAGGTAGGCATAGAGGGGACATTCCTCAGCATAATAAGACCATACATGACAAACCCACAGATAGTATCCACAATGATGAAATGCTGAAAGCTTTCCTCTACAATTAGGCATAAGACAAGGATGCCCGCTCTTACCAGTTTTACTCAATAAAGTTTTAGAAGTCTTAGACACAGCAATCGGAGAAGAAAAGTAAAGGATCCAAATTGGAAAAGAAGTGAAATTCACTCTTTGCAGATGATGTGATACCATACATAGAATATCCTAAAGATGTCACCAGAAGACAACTAGATTTCATCAGTAGACTTCGTAAAGTTGCAGGATACAACTTAGTGTATTTCTATACACTAAACATGATATTGAACAGAGAAATTAAAGAAAGAATCCTGTTTACTATCATGTCAAAATCAGTAGAATACCTAGGTATAAACCTTCCTAAGGACACAAAAGATCTGCTCTCCCAAATTATAAGATGCTAATGAAAGAAATTAAAGACCACACAAACGGATGGAAAGATATACCATATTTTGGGATTGGAAGAATCAGTTTTGTCAAAATGACCATACTACCCAAGGCAACCTGCAGATTCAATGCAATCCCTGTTAAGTTATCGTGACATTTTTCTCAGAACTAGAAAAAATAATTTAAAATTTGTATAGAAACACAATAGAGCCTAAATAGCCAAAACGATCTTTGGAGCTTGAGAATGTCAGACTATACTATAAAGCTATAATTAGAAAAACAGAATGGTATTGGCAGAAAAACAGACACATAAATTAGTGGAACAGGATAGAAAATCCATAAATAAACTGACTCCCTTAAGTTCAATTAATCTATCACCAAGGAGGCAAGAATATACGGTGGAGAAAAAGACAGCCTTTTCAATAAGTTATGCTTGGAAAGCTTGATTGCTCCTTGTAAAAAGAATAAAACTTAAGAGGGGCAAAAAGGACTTTGGAATTAACAGATGCATGCTAATATATTATTAAGTAAACAAGTACTTACTGAATAGAACAGGGAACTATATGCACTATCTTGTAGTTACCTACAATGGAAAAGAACCTGGAAAACTGAATAACTAAATCACTTTGCAGTATACCAAGAAGACTGTAAAACAGATATACTTGAATAAAAAAAGGGGGAAAAAAAGAATGAAACTAAAATATTTTCTAACAGTATATACATGGAGAAGACAATGGCACCCCACTCCAGTACTCTTGCCTGGAAAATCCCATGGACAGAGGAGCCTGGTAGGCTGCAGTCCATGGGGTCTCAAAGAGCTGGACACGACTGGGTGACTTCACTTTCACTTTTCACTTTCATGCATTGGAGAAGGAAATGGCAACCCACTCCACTGTTCTTGCCTGGAGAATCCCAGGAATGGAGGAGCCTGGTGGGCTGCCGTCTATGGGGTCACACAGAGTCGAACATGATTGAAGTGACTTAGCAGCAGCAGCAGCAACAGTATATACAAAAATAAATTTAAAATGGATTAAAAACAAAAATGTAAGCCTGGGTTCTAATAACACTCCTAGATGTTGACATAAATAGCACTGATGTATATTTGGATCTGCCATCTAGGTTAATGGAAATAAAAGCAAAAATAAACACTTGCACAGCAAAGGAAAGCATAAACAAAATGAAAAGACAACCTAAAGAATGTGAGAAATATTTGCAAGTAATATGACTGAAAAGAGATTAAATTCCAAAATATACAAACAGCTCATACAGGTCAATATTTAATAAAAAATAAAAATAAATAAAAAAATGAAAAGAAGACCTAAATAGACATTTCTCAAAAAACAAACAAACAAAAACATAAAGATGGCCAATAAGCACAAGGAAAGAAGCTCAACATCACTAATTATTAAAATAATGCAGATGAAAACGATAATATGATGACATACCACCTAATACTAGTCAGGATAGGCACTATGAAAAAGTCTAGATGATAAATGCTGACAAATGTGTGGAGAAAAGGAAACTTCCTACACTGTTTGTGGGAACATATATTGGCACAACTACCTTTGAGAACAGTCGGGAGTTTCCTTAAAAAAATACTAAAAACAGAGTCTTTCCCATTTGATTCAGGAATCCCAGTCTGGGTCATAAATCTGTAAAAGGCAAAACGCTAATTAAAAAAGATATTTGCATGCAGTGTTCATAGAGACACTATTAACAATGGCCAAAGTATGGAAGAAACCTGAATATCCATTGACATATGAATGGATAAAGATGATATGATATCTTTAGTTTAGTTTTCTACAATTCCAGAGACATGGAGAATGATGTAGATTAAGAAAAAAATGGTAAGAAAAGACCATGACTAAATCTGAAAATGGTTAAATATACTGATTAAGAAAAATATGAAATAAATATTGAGGTGACGATTTGGTAAAAATATATTTAAGTCAGTTACATTCAAAAGATAAACATTATCTCAAACAAACTAAGAGCTAAGACACAGAAGAAAAATGATTTGATTGAAATAAGAAAATATTCCATACATTGTAAGTGGTTAAATAGTTAAAAAAATCATTAAGCAAAAGTATTTATTTCTAGATATTATTATTATAAAATAGATATATTTATATATAAACACAGTAAGATAAAATTTAATTTTCTTACATAGTATCTCATTTTACCGATTTAGATTTTTATTTTAAATCTAAATTTCAAAGTTATTCTTCATTAATTTTGACTTTTATTACTTTCTTGCTGTTAATGTTTGACATTGGTTTAATCTGCTTATTATTATACAATTATCCTATGGTCATCTTATTTCTTCTTTTAAAATTTTCCTTTTTATAATGGTGGCAATATATGGGCAGCCCCCTTGCCCCAGGGGTTTTTGTAGTAATTTCTCAAGCTTCTTTAAGGTTTTCCAATAATTTTAAAGTTTTATATTTAAAATTACTGGAATTTTAGATAAATTCAGAGAATTTGTTGGCTTATTTCACTTGCTACCTGTTAACTTATGAGGAGCTGTTGCCACAAAATTCATGATTCAACTTTGGATAAGTGTGCTCAAAAAGAATGCCTAAAATTGCATATTCTGACAGTATATTTATACTTTAAGTGCCACCTTCATACACACACACATACTCTCTCTTTATCTTTGGATGATCACTTGTTTATGCTTATACTCAGGGAAAATAATATATGTATATATTCATTTATTGACTACCCACCTTTTGTCAAACATTAGTAGTGTTTTGTCAAACACACTGGTAGTGTTTCGTAAGTAAAAGTTGCCTGGTCGTGTCTGACTCTTTGTGACCCCAAGAATTGTATAGTGCATTCCAAGCCCAGGAATCGAACCCAGGTCTCTCACATTGTAAGCGGTTTCTTTACCAGCTTAGCCACAAGGGAAACCCAGTGTTCAGTAAAAGAGGACAAAATTTATGACCAAATGGGGAGTGGTTTATATGAATTATTTTTGTATACTAAAGAGTTCAATATTTAAATAAATGTATTTTCAGCAGCAAAAGATTTAAATAAAATCCTTAGACTCAGATGTAAATAACTACTGGTTTGAAGACAGCTGTGCAAATATGTCATATCATAGAATAAAAATCCTAGTAGACTTTGAGGGAGGGATAAGGGTATGTTGAACCTTCTGGTCAATATTCTGAGAGAGGCATGGGGTAGTATAAAGTGCTGATGTTTTGGAAACTGACAATTAGTTTTTTTTTTTGTTTTTTTTTTTTACTGTTAGTCATGTGTCTATGAATAGTTAGTTAAACTATTTAAGTTTTTCCTCATCTAAAAAACTGAATAGTCATAAGATTTTTCTGCTTGATTTAAATGAAAAATGTTTACTGATTGTCTAAACTAGGACATATGTCTCTAAATTCACTATGGAACATATTCCTTGTCTTCATGCTAGTAAGAGAATATCCTCCTGCTTTTTTGGCCATTATTGATAGAATAAAGTAACCAGGGGTAGTAACAGACTAGAATTTTAGAATTTCATTTTAGAGTGGGAACAGTGACTTCCATTTAGACTGGTTCATTACTGAAAGAACTGGATATTAGGAGACTACAAAGACTAAAGGAATCTAGAAAATTTTCACTTAATTATTTTTCTACAGCCTTTGTTTCCCAGGTAAACTCCTGGAGCAAAAGAATATAACCAAAATCACAATTCTCTTTTCCTTTACTTACCATTTCAAGAAGAAGCAAATAGTAAACTCAAATTATTAGAAAAAAAATTCCTTTAGGAATCAGGCCTTAACATTAACTACCCCAAATTCAGGCTGTTCTCTTCCAGTAGACATAAACAAAATGGCATTAATTACTACTCCACCCATACCCACTTTATTATGGTATAATATATCAACATTACAAAGTAGCATTTTCCTTTGTCCTGATCTGTTTGAGAATTTGAACCACCAGCTCTAATTTCTTCAGAGATAGTCCATGATTTTAAATGACCTTTGACGACAGATGCTTTTTTATACCACGATTTAGTTATGTACATTAAAATCAGGGATGAAGGTAGATTTTGATTTATTCTCCCATGTGGCATATGTGAATAATGTTTGTGAGGCTTGATTTTTCTCTGATTTTTAACAGAAATGAATAAAAGTCCAAACAAAGCTAGGCTCCAAAGCATAATCAGTTTAAAAAGGCTGAAAGAGAGGGAAGGATGAATTAGAAGTTTGGGATCAACAGATACACGCTACTATATATATATGTCTAAGGGGAACCGGTGGCTTAAAGGTAAAGAATCAACCTGTAGTGCAGGAGGCACAGGAGATGCCGATTCGATCCCTGGATCTTGAAGATACCCTGGAGAAGGAAATAGCAACCCACTCCAGTATTCTTGCTCAGAAAATCCCATGGACAGAGGAGCCTGGTGGACTATATTCCATAGTGTCTCAAAGAGTCAGACAGGACTGAGCAACTAAAGACAGGAACATATATATATATATATATATATATATATATAGACACAAGAGTCTATTGTGTACTGTAGGGAACTGTATTCAATATCGTGTAATAAGCTGTAATGGAAAGAATCTTAAAATAAAAATGTGTGTGTGTGTAACAGAATCACTTTGCTGTGTACCCGAGACTAAAACAACATTGTAAATCAACTATAATTAAATTTTTTAAAAAGACTGAAATTAAATGCACTGGAAAGAATTCTGTCATTTTAAGTAAAAGTCTTCCTTTCTGATTGGTCAAATACATATTTAATCTTATTCATGTTTTAAATAATCTGTGGCATCTGTTTTTTTCCTTTTTCATGAAAGTGTAATTTACTACCACAGCCCCTTCCTCACTCTTTATTTCATCTCTCCATAACAAACTATAGATAGGGTTTAAATCTAATACTTAAGAGTACTTTTTCCCTCTAAGATATATACTAAAACCTTTAAAATCCTCACAAAATTCTTGAAATTCTTGTAAAATTTATGGGTGAAGAACCTGAAACTTAAAATATGAATCATCCTCTCTGAGTAACTGAGCTAGTATATGCCAGAACTGAGATATGGAACCTGTTCTTCACCCTGATATCACATTGCTGTAAATGAGTGTCATTTCTTCCCTAATGCATTGCAAATCTTGGACTTTCATCCCAATATACTGTAAAATATACAGGTAAAATATAGACTTGACTATTCTACTGCTGATCGTTACTTTGTAACACAAAACAGAGCAAGATGGTTTGCTTTTGTCTGGGATTTTGATTTATAGACAAGAAAGAACAGAGCAAAAGTCTCCATGCTTTTTAGATTTGCACTCCTATCAGGAAAAAATTGAGACATGCATGGTCAATATATGTTTCCTTAATTTTTTATTCATTTATAAAGTATCTGTGTATGTATACAGATATTTAATATTACATAAAACATGTGACAACATAGTATATATTATAAAATATGACAATAATATATTATAGAATATTTGACCATATAATATACAGCAATACTAAGAAATAATACACATTTTGCAAGTGATAGGGAGACTACTGATTCTAAATTTTGTGAATTTGACTCATAATTTTAGTTACGTAATATCTCCTAAACTTTAGTGGTGTTGTAATGAAAGGTTTGAGGGAATGCATTCTAGCATTCAGTTGAAGGAACAACAGGCCATTTTTGTCCCTCATCCCTTGTATCTTATTTGGATTTTGATGATATTTAACTACATTTTGATGTACTACCTCTTTTCTAGAATAATTTTATGGTTTTACTGTTACAAACTAGAGGTGACCTAAGAAATTGCCAACATCCATTGGATCATCAAAAAAGTAAGAAAGTTACAGAAAAACATCTACTTCTGTTTAATGACTAGGCCAAAGCCTTTGACTCTGTGTATCACAACAAACTGTAGAAAATTCTTAAAGAGATGAAAATACCAGACCACCTGACCTGCCTCCTGAGAAATCTGTATGCAGGACAGCAAGCAATAGTTAGAATTGGACGTGGAAGAACAGACTGGTTCCAAATTGGGAAAGGAGTACGTCAAAGCTGTATAATGTCACCAAGCTTATTTAACTTATATGCAGAGTACATCCTGCAAAATGCTGGGCTGGATGAAGCACAAGCTGGGATCAAGATTTCTGGGAGAAATATAAATAACCTCATATATCCAGATGACACCACCTTTATGGCGGAAAGCAAAGAACTAAAGAGTCTCTTGATGAAAGTGAAAGAGTGAAAAAGTTGGCTTAAATCTCAACGTTCAGAAATCTAAGATCATGGCATCTGGTCTCATCACTTCATGGGAAATAGATGGGGAAACAATGGAAACAATGACAGACTTTATTTTGGGGGGCTCCAAAATCACTGCAGATGGTGACTGCAGCCACGAAATTAAAAGACACTTGCTCCTTGGAAGAAAACTTATAACCAACCTACACAGCATGTTAAAAAGCAGAGACATTACTTTGCAGACAAAGGTCCCTATAGTCAAGGCTTTGGTTTTTACAGTAGTCATGTATGGATGTAAGAATTGGACTATAAAGAAAGCTGAGTGCTGAAGAATTGATACTTTTGAACTGTGGTGTGGGAGAAGACTCTTGAGAGTCCCTTAGACTGCAAGGAGATCCAACTAGTCCATCCTAAAGAAAATTATTCCTGAATATTCATTGGAAGGACTGATGCTGAAGCTGAAACTCCAATACTTTGGCTACCTAATACAAAGAGGTGACTCATTTGAAAAGACCCTGATGTTGGGAAAGATTGAAGGCAGGAAGAGAAGGGGATGACAGAGGATGAGATGGCTGGATGGCATCACTGACTGGATAGATATGATTTTGAGTAAGCTCTAGGAGTTGGTGATGGACAGAGAAGCCTGGCATACTACAGTACATGGGGTCACAAAGTGTCGGACATGACTGAGCAACTGAACTGAAGAAATAGCACATCCACCTACTTATTTATTGCCAAAGAAAATAGCTTGTTAAAATAAAATATAACAAACCCAAAGCACTGTGTTTGGTATATATTTACTGATACCTAATTAGTTTATATCTAAAGACTTTAGATTATCAATTATATGATTGTATATTTTTTACTCATTGTGGAAGTTACACCAGGAAAACACACAGTTTACAAATAATTATTATATGAATACTTTATTACACTTACTAAGTTGTACTATGTTAAAAAGCATTCAAGTGAAACTTAATGCTTCTCTATGGTAGGTAATTTTGTCTTGTCAAGCACCAGTTTGTAAGTATGATAGAATAGATCCAAGGTATTTCCCAGACTTGCAGAGATGAGATGGTTTTAGTGATGGTGCTATGATTACTTTTGCAAAACAGAGGGGAATAAAGTCCTAAATTGTGGAGTATCCCAATTCCATAGTCAACCAAACTAGTAACCTGTCACTGAATATGAAGAGATGTGCAAGTTCTCACAAGCTGGACCAGGAGGCTCCAGCTCACCACTTGATAGCTGTATTTTCTTCTTTTATTAAATACCATTTACTAGTTTCATTAATAACTTAGTTTTATCCTGTAGTATTATTAATAAGAGTATCATATACTTTTGAAGAGTAAGGTAGAGCTTAAATAAATTAATAAGAAATCTGTCTTTTTAAAGAATCTCAAGTTTTGTATAACTTATTATTACCTTATGAGTTTCTTGCTATGTAAAAAATGTTAAGTAGATCACACATTAAACAAAGTGAAGCAGAAAAAAGCAAAACAATTTATACATACTTTTTAGCAAAATGAAAAAAGTGGGAACTAGTTGATGCATACTAGTTGTACTTATAAATTTATTTTTAATTCAATCCACCTTATCAAGGGCTACTTTGAGTAATTGCCTAAGCTACTTAACAGTGTTTGAGAGAGAGAGAGAAGTCGCTCAGTCGTGTCTGACTCTTTGCGACCCCGTGGACTGTAGCCTACCAGGCACCTCTGTTCATGGGATTTTCCAGGCAAGAGTACTGGAGTGGGTTGCCATTTCCTTCTCCAGAGGATCTTCCCAACCCACGGATTGAACCCAGGTCTCCCGCATTGCAGACAGACTCTTTATTTTCTGAGCTACCAGGGAAGCCTAACAGTGTTTGAGGATGAAGAAAAAAAAAATATTGTAAAGCTATTGAAATGCTTTAAAATACTGATTATAATAAGCCTCTACCATTATAATGAATAGTGTCATTTAAGCAGTGAATTTTAGATAACTCCTTTAAATATTACAAAATATAAGAGTATTTGAGTCTGTTAATGTGTTAATACTTCTGCAATATTACATTTATTGATTTTGTTTCTTTAAAACTCTATAACATAAATTATATCTAAAGAAAATAGGATATCTCCACCTAAACAAAATCAGTGGAAAGATGTTGGGTTTGTAAACACGTCTTTCCAGTAAATAAAGAGGTGAAAATGCTGTGACATGGGTCAGTAGTTTCCAGACTGATTTACTGAGAACAGCAGGTGGCTAATGATCACACTTACAAGATGGTGTCCCTGAGCAGCGTGCTTGTTTTCTAAGTCACAGTTTTAATTTTCAAAGGAAATCAAGTGTATACATAAGTAGTGAGTCTGACATAGATTGAGTTGCATTTTCATCACCAAATTAAATATAAATTTGATAATGCAAAATATACATATATATACTAAATACTGAACATGCTATTTTCAGTATAAAATGTAACATGTAATTTAAATCAATAGAGTTTTCAAATGAATATACATGCAGTGAAGATATTCTTTGACTAAATAACTTTAGCTCCATGGCAGTTAACAGTAGCAGTTGGATAAAAAGTATGATGGAAGGCAGAATTTGTTGCTCTGTTGCTAAGTCATGTCCAACTCTTGGCGACACCATGGACTGCAGCATGCCAGACTTACCTGTCCTTCACTACCTCTCAATGTTTGCTCAAGTTCATATTCATTGAGTTGGTATGCTATCTAACCATCTCATCCTCTGCCACCTTTTCTCCTTTTGCCTTCACTTTCCCATCATCAGGTGTCTTTTCCAATGAGCTGAGTCTTCGCATCAAGTGGCCAAAGTATTGGAGCTTCAACTTAGCATCAGTCCTTCTAATGAATATTCAAGGTTGATTTCCTTTAGGAAAGGAAGGCAGAATGTTTTATCCTTATTGTACAAGTTGAAAGGATTTAGGAAAATCTGAATTCTAATCTCAATTAATCATTATAAAGTATATGGCTTTATGTTCTTTTGTCATTTCTTTTCAGATTTATGTAAACAATCAAAATTTTATTCAAATTATATTTCTTACTTGTAAGTTGACCTTTAACATTATGACAATCAGAATCCACTAAATATGTAATAAAGTATGCCTACTTTCATATTTATGTATGTAAATCACCTCCAAAAGCAAAAAATACTTTTGTGTAGCTTCAGATGAATTCAGTGAATACAGTTTTGCAAAACAAATTCCCAGACCATAGGTTTGGGAATAAGTATGAATATGTATATGTATTTCTTGAAGAAATGTAAGATACTAAATAGGGAATGTTATCTGTATGAAAACAATTTGAATGCTTGGGGTCAGCTTAATAAGGCTAGATCAATAAAAATATCTATAAATTGAGTATGGAACAGATACATTTAAAAGTAGGCATATAATAACTGAAAATAGTTAAAAATAGAAAGTAATAGAAAAATAGTAGAACAATAATATTAAAAAGAAGCATTTTAAAACAAATTGTTTAATAGGTGTTTTTAATTACTTTCCAACTTTAAATAAATGAAATGGTAAGGAACTATGTTTAATGAACTACATATATATATATATATGAATATATAAAAAGTTAATTACAATTGCAATCATTAGATATCTGCCTAAGAGGAGAATTCTTGGGTTTCTATCAGGAGATTTGTGGGTGAGTGTACATCTACATATCTTAAGATTAAGTATTTAAAATTTTTGTTGATCCTTTTACAGAGTGTTTGATACCCCACTAACTTTTCATTAACTTATTTGCGTGTCTCAGTTATATTGAGTAAATGCACTTATCAAATATCAAGAATACATGAAAAATAAACCAGCTGTTCAAAAAAGCAAGAGAGTTCCAGAAAAACATCTATTTCTGTTTTATTGACTGTGTCAAAGCCTTTGACTGTAAACTGTGGAAAATTCTGAAAGAGATGGGAATACCAGACCACCTGACCTGCCTCTTGAGAAACCTGTATGCAGGTCAGGAAGCAGCAGTTAGAAGTGGACATTGAACAGACTGGTTCCAAATAGGAAAAGGAGTGCGTCAAGGCTGTATATTGTCACCCTGCTTATTTAACTTATATGCAGAGTACATCATGAGAAACGCTGGGCTGGAAGAAGCACAAGCTGGAATCAAGATTGCTGGGAGAAATATCAGTAATCTCACATATTCAGATGACACCACCCTTATGGCAGGAAGTGAAGAAGAACTAAAGAGCCTCTTGATGAAAGTGAAAGAGGAGAGTGAAAAAGTTGGCTTAAAACTCAACATTCGGAAAACTAAGATCATGGCATCCGGTCCCATCACTTCATGGCAAATAGATGGGGAAAGAGTGGAAATAGTGGCTGACTTTATTTTGGAGGGCTCCAAAATCACTGCAGATGGTGATTGCAGCCATGAAATTAAAAGGTGCTTACTCCTTGGAAGGAAAGTTATGACCAACCTGAACAGCATATTAAAAAGCAGAGACATTACTTTGCCAACAAAGATCCATCTAGTCAAGGCTATGGTTTTTCCAGTGGTCATGTATGAATGTGAGAGTTGGACTGTAAAGAGGGCTGAGTGCCAAAGAATTGATGCTTTTGAACTGTGGTGTGGGAGAAGACTCTTTGAGAGTCCCTTGGATTGCAAGGAGATCCAACCAGTTCATCCTAAAGGAAATCAGTCCTGGGTATTCATTGGAAGGACAGATGTTAAAGCTGAAACTCCAATATTTTGGCCACCTGATACGAACAGGTGACTCACTTGAAAAGACCCTCATGTTCGGAAAGATTGAAGGCAGGGGGAGAAGGGGATTACAGAGGATGAGATGGTTAGATGGCATCACTGACTCAATGGACATGAGTTTGGGTAAACTCTGGGAGTTGGTAATGGTCAGGGAGGCCTGGCATTCATGGGGTTGGAAAGAGTTGGACATGACTGAGCGACTGAACTGAACTGAACTGAAACCAGTTGTTTAAAATAAAATAACTTTTTGAGAAAAGTCCATTTGAAATGTATGAACAGTTAATTCCATCTGTTTCTTTCCCATCAATTCCAAACTACAGGAAACTATCAGTTGGTTTGTTTTCTGTCTCTGCCTCAGATTTCCTTTCTTCCTCTAATTCCTACAACCTCACCTAGAACTTAATTCTCAAACTGACAGATTTGCTCTGCATTGTGATTCAAACAGTTGTGTTGGATGACTAATATCCATGTGGATTATGGTCCCTCCAACACTGTAGTACAGTCTGTTTGACACTAAAGTTCATCCTGTACATAAAGCTGATGCAGAAACCCCTGAAGTAATAAAGAATTTTATGGAGGGTGTACCTTCCAAAATATAAGAATAGTTTGCACAAGATTCCAAACATTAGAGAACAGGGAAATATGAGACTATAAAAGAACTGAGGAGAAGCAGCCATAGAGATGAAAAGAAGTAACAGTTATGGACTCAAGGACGAGAAGAGAAGGAGGTATTGGAGTTCCATGGGGGCAAGTGCACATTTTTTGCATTATCATTTGATATAATCTCCTTTTCTTACTTGTTCATTTTTTAAAAAACAAATATAATGATGTTTCTTTATAATATATGGTACTTCTGATGAAGTGCATGATTAGTATAGCTTAAAAGCAAAGATTTTAATAGGCACAAATATATAGGAGAAGTATCACATATTTTTCTGTGCTTAATTTTATTTTGTAACCAATTGAGTAAGCTCAGGCTTATGGTATTCTGTTAAGGAACTGCAGCTCTGAATCCCACATAAACCTTGGCAAGAAAACAAGGCGCTGTAATCTTTAGAACCTACTGTTAGGTTAATTCCCTTAATTAACTTGTATATCTTATTAAAAGCAAGAAAGTATTACACTTACTCTATCTTCCGCTGAGTCCCTAGCTGCTTTCCAGATATGTCTTCTGCTTTCCTCTGCAGTTCAAATAGAACATTCCTGTTTCGGTTTTCAGTGCAAATGTTGCCAATAGAAACCTGGAAGCAAAGGTGATACCCCGGATCTAAATCCGTTTCTCTCTTTATTCTCTGTATGTCAGACCTTCTAAAGAATAACTGGTGTTTCCAAAGTGATTCATGGTTCAAAAATTCAAGTTAGTTACCAAGTAATATCACATTTTCCATATATCTACTATCTCAGGTTCTTTTTTTTTTTCACATTTCAGCCAGTATCCACTTTTAAAATTTAATAAGAGACAAAGGGATTTCAAACACAATTTTAAGTAGTAGTTTTCTTTCAGGAATTAGTAGTTAGCAAAAATAGCAGCAGGGAAAATTGTATCTAATTTATATATTTATTGTCTTGTAACAAAGGCAGTATCATAAAGTCAGAGGGGAAATGGGTAGACTGATGATTATGGAGGTAGGATGCAATAATTGAAGGACAGCTATTATCAGGGCATGATGATTGGACAGTTCTATTTGATGCCAAATCTTAAACAAATCTTTCCATTTGCGAAGTGCTAGATTTATGTCTCAAAACACAAATCTGATATATTTTGTTTCATGCAGTGATGGAAATGAAAATGTGGGGTTATAACTACAAATTAGATAGAATCTGACACAAAATTATCTAGTTTGCTTTGAGTTACCTAGAGAGAAGAACTTTTGTGCTTTTACTGTTAATTTCTAAACTATTTAAAATTTTAACCATTTTGAATGTCTCTGCAGAGTCATAAGTAAACTCTGAGCTATGTATTGTAAAGCATTAACATTGCCCTATGTAATTTCTTGAACAAATTTGCTAATTTCCAGGTGATTACAACTCTACTTACCTTTTGCTATGGTAGGTATGATGTAATTTGTTAGTTATTATTTGAGAATGCCTCTGAATCATTTATTGAAATCTATATTATCTCCAGTGTACTTAAAAAAAACCAAAACTCTTCTTTCATTGTGTAGAATTTTTTTGTACATAGCATTAAATTTTTAAATTAAAAACCACCCATAGAGAAGAAGTGTAATCTTTGGCTTATTCAGTATTTTCAAAAAAGTGGAGCCATAAGAAGACACTGGATTGTAGGTATCACTAGGGAAGCTGCTTCTTTAGATATATAAAATCAGTTTAATTAAAGTAGAAATAGTACCTAAGGGAACATTTGACCATAATGTAATATAAATATGTCAATATTATTTTTAATCAGGTCAACATCTTTAAGCATATCATTTTAGTTATGCATGTTTTTAGCATTGATATTTAAATGGAAACAGATGAATTTACATATTCCAGATCATATGTCAATATTAGACAAACTGAACTTAGCTGGACAGTTTTATTTTCAGTATTTCTCTCCGTTATTCTGGATTAGAGGTTAATTTTTTTTCCTTGTTGGTTTGAAGGAAAAAGCACTCAAAGACAGATATCTGAGAGATTCACCTAGAACCAGCAAGAGAACTTGCATGACCAAGAATAAACCTTGGCTATTTAAAGCCCTTGAAACAGTAATGTTATTTGTTACTATAGAAACATATAGTCTATTCATATAATATAATGCTTGAATTTAAAGTATAACTGTTTCATGAAATTTTTAACTGGAAATATTTAAAGCTGAGGCCATATACTAATGGAACACAGAATATCTGGTGTTCTAAACTAGCTAATATTTCAGAGGAAATTAGTTTACTGATTAAAAATAATAAAAACAAAGAAATTAGATCATGATTTCAAGTTTTCCTGATAAAACACGATGAAATTTATTTCAGAAAAGCTTGTGTACCCAATTATATGAATTTTCAATGGAATTTTAGTATTTCAACCACAGTATATCCATATCAAGAAAAGTGTTTATTTTTTTTGACAGTGGGTTCAGTTTAAAGAAATCCCTATCAAATTATTAAAATATTCTGCTTAATAGGTAAAATTGCTCAGTTTAGTGATTCCATAATAGGAAAAACAAAATGTTTGAGGAAATTCTGTTAAGTTTTTGCTTAAGTTTCTGTTAGGACATGTTGATAAAATGTATATTACTGTTTAGTTCATTACTTCAGCTATCAACCAAAAAGAGCACTGTTTTATTTTTTAAAAATTTCATATCCTACATACTCAGCCTTGAAATACTTAATACCGTTCACTCCTCTGCATTTAAAAGTAGTAGTTGTTTTGAAGTAGTTATTATATATATATATGTAGGAGAATACAATTTTAAAAACTTTCATTTTAGTTATGGAACTTCGGATTCTTGGTTGTCTTCATGTGTAAATATTTTATTTTATCTTTATTAATATTACTTATAACTGAAATTCTCTTATGGCTATTTAAATGAAATTATTCAAGATAAATTCATTGTGTCTTAAAAAAATTTATGATTTGAGTAATAATACATGATTAATTATATGACCCAGATTTAAGTTCTTAATATTATTAAGCTAAATATTTATGAGTTGTTTTAAATCCATCATCTAGTAACTTTTAGATTAGAGACAATCTCACTTTGTTGTCACAGATTTCCTGGTGAATATATGTTTTTTGAGTGAAATAAAAGACCTAAATTTTCTTTTTAAAGTATAAATTGATGTTAAAGTTTCTATTCAGTTCAGTTTTAAGAAAATTGTTTAAATTGTATTCTATACTACTATGCGGTTCTAAGATCGGTGATAAAGATAGACAAGCTCTCTGCTTGCTTCGATCTGATGTTCTAAAGGAAGGGCTTCTGAAATTGCTACATTAGTAAATAAAGGAAACAGCTTCAAAAGCAGAAAAAATGTAAATATTAAAGTAGCATAATATACTAGAGTGGGGAGGGTATGTTATGGGTCAACCTACTACAGTCATGTGCATGCCTGTGTGCTCAATCATGTCCGATTCTTTGTGATCCCCTGGGCTGCAGCCCACCAGGCTCCTCTATCCATAGCATTCTCCAGGCAAGAATACTGGAGTGGGTTGCCATTTCCTACTCCAGGGGATTTTCTGAGACTCCTGTGTTTCCTGCATTGGCAGACAGATTCTTTACCATTGTGCCACCTGGGAAGCCCAGAATAGTTATCTTCGAGGACTAAATTCTTGACTGAATAATGAAGATGAGGCTAGCTAACCAGAGGACCACCTGGGGAAATGGCATTCAAGCTCAGGGAATGTTAAGTGCAAAGGCCCTGTGATATGGCAAATAATTTCCCATGTTTAAGGAAAAAGAAAGAGTGCAACTAAAGTGTGATGAACGTAAAGTGGCTTTGTATGAGATGAGTGAGAAGGGTGGACCAAGACCAGAAATTCTAGGGCTTCTGAGGACTGAGTAAGGAGTCAAATTTTAATTCAAGGTTAGTGAAAAGTAAAGCATGGTAGTGACATATTAGTTGGAAAAAGAATGCTTTGGCTCCTGGATAAGAAACAGTTTATAAGAATGCTTGGTAGAATAAAAAAAAGGGGGGCTACTGCATGGTCTGTGTGAGTACATGGCACTTGTATATTATCATAAGAGCAGAAATTTTTAAAAAATTAACAAATTTAGGATGGATTTTAGAGGCAGAAGATTTGCAAATTCACTGGGATTCTGGGAGTGAGGAGAATAGAGAATTAAAAAATGACACTTAAATGTTTGACAGACTCATGAGTGATGGTGCTATTTGATGTGATGTATTGAAGACTAGGGGTTTCCCTGGTGGTTGGTGGCTCAGTGGTAGAGAATTTGCCTGTAATTCAGGAGAGGCAGGAAACTCAGAAGATCCCTGGAGAAGAAAATGGCAAACTGCTCCAGTATTCTTGCCTGGGAAATTCTATAGACAGAGGAGCCTGGCAGGCTACAGTCCCTAGGGTTGCAAAGAGTCGGACCCGACTGAAGTGACTGAGGATGCACACATACACTTAGAATAGAGGAAACACATACTTGTGACAAGAACATTAAAAATTCTTATTTGGAGAGAGGCTGGGCTGAGGGCTTTGGGGTGGATGTGGTGGAGGGGGCGGGGCGGTTCCCAGCAGCTGCAGTGGGCAGTGATCTTGAGGAGGCAATTTCGCAGGTCCTCTGGCAGACCTCCTCCCCTCCCAAGCTGCAGAGGCCCTTAGGGCACTGGGACCTGGCCTGTGTAACATGGGGAGATTACTGCCCAAGGAGATCCCCAAGTTCAGTTCAAACTTGTATTGGTTGGTTCTGGTGATACTGAAAGAACTACATTCATGCAAGATCATCTGACTGGTGAATTTGAGAAGTATATTGTTGAGGTCCATCTCCTTGTGCTCCATAACAACACAAGACCAATTAAATTCAATGTATGGGATACAGCTGGTCAGGAGAAATTTGGTGAACTGAGAGTTGGCTATTATATCCAAGCTCAGTGTGCCATTATTATGTTTGATGTAATATCAAGAGTTACATACAAAAATGTGCCTAACTGGCATAGACATCTGGTAGAAGTGTGTGAGAACATCCCCATTGTGTTGTGTGGCAACAAAGTGGATATTAAGGACCAAAAGGTTAAGGCAAAGTCAAGTGGTCTTCCACAGAAAGAAGAATCTTCAGTACTATGACATTTCTGCCAAAAGTAACTAAAACTTTGAAAGGCCATGCCTACTCTCATCCTGCCAGACGTGGTCATGGATCCAGCCTTGGCAGTGGTAGTACAAGCACAATTTAGAGGTTTCTCAGACAAATGCTTTCCTGGATGAAGATGATGACCTGTGATAAAGTGAAGCTGGGGCTCAACATCCGAAGTCTAGCTTTATAGGCAACTGTCCTGTGATATCAGTGGTGCAGTGTGTTTGCCATTTTATTATATAGGGAAGCAGAACATGTGCTTCATCTTTGGATGTTGAAGGAGATGGATGGGCTTTGAAGTGAATATAGAAGTTAAAAAAATATCTTCATTGTTTGGACCTGCATAGTTAGGTGTTTTGGAACATAGTTGTTTCTTCTTTGAGTTTCAAATATAAGACTGCTATAGTAACATGACACACTGAGGGGTGGGATCTTGTTTTTGTCATTCCCATTCCTTTTTGTTTTGAATCAGAATAAAGTTGTATTTCAAATATCTAAAAAAAAAAAATTCTGATTCAGAGTTTGAGTTTAAGACACCTATTCGAAACCCAAGTGGGGACATTGAGTAGAAAATTTGGATATAGTATGCAGCATTGAAAAACAAGCAGCACTTGGACATGGACAGTGGGATTGTTGCTTTAGGTTCTGCTTTGGTGTACTGCTACATTATGTCCAACTTCTGCCTTCGTTTCTGCCGTCAATGAATTTTTTCTGATAATGACATTCAGCAGTGTTTTGATATTCTGCCCTGATGACTGTTGCCACTTGGTTTTTCTGAACATAAGCATTGTGTTCCCCAAACACTATTTCCTCTGCCCTGGAGTTAATTTTGGTAGATTATCAGAGGTGGGCTGCATCCTCTCTGATACTCCATGAGAGATATGAACCTTGTGATGTTTGGAAATATTTTCCTTCTTAATTATCTGTAAAAGCTCAAGCTCTCCTAGAACAACACATATTGCTTCACAAAGGAGTCATGGTAAATTGTATTGATGCTGCTGAGGGGTTGAGAACATTAGAATGAGAAGGGACTTTGACAATCTTGGAGTTCAGCTTATTGACTTTTTGTTGCAGAAAACTGTAATGAGGATGATAAAGGGCATATGAAACGTAATGTTGGTATAATATATAAAGACATTTAAATAAAATATAAACTATATTATGGGTTATAAGTTCATGAAGCACAGTAAGACAGGGAAAGATGACAGACAGTGCAGTGAGGAGATAAAATTTTAAACATAGTATTCAGCCTTTATACCAAGAAAGTGTGACAGAGAGAGTGAGGGAGAGAGCCTTGCCAGGTACATTGGAGAAGGCATTCCAGGATAAAGGATTACTAAGTGCTAGAATCTTGGCCACCTCTAGAGCCATTTAAGTAAAGCAGAGGGAGTGGAAGCTCATCTGGAATGCATTCAAGATGAAAAGTTAGACAAGAAATGAAAAAAGTATGTTCAGAGAGTTCTTTCCAAGAGTCAGTTTGAGGGGAAGCAGAGAAATGGAGCTTCAGGAAAAGAGAGCATGCTAGTTGTGGGATGTCTCAATAAGAGTGTAAATAATTTGATTGAAAGTGAATATTTTATATACTGAGAGTAAAAAATGAATATTATATAATATTTTAATATAATATACCAGAAATATTTCTATTTATTTATTTATTTATTTATTTTTATTGATTTTGCCATACAATGACATGATATAGCCATGGGTGTACATATGTTCCCCTTCCAGAACCCTTCTCCCTCCTCCCTCCCGACTCCCTCCCCCTGGGAATTCTCGGTGCAGCAGCCCGGAGCAACAATCCTGGGCTGGCGATTGATTTCACATATGATACTTAACATGTTTCAATGACATTCTCCCAAATCATCCCACCCCTGCCCTCATCCACAGAGTCCATGAGTCTGTTCTATACGTCTGCGTTCCTTTTGCTGTCTCGCATGCTGGGTTCTCATTACCGTCTTTCTAAATTCCATATATATGCGTTAGTATACTGTATTGTTGTTTTCCCTTCTGGCTTACTTCACTCTGGATAATAGGCTCCAGTTCTGTCCACCTGAGTAGAACTGCTTCAAATGAATTTTTTTTTAATGCTGAGTAATATTCCATTGTGTATATGTACCACAGCTTATTTTTTATTGTTAATCTGTTCCAGCTTGTTTCAGGTAAATGGCTTTAAAACTTCCTTTTTTAATTGTGACAATGTAGAAATTTATATTGTAGTCATAGTACCCAACCCTATTATAAATTGTGCCAAATTACTAGAAATATATCTCTAAATTCTCATGTGAAAGTGAAGGTAAGTTTAGAGTGAAGTCCTTACAAAATTCCCTCTTTTCACCATTTTTTTTTTACTGACATATCATGTTATCACACTTTCTCTTTTCCTTGATGAGAAAAAGTTGGTTGCTTTTTCTTGAAGGTTAGGTGTTGACCTTTAATGTAATTCAACATACATTTACTGAACATTTGTTATGTGCTTGTGCTATAAACATTGAATTTCAAGTGAAGACCCAGCCTTCAGGAAATTATACTATAGTTTAATGGCCAAGTTGATTGCTAGTGTTTTCACAAATACAGAGTTTTCTTTGAAGTTAATGTATAAGACTTTCAAATTCTTCTAACGTAAATTTCCATTATACACATGAAGATAGAAGGTGACCAATAAACATCTGCTTATAAATTATTTGTGTGAAACTTTCATGTGTAAAGTCGAGTAACAGAAGATTTGAAGGGACAGTAAAATTTAGGAATTTGGGAAAAAAAATTCAACTCAGTTCTTTAACTTTATTAAACATAATATAAAATCTCTATAGAAAAGTTTTATTTTTTATATAATGGGGGAACTTGAACTGCATATATTCTTTGACAGATACCCAAGGTATTAATTGTGGTAATTTTAGGAAGTTTGTTTACAAAATTACCTTATTTGAAAATTAGAGGTAGAGTGGGCAGTAGTTTATCTATCTAGACTATGCATTTTTCTCACTGAACACAGTAGAAATAGTGAAATGACTCTGAGCCTTCTAGGCTAATGTAACCAACGATACCAAGAGTGTATTCTTCAATGTCAGAAATATATAGCATTTACTTTGCAAAACGTCAGTTTCAAAAGGACTACTACATTTTGAATACATCTTGGGAAAATTACTAGAGTGCTTTTCACTTGTAATGTTGAAGCTTTTCTAAACTTGAAAAAAAAATTGAAGATGAAAATTTGGAAATAACCTCAGCTCACAACTCTCCTTTATCATTTTCTTCCATCAAATGTTATATACATCACTACTGCTAGATGTGGACGCTTCATTCTTGCAGAATTTTAAATTGCTGAAAAATTACAATTTTATAAATTGAGAGAATAGATGATACAGATCTCTAAATAAAGTATTTTGACATCTGTGAGATATTTAGATTGATTCACAAGCCTAATACTTTGTATTAAATAACTTCATGGATACCTATTAAATTGATTTGGCCTTTAGACAACCAGAAGGGAGCAATTATTACTAAGCACAAGTCTAGAATCTGAAAATACTCTGTTAAATTGGAAAATCTTAAATGTAATACAGATATGAACATAAATGTTATTTTTTAAATTTATTTTAATTGGAAGATAATTACTTTACAACACTGTGCTGACATTTGCCTTGCAACAGTGTGACTCAGCCATAAGTATGCATATGTTCCCCCTTCTTGAATATCCCTCTCACTTCCCACCCCATCCAGCCCCTCTCTGTTGTCACAGAACACCAGGTTGAGCTGGCTGTGTTATATAGCAACTTCCCATTAGCTATCTATTTTACTTATGTTTCAATGCTACTGTCTCAATTCATCCCAGTGGCATGGGTCAGAAATAAAAAGACAAATATAGTGTATTAATGCATATATATATGGAAATCTAGAAAAATGGTACTGATGAACTTATTTGCAGGGTAGGATTAGAGATATAGACACATAGAGAACAGACTTGTGGACACTGTAGGGGAAGGAGAGGGTGGAATATACATATTCTTTTATATGCTTTTTTAATTTTCAGCACTACTCTGTAAACTTGGTATGAACTTATTCTGGCTTTGACATTTGCCATTTTCTTTTTAAGATAAGGCAGTCTTTTTCTGAATCATTGCCTCTGAACTCTGCTGGCAAGCTTGTAAATCAGATCACCAACCATACATAATTTATTTCCATAGGTTACTAAATGTGCAGTGTATAATACAAATATGTTTCAAATAGTATATCTGCATATCTTAAATTTAATATATTTAAAAGTTTACAGACTAGACTGATATTTCTTTTTATTTTTACTTTTCCTCTCATCAACTGAATATAATATATATCATGCAAACCAGATTTATTAATTATTACTCACATGTATGACTCCTAAGATGTATAAACCTACTTACTTTATTTTAGCAGTATATGCTTTGAGTATCTTTCTTTTTTTTATTTCCTTTAAAATTGAGGGCAATTTCCTTAATAAAGCATCCTTGTTTTTGTTTCCTCCAGAGATGACTAATCATAGCTAATGTTAAAAAATAAATCCTTTCATGAGAACATTCCATTGAGAGCTTTTTGTAAGGTGATGAGATATACTGTGTTGTTGGACATTATATGAAACGTTATGTAATGTGAAATGATGTGACCTTTCTGTGTCATTTACTCAGTTATATCATGTGGTTATCCATATAGCATAATTACTGAAAAGTCTCCTCAGTCACAGTTTGTGTGGATTATAAACAGGAAAGAAATATACTTCTACCTTTAAATTTTTACATTCCTTTATAAGCTCATTTTTAAAAATATGCTGACATCAAATCTTGTTTATTTTGAAACCTCTGTACAATTGAAAATGTCAACATAAAAACATGTTATGTAAATGTATTACAGAATATATCTTGCCTTTTTATTTCTGAGATGTTTATATCTGTTGTTCTGCTTTTGTTTTGTGTATGTTGTCTTAACGTGTTTCCTGCTCTTAAAAAGTAATAATTTTTTTTCATTGGTCTGTCAGCATTATGTGAAAACCAGTTCAGTACTGAGCAGTGGATGGCTCATTGTTAATAGTAATAAGACTGACTGGCATATTATATCCCCAAGTACTTACTTCTAGTAAAACAGAGAAAATCAAAGACTACAACCCTTAGTCAGGTCTGTCTGATATATAGACTTCCAAGTATTTTCCCTGCTGCTCTCAGGTGTTTATGATCATTTTAGGGAATTTGGAAATGTATAAAATTCAAAACTTGTATGATTTCTACAGAGACTTCTAAATAATTAAGTGCTAATTCAAAGACTTTGTTAGAGAAAAACTTTAAATTTTTAAATTTTGAAGATTATTATAATGTTATAATTTGTTACATAATTATGTATCATATAAAATTATAATTATTGTATATTATATAAGATTATTACATAATATAATCAATATAATGTATGATTATAAATTTATAAAATTATTATTAGGATATATGATATAATACATAATAATTATTATAGATTATTATAATAATAATCTTTAAGATCTACAGATTTAAAGTTTTCACTATCAAAATTTTGAATTAACACTTAACTATTTAGAAGTCTCTGATAGAAATCATATGAGTTAGCAGGAGAAGTGAATTTGATCCCTGGGTCGGGAAGACCCCTGGAGGCAGGCATGGCAACCCACTGCAGTATTCTTGCCTGGAGAAACCCATGGACAGAGGAGCCTGGTGTGCTACAGTCCATAGGGTCACAAAGAGTTGGACACGACTGAAATGAGTTAGCAGGCACATAGTTGATTTACAGTGTTGTGTTACTTTCTGCTATACTGTAAAGTGAATCAGTTATGTTGTTGTTTAGTCACTAAGTCATGTCCGGCTCCTTTCTGACCCCATGGACTGTAGCCTACCAGGCTTCTCTGTCCATGGGATTGCCCAGGCAAGAATACTGGAATGGATTGCCATGCCCTTCACCAGGGGATCTTTCAGACCCAGGAATCAAACCCATGTCTCTTGACTGTCTTTCTTTACCCAGTTAGAGACTGGATTAGAAGAAGCAAGTTTGAAGTCCAATTGGCTGCAGGATCTGTAGTGTGTTTTCCTTCAGTAATCTTATTTTCAGTTCCTTCTATTTACTGCAAGGTTCCCAGCTCCATTTTTATCTTTGTATTTCTATTTAAAAATATACACGATATTTAACACTGTTATAGAAGTTCTGATTAAAGAAATAAAATGTGAAATTGAAGCAGGTTTTTTTTTTAATTTTTATTTTCAAAGAAGAAATACATTAAATCTAGGAAAATTAAAGAATGTAGAACACAGAATTAATGAGACAGCAAGAAACTAGGCATAAGATAAATATACGCAATTCACTAGAAGTAACAAGTAGAAGAATGAGGGCAAAATAGCCTACTCTTCAAAATATAAAATAAATTAAGGTCTTATTCTAAAGAGAAATGTGAAGAATCTGTGGAGAAAGCTGTATAACTTCATTAAAAGATGTCAAAGATGACAGAGGTAACCACACCAGGCTAATACTTTTCTTGATTATTCTAATTGACTTGTGATTCTGTTGTACCTGTTAACTATTTTTAACCATTGTCTAGACTATTTATTCTTTCCAAATGAGTGTAATACAATTCTAATCAGAACTTCAAAAAATTACTTTTTCATAAAATTGACAATATATTGGAAATAAACAGAGGTGGAAATAACTAAAAGTTTTCAAAAAATATAATAATGAGGCTGGACCTTCAAACTAGTTATGAACTTAGAAATGCAGAGAGATGAAATCATTAAAATAATGTCATAGGTACACACATGAAAATAGATGTAATCAGTAAAACAAAATGGAAATTCTACTATATATTGGAGCATAAGGTTTGATAAAGCAGATAATTCCTTAAGAAACTGGAGAGCTGTATGGAACTTCCTCAAGAAACTAAAAATAGAACTACTGAATGATCCAGCAATTCTATTTCTGTGTATTTATCCAAAGAAAAAAACCCACTAATATGAAAATTTACATGCAACTTTATGTGTATTGCAGCATTATTTACAAGATATGGGCAAGATATGGAAGCAACCTAATTGTTCATCAAATAGATGAATAGAAAAATGTTGTGTGTTTGTATGTACATGTGTACACACATACATATAAACCTATACATACAATGTAATATTATTCAGCAATTAAAAGAGAATGAAATCTTGTTATTTGCAACACTATAGGTAGACCTGGAGAATATTACACTAAGTGAAATAAGTCAGAGAATAACAAATACCATATGAGTTCACTTCTATGTGGAATCTTACAAAACAAAGCAAAGAAACAAAACAAAACTGAAATGGGCTTGTAGAGAACCAACTGGCAGTTGCCAGACAGGAGGGGGTGGGGGAATGGGCAAAATAGGTGAAGAGGATTAAGAGTTACACATCCCACTGTATACACACAGCCCAACGTGATTTCTTGTTTTTCTTTTTCAAAAGGCAAAACCCAAATAAACGTATGGGAAATATAATTAGCATAATCAGTATCTTAGAGGAGACACTTTTATAATTAATGTTTGAATGAAAATTTGATTCTGTGGGTGTGTACATGTGCAAGAGCTATAATTTTTTTTGTATGAATCTTTTACATGAACTCATAAGCTATTTGTATCCCACAATTTAACTCTTTTTTCTAAAAGTGAAGCCAATAGTCCATTTAATTGGGGATATTTATGTTGAATACTGTTTATCTGAAATTTGGTTGTACAACAAAATTATAAATGCAAATATTTATGATTTTAAGCATAGATTTCGATATTCAAATTCATAACTTCATATGTCATCTTTCAAGCTGATAGAATGGGAGATACAGATACAATATGCTTAAACTTGTTATACTATTGTATTTATTTGGTAAACATTTATTATTTAAACATATTCATAGAAATATACCATTAAATGGTAGTTCTATGATATTAATTCAGTGATTTTTCCTAATTCAAAGAAGATCATAGAACACTATACCATACATAATCAATTTTAAAACACATTCTGTTTTCAAAAATAGATTTAAAGAACAGCTTTTGGGGAAAATTTCAATATTTTTATGGTAGCTACACAATTTTATATGTGTGTCAAAATATTAATACATAAAATTGATGCTCCTTAACCTTTCCAAACCTGAAATTTTTGGCCTTTGAAATGACAGTTATTTTAATATGGTGTGTCAGTTCAGTGTGATGTTCTAATTAGCTGCTTTCTTAAGTGGATGACAATGAAAGTGACAGTTGCTCAGTTGTGTCTCACTCTTTGTGACCCCATGGACTGTAGTCCATGGATTTCTCCAGGCCAGAATACTGGAGTGGTTAGCCATTCCCTTTCTAAGGGGTCTTCCCAACCCATGGATCAAACCCAGGTCTCCTGCATTGCAGGTAGATTATTTACCAGCTGAGTCACAAGGGAAGCCCTCCTAAATGGATAGTAGTACCTCATTTTAGTTTGCCTACTCTTAAGGATTAATGATGTTGAGCATCTTTTTTATGTTCTTCTTTTATTTCTGTATCTCCACCTCAGTGAAGTATTCTGAAACTTTTCACCTATTTTTTTGAGCTTTGAAGAAAGTATTTTAATTAAATAAAAATTATATGTTGGTTGTGGAATTATGGATATTGTTTCAGATGGAATAAACTAGGTTTTGCTACAGTAATAAGTAACTTCTTCGAGGGTTTTAAACAGCAAAGTTTTATGCTTTGGCATGCAAGTTCTGTTGCTGGTTCTAGATAAGTCTTCTAGATAACTATCCTCCATTCTTTACATGGCCATATCAGCATGATATAGTCAGCATGATCACCTTTCAGGGTTCTAGAGAGGTGGAGATTTGAACATGGGCAGTTAAAAGCTTTTTATTTATATATTAATTTTATTTGACATATAGTTGCTTTACAATGTTGTGTTAGTTTCTGTTGTATTAAGTAAATTAGCTATATGTATACATATATACCACTCCCTTTTGGTTACACATAGTAGTGAGTTGTGAATTTTTTCAATATTGCAGATACATTTCTTTTTAAGTACTTGCATTAGAAATGTTTTCTCTCAGTTATGGTTTGTCATTACTTTTCATAGTGGTGTGTTATCATGAGCAGACATTTTAAAATTTGAAATGTACTTAACCATTTTTAGTGATTCATGCTTTTTCTCTCTTATCTGAGAAATCTTTGACTAACCCTAAGTCACAGGGATTTTCTCTGTGTATTCTAGAAGTTTTAACATTTTAGCTTTGGCAATCATAACTGTAATCCATTTTGAGTTAATAATTGTGTATGGTATGTAGTATGAGTTGAGATAATTTTCTTTTCTTTTTTTGTATTTTTTATATTAAGCTGTCCAGTTGTTACAGCATTCATTGAAAAGATATTCTTTCTTTATTCCTTTGCTTCAGTCCCTTTGTTGAAAATCAATTGGTTATATATTTGTGGATTTATTTCTAGACTGTCTGATCCATTTATCTGTGTGTATATCATATTAACAGTAACACATCACTTTTATTACTATAGCTTGATAGTCTGAAGTCAGCTAGCATCAAATTCAGTTCTTTTTAAAAATTATGTTGGTTTTTCTATTTACTTTATATTTCTACATGAATTTTAGAATTACTTTACTAATTTCTGCAAAATATTTCCTGAAATTTTTACAAGTATTATGCTGAATTTATAGGTCAATTTGGGGAAAATTGACATTATAGCCATGTTTTATCTTGCCATAAATAACATGGCATAGCTATTTATTTTAAATGACTATGATTTCTCTTATCTTTGCACTGAAGTTTGAAGCATATCAAACTGGTGTATATTTTGTTAAATTTATCCCTATTTCAGTTATTTTTCATGATATTGTTAGTGATACTTTATTAAAATTTCAATTGTCAGTATCTCATTGCTAAGATGCAGAAATACAATTGATTTTTGTTCATTTTCTGTCCTGTGATTTTAGTAAGCTCATTTATGATATCTGCTAATATTTTGTAGATTTATAGATTTTCTATGTAGAATATCATGTCCTTTGAAAACAGAGATAATTTTACTTCTTCCTTTAAATAAGTATCTCTTTTATTTACTTTTCTTGCTTTATTGAACTGGCAAGAACTTCAAATTCATTATTGAATAGGAAAGATGAGAGTGAACATCCTTAATTTTTTTCCTTAAGTAAAGAACTCAGTCATTCACTTCAATGAGTAATATCAGAATTATATTACCTGTGTCTTCTCATAGATGTCTTTTATCAATTTGAATAAACTCTTTTGTTAGTTTCCTGAGACTTTTTAAAACAATAAATAAATTTTATTTTATCAAGTGTTTTTTTTCTGTTGACTGGTCAGATGATTATATGTTTTTAGTTTGTTAATATAGTGAAATGCATTCATTGTTTTTTAAAGATGAAATAACCTTGTATTCCACTTGACCATGAAGCATTATATTTGTTATATAGTGTTTGATTAAATTTGCTAATACTTTGATAGAGCTTTTGCATTTATTTTCATAGAGGATACTTGTCCGTAGCATTCTTGTCCTGTAATTAAGATGGGAATCCAAGTTCTTGTTTGCAGAGCGGCAGGATGAAATCCAGGAGCAGGCACCTATGGTAGCAAGTGAATAGGCTTTATTAGAGAAGAGGAAAGTACAAAACTATCATCATAGACACTGAGAGGGGGTAAAGAGTTCCCCCAAAGGCAAGTATTACAGTAGTTTTATATCTTTACCAGAATTAATCTGTACTTTTTGGTTCACTCTTGACCTTAAAATACATCACTTTTAACCAGTCAGTTTAAAAGTCAAGAAGCTTATGGGAACATTTTTATGGCTTAATCCTCAGATTAAGTTGCCACCCTTTTTCATGCCCCCTGGCCATTTTACAATGGACCAGTGAGTGAAAGTCTCTCAGTGCTGTCCAACTCTTTGTGACCTCATGGACTATACAGTCCATGCAATTCTCCAGACCAGAATACTGGAGAGGTAGCCTTTCCCTTCTCCAAAGGACCTTCCCAGGCCCAGGTCTCAGTGCAGGCGGATTCT
Organism: Antilocapra americana; assembly: GCA_007570785.1. Taxonomy (NCBI): domain Eukaryota; kingdom Metazoa; phylum Chordata; class Mammalia; order Artiodactyla; family Antilocapridae; genus Antilocapra; species Antilocapra americana. The sequence continues at coordinate 28,989,020 of ML661885.1, forward strand.
ATACCAGCTGAGCCACCAGGGAAGCCCAAGAACACTGGAGTGGGTAGCCTATCCCTTCTCCAGTGGATCTTCCTGACCCAGGAATCAAACTGGGGTCTCTTGCATTGCAGGTAGATTCTTTACCAGCTGAGCTATCAGGGAAGCCCAAGGGATCAGATGTATGGGCTAAAGATTAATGATCACCAGTTGTTTTTCCCTCAGGCATATGAAGCAGAAGTTGATTACAACCCTTCCCTATTTGAGTGCTGATAATTTATCAGACCTGACCTGCCTCTTGAGAAACTTGTATGCAGGTCAGGAAGCAACACTTAGAACTGGACACAGAACAACACACTGGTTCCAAATAGCAAACGGAGTACATTAAGACTGTATATTGTCACCCTGCTTATTTAACTTATATGCAGAGTACATCATGAGAAACTCTGGTCTGGAGGAAGCACAAACTGGAGTCAAGATTGCTGGGAGAAATATCAGTAACCTCAGCTATGCAGATGACACCATCCTGATGGCAGAAAGTGAAGAACTAAAGAGCCTCTTAATGAAAGTGAAAGAAAAGTGTAAAAAAGTTGACTTAAAGCTCAACACTGAGAAAACTAAGATCATGGCATCCAATCCCATCACTTCATGGCAAATAGATGGGGAATCAGTGGCTGAATATTTTTTGGGGCTTCAAAATGACTGCAGATGGTGATTGCAGCCATGAAATTAAAAGATGCTTACTCCTTGGAAGGAAAGTTATGACCAACCTAGACAGCATATTAAAAGCAGAGACATTACTTTGTCGACAAAGATCCATCTAGTCAAAGCTATGTTTTTTCCAGTGGTCATGTATGAATGTGAGAGGTGGACTATAAAGAAAGCTGAGCACCTAAGAATTGATGCTTTTGAACAGTGGTGTGGTATTGGAGAAGACTCTTGAGAGTCCCTTGGACTGCAAGGAGATCCAAGCAGTCCATCCTAAAGGAGATCAGTCCTGGGTGTTCATTGGAAGGACTGATGTTGAAGCTGGAATTCCAACTTTGGCCACCTCATGCGAAGAGTGGACTCATTTGAAAATACCCTGATGCTCCTCCTGCCTTCTATTGAGGAACGACAGAGGATGAGATGGTTGGATGGCATCACTGTCTCAATGGACATGAGTTTGGGTGAACTCTGGAAGTTGGTGATGGACAGGGAGGCCTGGTATGCTGCAGTTCATGGGGTCACAAAGAGTCGGACACGACTGAGCGACTGAACTGAACTGAATTTATCAGACCAAGGACACATTCCAGGTGTTTGGGAAAGCTTTAGGCTAATGGAGTTCTACACTGACTGCCTACAAATTTCTACCTTGTAATGTTATTGGACATCTTTGTTATAGGAGCAATGGTAGCTTTATAAAATTAACTGGTATGCACTTTCTTTTTGTTGTTTTCTGAAAAAGTTTGTGTATAACTGATATTATTTTTATTTAAATATTTGGTAGAATTCAGTGTAACTATTTGGGCTTCTAAGGTGGCACTATTGGTAAAGAACCCGCCTCCCAATTCAGAAGACATAAGAGATGCCAGTTTGATCCCTGAGTCAGAACGTCCCCTGGAGGAGGTAACCCACTCTAGTGTTCTTGCCTGGACAATCTCATAGAGAGAGGAGCCTGGCGGGCCACCTCCATAGGGACTCAAAGAGTTGGATACAACTGAAGTGACTTAGCATGCATATGTTTGGGCCTGCAATTCTACTTTTACTGTGAATTTCATTTCTAGTAAAGAATATGACTGTACATGTAATCTATTGCTTATTGTTTTTTTAGAAAGCTTTTACTTCTATCTCAGTTTCAATGGATTTTTTATCAAAGTAACCCTCTTGTTATATTCAAATAAAAATTATCTAGCTTACTTACAATATACTAACATTAAAAGAAAAGAAAAATAGAAATAGAAGAGGCCACCTTACAAATTGGGTTTTGACCAACATTAAGACTTAAACAGTGCTGGGAAATCCCATGGCACAGCGTTATCAGGACTTATGGCTGGGAAGAGGTCCTCAGAGAGCATGTTCCTTCCATTGGTGAGACTTCAAAAATTGATGTTCCAGTTCCTGCTTATAATCCCAGGAAGCAAACTGATATACTTTTAAGTCTATAAGCAAAGTGAAGCTCTGGTTTCAGTTAATGCTGTTTGTTTTGACTTCAAAAATGGACTGCTGTTAAGCTTGGGGGCATATTTGGCCAGACCTCCTCCAGGGGCTCAACAGTCTCAAGATTCATCCTCTATTTTATCTGTGATCTGTGGTGCCACAAGACTTGCACTCACAGCAGTCAGGCAGTCAGGGCATTCATGGTCAGGACAGTGTCCAGGCAGGTCAGAAGCAAAGTCAGAGGACTGCTCTGCTTTGTCTCTGAAGCCTAAACAAGACTACCTATTTAATTTCCCTAACACTTGTAGAATGAGATTTTGCAGTATGTATCTTACAAGGAGTTTTCCATTTCACCTAATTTTTCAAATTAGCTGGAATAAAGATTTTGTTTATAATGTTGCATTAAGATTATTGAAATATCTGTATTGTCTTTGATGGTAAATCCTTGTTTAGTTTTGTAATTTGTATTCTCTTTCTTTGATTAGTTTACTAGGATCTTAATCAGTTCTATTGATCTTTTCAAAGAACAAGATTTTAATTTTATTGATTTTTCTCTATTGTTTTTCTGTTTTCAACTTTTTGCTTTCTGCTCTTATTTTCACTATCTCTTCCCCTTCCGCTTGAAGTGGGTTTGCTTGCTTTCCTCTCAATATTTCTTTAAACTTAGATTATTGACTTGAAACACCATTATTTTCAACTAAGTAACATAATACTGGAAAATTTTCTCTACTTGCTGTAAATACTCAGGTTATTGACTTAATTCAATTCAAAGACTTTAGATTCAGTTTTGCTTTCTCCTTCACAATTGAGTTATTTAGAAATTTGCCATTTATTATTCAAATATTTGATAGTTTTTGTTATTTATTTTTAATAATTTTCTAAGTGTATTGACTGTGCTGAACCTTCATTGCTGCACAGGCTTTTCTCTAGTTGTGGTGAATGGGAGATACTCTTTAGTTGTGGTGCACCAAGCTCATGATGGTGGCTTCTTGTTGTAGAGCACAGGCTCTAGGGTTCACTGACTTCAGCAGCTCTGGGTTCTAGAGCACAGACTTAATAGTTGTGGCACATGGGCCCAGTTGCTTCATGGCAGGTAGGATCTTCCCTGACCAGGAACTGAACCCGTGCCTCCTGCATTGGCAGACAGATTCTTCACCAATGAGCCACTAGGAAAGCCCATGTTGTTTATTTTTAGTTTAATTCATTTTTGGTCAGAGAACATGCTTCATAAGATTCCAGTTATTTCTAAACTGTTAAGATTGTTTTTGTGTCCCAGAATAGGGTCTTTTTGTTTGTGTCCATTAAAAAAAAAGTTGCTAAGTAATATATTTTATAAATGTCATATAGAAAAAATTTTTTGATAGAGTTGCCTAGGTCTTCAATATCTTTATTGATTCTCTGTATACTTTATTTTATCACTAACAAAGATAAGATTGTTGAAGACTCTCACTATATTTGTGCCCTATGTACTTTTTGTTTGTTTCAATTTTTGCTTCAGGTAAAAATGCATGAATAATACTAGATAATATTAAGTCTTATTTATTAGATGTATTCATTTATCACTATCTAATGTCCTACATTTTCTCTAGTCATATTCCTTTCTTTGAGATCTATTTATATTAGTGTGAGTGAAGTCGCTTAGTCGTGTCCAACTCTTTGCGACACCATGGACTGGAGCCTACCAGGCTCCTCTGTCCAAGGAACTTGCCAGGCAAGAGTACTGGAGTGGGTTTCCATTTCCTTCTCCAGGGATCTTCCTGACCCAAGGATTGATACCAGATCTCCAGCATTGCAGGCAGACGCTTTACTGTCTGAACCATCAAGGACCATCCCTTAATTTTTATGATTAAAATTTTCATGTTATATTTTCTGTTCTTTTGCTTTTAATTCATTAGATATTTTAATAGACTTGTTGAGATATGGTTCACATATGTTGGAATTAACTCATTTTAAGTACAAATTCAGAATTCTGTAATTATCACAATAATCTAATTTTAGAACATTTTCATCACTGCAAGAAGATAACTCATACCCAGCAGACATCACTACTCATCTCTGCTATCATTAATAGCAGTCCTAGACAACCACCAGTCTAATTTCAGGCTCTTAAGTTTTGCCTATCTTGGATACTTCCTATAAACAGGATCACTCAATATGTGATCTTTTGTGACTGGTATCACACATTGAGCATAATTTTTCAAGCTTCATATGTGTCACAGCATTTATCAATACTCCATTTTTATTGCCAAATAACATTTGATTGTATGCAATTACCACATGTTGTTTGTGCATTCATCAGTTCATAAACAATTGAATTTTGGGAGCCTTTTGCAGAAATAATACTATTTTAAGTTTGTAATAATTATCAATATTTAAGATTTCTAATTTTTTTGAGGTATTGTACATTTACATTCAGTTGTAAGAATTAATACAGAAACATTTGCATACTAGTCATTCAGTTTCCTGCAGTTGTAACAGCTTGCATAACTGGAATCCAATGTAACAACACAAATAATCATTGAGACATTCCACTGAACTTATTCAGATTTCACAAATTTCGCATGCATTTATTATAAGTGTCTGTGCATGTATTTAGTTGCATGAAGTTTACCACAAGTATTGATTCTCATGACCATCACCACAGTTAAGATACAAAAAAATTCCATCAAAAAAATCCCTCAAGCTACCCTTTTATAGCCATAGTCACGTGGTGCTGTCACACCCCCCATATCAACAAACCTGTCAACTACTACCATAGTTTTTATCTTTTTAAAATTGCCATTTGGTCTATAGGTGAAAATGTACAACATATAACCTCTTTGAGATTTCTTTTTTTTTTATCACTTACAATTTTTGCTTTCACACATAATTACTTTGAGATCATACAAGTTGTTTTGTACATCAATAATTTGTTCTTTGGATTGCTGAGTAGTTTGAACATTCTTTGGCATTACCTTTCTTTGGGATTGGAATTAAAACTGACGTTTTCCAGGGCTGTGGCCACTGCTAAGTTCTCCAAATATGCTGGCATATTGAGTGCAGCACTTTCACAGCATCATCTTTAAGGATTTGAAATAGCTCAACTGGAATTCCATCACCTCCACTAGCTAAAGATATGGGAATACCAGACCACCTGAGCTGCCTCCTGAGAAATCTGTATGTAGGTCAAGAAGCAACGGATAGAACTGTACATAGAACAACAGACTGGTTCCAGATTGGGAAAGGAGTATGTCAAGGCTGTATATTGTCACCCTGCTTATTTAACTTATATGCAAAGTACATCATACAAAATGCCAGGCTGGATGAAGAACAAGCTGGAATCAAGATTATCAGGAGATATATCAATAACTTCAGATATGCAGATGACACCACTGTTATGGAAGAAAGCAAAGAAGAACTAAAGAGCCTCTTGATGAAAGTGAAAGAGAAGAGTGAAAAAGTTGGCTTAAAACTCAACATTTAGAAAACGAGAATCATAGAATCCAGTCCCATCACTTCATGGCAAATAAATGGGGAAACAATGGTAACAGTGAGAGACATTATTTTCCTGGGCTCCAAAATCACTGCAGATGGTGACTACAGCCATGAAATTAAAAGACACTTCTTGGAAGAAAAACTATGATCAGCCTAGACAGCGTATAAAAAGCAGAGACATTACTTTGCCAGCAAAGGTCTATCTAGTCAAAGCTATGGTTTTTCCACTAGTCATGTATGGATGTGAGAGTGCATGTGTGTGTGTTTGTATGTGTGTTAGTCACTCAGTTGTGTCCAACTCTTTGTGAGCCCATGGATTGTAGCCCTCCAGATTCCTCTGTCCATGGATTCTCCAGGCAAGAGTATTGTAGTGGGTTGCCATTTCCTTCTCCATAAAACTCCCTCTGTGTGTGTGTGTATGTGTGTGTGTGTGTGTGTGTGTTAGTTGCTGTCATGTCCAATTCTTTGTGACCCCATGGATTGTAGCCTGCCAGCCTTCTTTGTCTATGAAACTCTCCAGGCAAGAGTATTGGAATGGGTTGCTGTTTCCTACCAATGTGAGAATTGGACTATAAAGAAAGGTGAGTGCCGAAGAATTGATGCTTTTGAATTGTACTGTTGGAGTAGACTCCTGAGAGTCTCCTGGACTGCATGGAGATCCAACCAGTCAATCTTAAAGGAAATCAGTCCTGGATATTCACTGGAAGGATTGATGCTGAAGCTGAAACTCCAATACTTTGGCCACCTGATGTGAAGAACTGACTCATTGGAAAAGACCCTGATGCTAGAAAAGATTGAAGGTAGGAGGAGAAGAGGACGACAGAGGATGAGTTGGTTGGATGGCATCATTCACTCAATGGACATGAGTTTGAGTAAGCTCTGGGAGTTAGTTATGGATAGGGAAGCCTGGCATGCTACAATACATGGGGTCGCAAAGAGTCGGACATGTCTGAGCAACTGAACTGAACTGAAGTAATTGCTGAGTAGTATTCCATGATATGGATGTGCTATAATTTATTGACTCGTTCATGTGTTGTTAGGAATTTGAGTTTTCTCAAGCTGGTTTTAAAGATTATTTTATAGGTTTTGTGTGACTAAAACTTCTCATATCTCTGGCATAATGCTCAAGAGTACAATTACAGGTTGTATGGTAAGTACAGTTTTACTTTTCTAGAGGCTATAATACTGTTTTCCAGAGTGGCTATACATTATACATTCCTGGAAGCAGTATATGGATGGTCCAATTTCTCTATATCCTCATATTTGGTGGAGTCACTCTTTTTTTTTAAAAGTATTGTAAGTGGTATATCATGGTATCTTACTGTGAATTTATTTTACATATTCTCATGGTTAATAATGTGGAATATAAATTTGTATACTTACTTTCCAATTTATACCCTCTTCAGTATAATGTCTATTTAAATCTTTTGCTCATTTGCTAATTTTTCTTCTTTGCCTTTTTTACTGGTTAAGGTTAGGAAGTCTTTATGTTTTCTATATACAAATACTTTGTCAGATATGTGGTTTAGTTCAGTTCAGTCCCTCAGTTGTGTCCGACTCTTTGCAATCCCATGAACTTCAGCATGCCAGTCCATCATCACTTCTGGAATTCACCCAAACTCATGCCGATTGAGTTGGTGATACCATCCAACCATCTCATCTTCTGTCATCCCCTTCTCCTCTTGCCCTCAATCTTTCCTAGCATCAAGGTCTTTTCAATGAGTCAGTTCTTTGCATGAGGTGGCCAAAGTATTGGAGTTTCAGCTTCAACATTAGTCCTTCCAGTGAACACCCAGGACTGATCTTCCTTAGAATGGACTGGTTAGATCTTTCAGTCCAAGGGACTCTCAAGAGTCCTCCAACATCACAGTTTAAAAGCATCAATTCTTTGGCACTCAGCGTTCTTTATAGTCCAACTCTCACATCCATACATGACTACTGGAAAAACCATAGCCTTGACTAGATGGACCTTTGTTGACAAAGTAATGTCTGTGCTTTTTAATATGCTGTCTAGGTTGGTCATAACTTTCCTTCCAAGGAGTAAGAACCTTTTAATTTCATGGCTGCAGTCACCATCTACAGTGATTTTGGAGCCCCCCAAAATAAAGTTACCTACTGTTCCCACTGTTTCCCCATCTATTTGCCATAAAGTGATGGGACCAGATGCCATGAGATTAGTTTTCTGAATGTTGAGCTTTAAGTCAACTTTTTCACTCTGTTTCACTTTCATTAAGAGGCTCTTTAGTTCTTCACTTTCTGCCATAAGGGTGGTGTGGTATGCAAATATTATTTTCCATTGTACCTTGTCTTTTAATCTTTTTATTCAATATCTTCTGCATCAAAAAGTATTTAATTTTGATGAGACCCACTTTATCATTTTTTTCTTCTGAATCATGGTTTTGAATTAAAGTCTAAAAGTTTTCATTTAGCCTATATCCCCCAAATTTACTTTTTTTATGTTATTCAAAATGTTTTATAATACTTTTATGTTTCACATGTAAGTCTGTCATGAAGCTTGGGCTAATGTTTTTGCATAAAGAATGAAATTTTATATCAAGGTGCCTTTTTTGCCTATCATTGTCCATTTGCTTCAGCATCATTTGTTTAAAAGGCTGTGGCTTATTTGCACTTCATTGTTCTTTTAAAATTTGTTTTAAATTTTCTGTATCTATACCTTTCCATATACATTTATAATTGTCTTGTCAATATCTATGAAAACAATTTGCTGAGATTTCAACAGGAATTGTATTAAACACATGTTTAATCATCTGAAAATAAATTTGTAGAGAATTGAGTTCTTTATTATGCTAGGACTCCAATTAAGGAAAGTAGTATGTCAGTCCATTTATTTATATCTTTGATTTCTTTCATTGCATTTTATAATTTTTTGTGACAGACCCTGTAAGCAATGTACTGGAACTATACCCCAGAATTTAATTTTATCTCAAACAATTTTAAATTGCATTGTGCTTTTTAAACTATGTCAATTTCCACATGTTCATTGTTACTGTTTAGAAATGTGAATAATTTATGTTCATCTTGTATCCAGTGACTTGGCTGAATGTGTTTATTTATTCTAGAACTCATTTTATATATTGGTTGAGGTTTTCTACATAAATAATCATGTCATCTTCTAATGGGACAGTGCTTTCTTTCCAATATGTTTCTTTTATTTCTTTTCTAAGCTTTATGGCATTCTCTAGATTGTGAATGAGAGTGATGTGTCATGTCCCTAATCTTAATGCACGTCATCCAGTTGTTCAACATTAAATGTGATGTTAATTGTATTATAGGTTTTTGGTATATGATCTCTATAAAGTTGAGGACATTCCCTCTGCTCCTAATTTGCCGAGAGCTTTTATGATGAATGTGTGCTGGATTTTGTCAAATGCTTTTTTAGTGTCCATTGATTTGATTATTTAAATTTTCTTCTATAGCCTGTTGAGATGGTGGATTATATTGATTTTTCAAATGTTTAGCTAATCTTATATAACTCTTAATAAATCTCACTAGATCATGATATATAATTCTCTTCTAGTTTTCTGGATTTGATATGCTAACATTATATTGAGCATTTTTGCATCTAGTTCATGAGATAAAGTGGTTTGTAGATTTTGGTTTTGATTTGTATTTTTGTTTTTGTACTTTTTTTTAAATTAGTTTTGCCAAACAATGACATGATATCACCGTAGGTTTACATATGCTCCCCTTCCAGAACCCCCCTCCCTCCTCCCTCCCCCCAGGAAATCTCCTTGCACCAGCTCCAAGCATCAATCCTGGGCTGGCGATTGATTAGACATATAATAATTAACATGTTTCAAAGCCATTCTCCCATATCATCCTACCCTTTCCCTTATCCACAGAGTCCACAAGTCTGTTCTATACATCTGCATTCCTTTTGCTGTCTCGCATGCTGGGTTCTCGTTACCGTCTTTCTAAATTCCATATATATGCGTTAATATACTGTATTGTTGTTTTTGCTTCTGGCTTACTTCACTCTGGATAATGGGCTCCAGTTTCATCCATCTGAGTAGAACTGCCTCAAATGAATTTTTTTTTTAATGCTGAGTAATATTCCATTGTGTATATGTACCACAGCTTTCTTATCCATTCATCAGTTGATGGACATCTAGGTTGCTTCCATGTCCTGGCTATTGTAAATAAAGCAGCGATGAACATTGGGGTACACGTGGCTCTTTCAATTCTGGTTTCCTCGGTGTATATGCCCAGCAGTGGGATTGCTGGGTCATATGGCAGATCTATTTGCAGCTTTTTAAGGAATCTCCATACTGTTTTCCATAGTGGCTGTACTAGTTTGCAATCCCACCAACAGTGTAAGAGAGTTCCCTTTTCTCCACATCCTCTCCAGCATTTATTACTTGTAGATTTTTGGATTGCAGCCATTCTGAGTGGTGTAAAGTGATATCTCATTGTGGTTTTGATTTGCATTTCTCTGATAATGAGTGATGTTGAGCATCTTTTCATGTGTTTGTTAGCCATTTTTGTGTCTTCTTTGGAGAAATGTCTGTTAAGTTCTTTGGCCCACTTTTTGATTGGGTCGTTTATTTTTCTAGAATGGAGCTGCAGGAGTTGCTTGTATATTTTTGAGATTAATTGTTTGTCCGTTGCTTCATTGGCTATTATTTTCTCCCATTCTGAAGGCTGTCTTTTCACCTTGCTTATAGTTTCCTTTGTTGTGCAGAAGCTTTTAATTTTAATTAGGTCCCATTTGTTTATTTGTGCTTTTATTTCCAATATTCTGGGAAGTGGGTCATGTAGGATCCCTGTTTGGTTTATGTCAGAGAGTGTTTTCCCAATGTTATCCTCTAGGAGTTTTATAGTTTCTGGTCTTATGCTTAGATCTTTGATCCATTTTGAGTTTATCTTTGTGTATGGTGTTAGAAAGTGTTCTAGTTTCATTCTTTTACAAGTGGCTGTCCAGTTTTCCCAGCACCACTTGTTAAAGAGGTTGTCTTTTCTCCATTGTATATTCTTGCCTCCTTTGTCAAAGATAAGGTGTCCATAGATGTGTGGATTTATCTCTGGGCTTTCTATTTTGTTCCATTGATCTATATTTCTGTCTCTGTGCCAGTACCATACTGTCTTAATGACTGTGAATTTGTAGTATAACCTGAAGTCGGGTAGGTTGATTCCTCCAGTTCTAATCTTCTTTCTCAAGATTGCTTTGGCTATACGAGGTTTTTTGTATTTCCATACAAATTGTGAAATTATTTGTTCTAATTCTCTGAAAAAGACCTCTGGTAGCTTGATAGGAATTGCATTGAATCTATAGATTGCTTTGGGTAATATACTCATTTTCACTATATTGATTCTTCCAATCCACGAACATGGCACATTTCATACATCATGATCAAGTAGGCTTTATCCCAGGGATGCACGAATTCTTCAATATTCGCAAATCAATCAATGTAATACACCACATTAACAAATTGAAAAATAAAAATCACATGATTATCTCAATAGATGCAGAGAAAGCTTTTGACAAAATTCAGCATCCATTTATGATAAAAACCCTCCAAAAATCAGGAATAGAAGGAACATTCCTCAACATAATAAAAGCTATATATGACAAACCCACAGCAAACATTATCCTCAATGGTGAAAAATTGAAATCATTCCCCCTGAAGTCAGGAACAAGACAAGGGTGCCCACTCTCACCACTACTTTTCAACATAGTTTTGGAAGTCTTGGCCACAGCAATCAGAGCAGATAAAGAAATCAAAGGAATCCAGATTGGAAAAGAAGAAGTAAAACTCTCTCTGTTTGCAGATGACATGATCCTCTATATTGAAAACCCTAAAGATTCTACTAGAAAATTACTAGAGCTAATCAGTGAATATAGCTAAGTTTCAGGATACAAAATCAACACACAGAAATCCCTGGCATTTCTATACATTAACAATGAGAACACAGAAAGGGAAATCATGGAAACAATTCCATTTACCATCGAAACAAAAAGAATAAAATACTTAGGAGTATTTCTACCTAAAGAAACAAAAGACTTGTATATAGAAAACTATAAAACACTGATGAAAGAAATGATGCCATCCATAAATGGATTAATTTTGTTGTTAAGATAGTATTTCTACTTATACTGCAGAACATAATAGAAAGCTTATTAGTTTTTCATTTTGACTGTGTTTAAAGATGCTGGTTTTCTTGGGACTGTGGAATACATTCCTAAGCAGACATAAAATAACATCAGTGGTTTCTCAAAGTGTTCATTAAACTAATTTCAGTGCATATTATTTGACTTTAAGGTGAAGTGTGCAAAAGAGGAGAGTCTTTGTGGAAATACATTTAAGGGATTCTTTGTTAAAACATATTTTTAAAAAAACTATGAGAGGAGGATACAGTTACAAAAGAATAACTCAAACACCTTTTGATTAGTGTACCTTCCCTCATCCCCAAAAGCATTTTTGGTGGCTAGTTTCTTTAGCACACACATTGAGAAATTTTTGTAAAAGGGATTACTTTATCTTTTTAGCATCATTTATTATCTATAGTTTGAAATTGTTTGTGGATTCAGTGATAAATCCAGTGTGGCTCATTTTCCAAATTCTTATAATTTGTGAAATATATATAATAAGATGAAATCAGTGTTAAGTGGCAAGAGAAGAGTTTAACAGAGGAATAACCTTCAGCTAAGAAAATTGAAGACCTCTGAAGGAAATATAACTTTAGATGGACCTTAAATAAAGAAAAGAATGAAAGTATTTCATAATGGTATGAAATGGAATTATTGACAATTTATATTAAAAATATGAATGGATGTTTAGATACAGAAAGATAGAGCATGTACCAAGTTTATATTCATTTATTTTTATGGTAAACAATTTCAGTGTATACATACTTTTCATCAGTCATTGTGCTCAGCACTAGGGCCTTAATGACCTACTTTCAATGAAAATGTAAAATAATACTGAATATAGAAAACTTACTATTACATAAAATAATAAATGATTTGATAAGAATACTGACAGGTGCTCTGTGAGGGCAGAGAAGGAGAATGGGCATTTATATTAACCTTGAAACTTTAAGGCTGGCTTCATAAAGTAAGAAAATGTTAAAAGCATGGTACTTATTTCAGTTTTAAAGAGTAGTATGTGTAAAGACCCTGAGTTAAGATGGAAAGAATGAATTTTAGAAATTAATTAGAGCTCAATATAAAACAATTAACCTGATAACACAATCTTGGAGAACTAGGAAGCATGAGGAGTGACTCTTATCTCAGTTTCAGAGAAAGAAGAGGGTTGAAAGAAGTGAAGAAGGGGAGAGGGAAGGAAGTGAGAGACTGAGAGAGCAAGAAAGAGAAAGCAGTAAAATTAGGAGATGGTGGGAGAATTGTAGTCCCAGGTAGGTGATGATTTGAAAAATCATGGGTTTAGATTTGACTGTGTCTATAGGTACTAAAGATGAGAGAAAACAGATCAGACCACCAAAGATGACATCTGTTGTTGGAAATGCTAATTTTGAGAAAGGTGAGAAGCAGAGATTCACCAAGGACAGAAATGAGGATCTGAGAAGACAGTTATAAACCAAAGGAATAAGCTCAGAATAGTTCTAGGTTCTTTTTAAAAAAATGGTAAAGACTTCTGGTTCTTTTAGCTTTCTTACACTTCATTGAGTTTTAAAACAATCTTGTAAGGGTTATTATCATATTCTCTAAGGTGGTATCTATAAAAATAAAACATTACATTTAATTTTAATGCCAATTTATGATTTAGTTATCTGTCTAGAAAGTTGTATAAATAAAAGCAATTTTAACAAAGATTAATTATGGAAGATCACACTGTGTAATTTTCAGTATCCTATATTGAATATACAGTGAAGTTTGTTGCTATTATTAATTAACTATGCTCAGTCAAATTTATTAATTACTCAAATGGCATGTCTTAAATTCTTTTTGAGAATCAATAACTATCATAGGTTGCAAGTTTATAACATTTATTGTTATCATTACTGTTACTGATATAATACTCCTAAAATCCAAGTTAATAATTACACTTTCACAACATAAAATCAAGAGTATGGCTGTTTCAAGTGTAAAATGCGGAAGATAACAGACAAATTGAAACCTTACTGCTAAAATTTCTTTATCAGATTGCTCTTTTTTTGGGGGGGGGATATCTTTTGCCACCCTCTGAAATTATATTACTCATTTGTTTATGTTATCTTCTTTGTTTGTAAGACCACAGACATTGTTGGTGTTGTTTATATTTCCAACCCTTAACATCAGGGTTTGGCACATAGTAGTTCAGTTCAGTCGCTCAGTCATGTCCGACTCTTTGTGACCCCATGAACTGGAGCAAGCCAGGACTCCCTGTCCATCACCAACTCCCAGAGTCCACCCAAAACCATGTCCATCGAGTCAGTGATGCCATCCAGCCATTTCATCCTCTGCCGTCCCCTTCTCTTCCTGCCCCCAATCTTTCCCAGCATCAGGGTCTTTTCCAATGAGTTAGCTCTTTGGATCAGGTGGCCAAAGTATTGGAGTTTCAGCTTCAACATCAGTCCTTCCAATGAAAACCCAGGACTGATCTTCCTTAGGATGGACTGGTTGGATCTCCTTGCAGTCCAAGGGACTCTCCAGAGTCTTCTCCAACACCACAGTTCAAAAGTATCAATTCTTCGGCACTCAGCTTTCTTTATAGTCCAACTCTCACATCCATACACGACTACTGGATAAACCATAGCCTTGACTATAGGGTCGTTTGGTGGCAAAGTCATGTCTCTGCTTTCTAATATACTGTCTAGGTTGGTCATAACTTTCCTTCCAAGGAGTAAACATCTTTTGATTTCATGGCTGCAGTCACCATCTGCAGTGATTTTGGAGCCCAGAAAAATAGTCAGCCACTGTTTCCACTCTTTCCCTATCTATTTGCCATGAAGTAATGGGACTGATCATGATGCCATGATCTTTTTCTGAATAGTGAGCTTTAAGCCAACTTTTTAACTCTTCTCTTTCACTTTCATCAAAGACTCTTTAGTTCTTCTTCACTTTCTGACATAAGGGTGGTGTCATCTGCGTATTTGAAGTTGTTGATATTTCTCCCAGAAATCTTGATTCCACCTTGTGCTTCTTCCAGCCCAGTGTTTCTCATGATGTTCTCTGCATATAAGTTAAATAAGTAGAGTGACAATATACAGCCTTAATACACTCCTTTTCCTACTTGGAACCAATCTGTTTTTCCATGTCCAGTTCTAACTGTTGCTTCCTGACCTGCATACAGGTTTCTCAAGAGGCAGGTCAGGTGGTCTGGTATTCCCATCTCCTTCAGAATTTCCCACAGTTTATTGTGATCCACACAGTCAAAGGCTTTGGCATGATCAGTAAAGCAGAAATCGATGTTTTTTGGTACTCTTTTGCTTTTTCGATGATGTATTGGATGTTGGCAATTTGATCTCTGCTTTTTCTAAAACCAGCTTGAACATCTGGAAGTTCACGGTTCACGTATTGATGAATCCTGACTTGGAGAATTTTAAGCATTACTTTTCTAATGTGTGAGTTGAGTCAATTGCACAGTAGTTTGAGCATTCTTTGGCATTTCCTTTCTTTGGGATTAGAGTGAAAACTGACCTTTTCCAGTCTTGTGGCCACTGCTGAGTTTTCCATATGCTCAGTCAATAATAAGTATACTTAATCTCTTTCAGTACCAAGAGGTGATTCTCACAGTCTTTATCCCAGAATGAATCCATATGGGCCTACCTTCAAGTGACCATAGTAGCTTCATATAGGGATAACAATGAGTTATATTTAATAAATATCTGTTAGTATTTAAAAAATTATCACAATTATTTAATTTAATGTAATCTTTCTAGCTGGCACATAATCTAAGACCTCCATTTCGCAGACTTCCTGATAACATGTTAAACATATTGCACATATATGGAAACTCATTTCCTAGATTGCTCATAAGTCATGAAGTCATATTGTCTAAATCATGTTTTAATAGTGAGCACTACTAAGAGCAATTTGGAAACTCCATGTGGCTCCCTTGTAACCAATGAAGTTAAATAGTTTTCTTCTCTGGTGGCAAATGGGTCTTTGGTGCACTTGCTTTCTATTTCTAGTTCAGTGTCTTGGTTTGTCTACTGTTAACGCTTCATGAGAATAGGCACTGATCTGTCAGAAATATCTGTTTGGTGCAATCTCTGTAAAATTGTCATTTTTTTGCTCGACCTCATGCACATTTTGATTCTAGATAATTCTGCTTTAAAATCTTCAGTTCTATCTTTCTCAATTACTGAAGCTGAATTCAGTTTATAAACTGTAGTTCCATAGTAGCTATTAGTTGCCATTTTACTCCATTCTATTGCTGGAGTTATTTTTTATGTTGCTGAGAAAGGGGGAAAGTTTATCATTTTTATTGTTTGTATCATCTCGTTTCCCCTCACACTTTTCTTGATGTCCTTGTTGAGTTGCTTCTCATCTGTAGGATTTTCTAAAGGTCATTCTCCATACTGTGTACTTTGGTCTTTTACAGCCATCCATGTATTATATTCTCTTTATATTTAGAAATGTGTGCAGCCTATCAAAAATAATTTAAACTTTCCCTAATGAATGTTTATGCTCATTGAATTAGGGAATTGAAGAGCATAAAATTATAAATTAAAATCTGGCATGCTATGTACTGAAAATATAATTGTACCACATCCAAATTTTTTCCTTGAATTTTTGTTTAAACCAAGCCACCCAAAAAGCAAACAAAATTAAATATAACCTGGATACTGCAATTTCTGAAAGAAATGAAATAAATTTTTAAAGATGAGTTTTAAAATTAAGCATGTATTTTACTTGCTTAATTATAAATGTATACTTTATGCATGTATAAATAAGCATATATTTATTAACTCAATTCAGATGCAGTAAAAATAAAAATAAACAGCTGGTTCTACTTATGAACAGTCACACTAAGTAAAGAGGAAATAAGACACTGATTTAATTCAGTTCAGTTGGTCAGTCATATCCGACTCTTTGCGACCCCATGATCTGCAGCCCCCCAGACTCCCTGCCCTTCACCAACTCCCGAAGCTTGCTTAAACTCATGTCCATCAAGTCGATGATGCCATCCAACCATCTCATCCTCTGTCGTCCCCTTCTCCTGCCTTCAATCTTTCCCAGCATCACGATCTTTTCCAATGAGTCCATTCTTCACATCAGGTGGCCAAAATATTGGAGCTTCAACTTTAGCATCAGTCCTTCCAGTGAATATTCAAGACTGATTTCCTTTAAGACTGACTGGTTCAATCTCCATGCAGTCCGAGGGACTCTTAAGAATCTTCTGCCACACCACAGTTCAAAAGCATCAATTCTTTGGCGCTCAGCTTTCTTTATGGTCCAACTCTCATATCCATACTTGACTCCTGGAAAAACCATAGCTTTGGCTAAATGGGCCTTTTTTGGCAAAGTAATGTCTCTGCTTTTTAATATGCTTTCTGGATTGATTGTAGCTTTTCTTCTAAGGAGCAAGTGTCTTTTAATTTCATGGCTAGAGTCAAAATCTGCAGTGATTTTGGAGCCCAAGAAAATAGTCTCTCACTGTTTACATTGTTTTCCCGTGTGTGTGCTATGAAGTGATGTGACAGGATGCTGTGATCTGAGTGTTTTGAACACTGAGTTTTAAGCCAGCTTTTTCACTGTCCTCTTTTATTTTCCTTAAACAGCTCTTTAGTTCCTCTTCGTTTTGTGTCATAAGGGTGGTGTCATCTGAATATCTGAGGTTATTGATATTTCTCCTGGCAATCTTGATTCCAGCCTGTGCTTCACCCAGCCCAGCATTTCACATGACTACTCCACATATAAGTTAAATAAGCTGGGTGACAATATACAGCCTTGATGTACTCCTTTCCCAATTTGGAACCAGTCTGTTGTTTCATGTCCAGTTCTAATTTGCTTCTTGACCTACATACAGATTTCTCAGGAGGCAGGTAAGGTCGTCTGATATTCCCATTTTCCACATTTGTTATGATCCACAGAGTCAAAGCCCTTTAGCATAGTCAATGAAGCAGATGTTTTTCTGGAATTTTCTTGGTTTTTCGATGTTCCAATGGATGTTGGCAATTTGATTACTGGTTCCTCTGCCTTTTCCAAATCCAGCTTGTACATCTGAAAATTCTCAGTTCACATACTGTTGAAGTGTGGCTTGGAAAATTTTAAGCATACTTTGCTAGTGTGTGTGATGAGTGCAACTGTACAGTAGTTTGAACAATCTTTGGCATTGCCTTTCTTTGGGATTGGAATGAAAACTGACCCTTTTCAATACTGTGACCACTGCTGAGTTTTTCAAATTTGCTGGCATATTGAGTGCAGCACTTTCACAGCATCATCTTTTAGGATTTGAACTAGCTCAACTGAAATTCCATCACCTCCACTAGCTTTGTTCATAGCAATACTTCCTAAGGCCCACTTAACCTCACACTCCAGAATGTCTGGTTCTAGGTGAGTAATAACAACATTGTGATTATCTGAGATAATTAAGATATTTTTTGTATAGTTCTATTGTGTATTCTTACTGCCTCTTCTTAATGTATTCTGCTTCTATTAGGTCTGTATCATTTCTGTATGGTTAGGTCCATAATGTTTCTGTATCAGTTTAATACACTGATAGGGATAAGTTAAAGAAAATTCATTCCAAAGCTGGTGGAGAAATGAGAAACATATGTGATAGAACCCACTTTGTTCATTTTAGAATCCATGAAAATTGGATTTCACAATGATATTGCCAAGTCCATTGTATACATTCTTGGGCACAATGATACAGTAAATGTGAATTCATAGTTTTTGTGCTGTGGCAGGTGGTCATCCACTAAAAGTGATGACTGGCTCCCAAGCATCCTAGGAAATGTCAGGTTAGGGGAATAACAGGGAAAGGTGTAGGATAAAATGTTTTTGCTTCACTGTCTACACCTCACTACTGATTACATGTGCAAGGATGAATGTTCTAATCTCCCCCTACCTATCTCCCAGAATGAATGACTGCCAAGCATTGAGAGATGAGTTGTAATCTCCTGCCCCAGCACACACACACATACACACACACTCCCAAGTGGTCTAGTTTGAAGAAAGGAAGAAAAGTATAGGCTTTGAAGAATGGGAAAGATATGCCATATAGTGGTATTAGGAAACCTGTTCTAGAATTCTGCTTCACAATGTAATAGTCTTTTGAGAGTATTTTACCTTGGCTTTATAACACACATCTACTATTAAAATAGTTAGGTTTATAGGATGGTATTTTTTGTTGAATTAAATCAGAAAAACTGCTTTGCTGGATATCTTCAAAAGATTATAGAGCAAGAAAGTTATTTCATCTGTTAATCATGACCAATATCTGGGGCATAGTTTTAAATATTTACTTTAAGGAGATTATGCAATAGTCTTTGTGACTAAGTACATGGTGACTAAGTATATATCCAAAGCACAATCTGTTTTCTATCAGGTTGGAGCAGAACTCTAGTGCCATATAGTATTATAATGAAACTAATCATACAAATGTACAATGCTATGAAATTACATTAAAATAGTACTTGTTCTATGAAATGAAATAGTGAAATCTTCTATTGAAGGTAAAATGTTAAAAATATATAAGATGGAAAAAACTGTATCAATTGCTTTAAAGTCTGTTTTGTGATTATACTATATCAATACATATATAGGTTATGTAGTGACCAACACTATTAGCTAAGCAGCCATTATGTTTATTATTTTCTATGTAATAAATTTGGGAGAATCAAAAATTACATTCAGTTTCCAGTTGGTTTTATTCCTATGTGCAATTTGATTGGAACAGCTTATTTTGAAATGATACTATTTTGTGATTGACTTTTCTATGCATAAAACAACTATTTTACTTGTGCTTAAAAAGGTAGCAGTGAAAAGTTATGAATATTGTATACAGGTAAACTTTTTGAGGTCCCAATTCAGTGAAAATGTTTACTACTGAAAAGCTTTTTAAATTTGTTTGTTGTTGTCTTCCATAATTCAGGTTATCTGGAATGAATATACCACCACCAATTATCAGCAACAAAAACTGGCTCAGACTGCATTTTGTTACAGACAGCAATCATCGATATCGTGGATTTAGTGCTCCATATCAAGGTATATTTAATTAACACTTCTGCCTCTTTTGATGTGTAAAATGATTTTGGTATATACAACTGCATTTTATGATAGAGGCAAAATATCTTTAGCTGTACAACATGATAATTTGAGTAAGCAAAAATGACCATTTTTTTGCTGAGGCAATATTTTGATCATAACTAAGTTGCAGTATAAAAGTTAGTCGAGTTTTATAGCACACTGTCCCCAATAAAGAATATTATAACCTCTAAAAGATAATGTGTAACATGTAACATTTATCCTTAAGAAAGTGCCTCAGCAGTGGGACATGCTACCTAAGCATGTACCGCAAAACACTGCAGAAACTTCTGAACAGGCTCTTCATCAATTGAAGTCCATTTCCATATACAGTGTTTTTGTGGGTGCTGTTTTAGTTAACTTTGTTAAGATTGCTGTCTACCATTTTTATTAACAGGTATAATTTTGAATAAGTGAAATGTAGTATTTGCTATATTAACTTTAAAATATTCTGTTTAGAACTTGATTTTATTAAGATGGAGTATTAATAAAAATGTGTCTTCTGTAATGTTTAGTAATATTATGTGGATTTAGTGCACTTTATCTTCAGACTACACATGTAAATAATTCGTTTCATTCTCAGCAGTGTATTAGCTACTATTCAGTGAACATTGCCACAGTTACATATTTCCATTTATCTATTTTTTTTATAATACCTTCCTTTTTAGTAATCTTCAGTCTTAAGCACTTTGGGAATTTAATATGATGGCTTTCAGCAGCTTATAGTTAATAACTAAAATAGTATTAGATTACATATTGTTTTCTGGAATACAGATTTCAACAATTTATATTTTGTATACTAGTAACCTTTCTGCAGCTACCCTGTCTATACCTTTCTCACAATAATAGCAAAAGGTTAATATGATTGGAATTTGTAATAGTGTATTGGGTATCACTATAATAAAAATTCCTAAGATTTTTAACTCAAGATTTTAGACAAAGTCCACTGTAGAAAAATCTATAATTTCTATTTGTAAAGTTGTTAATTCAAACAGAAACATGAATGCAGATTTTCTCTTAAAACTATGCATTGTATTAACATCTTTTACTATAGCATCTATTGTCTAGTATATCCATTAGCTAATAAAACTTTATATTTTTAAAATTAAAATTAAATATCTATAGAAAAATTTGTTTTCCTTTATTTTATTAAAAATAACTGGGCATCTTACTTAAATCTTATGATTTTAGCCAGTGTCACTTTTAAATTTGCAAGCACATTTTGCTGAGTTTTTTACTTAAATTTTTAAAATTTTGTGTACTCCAGAAATAAGAGGACTTTTAATTGAAAATAAGTAGTTTTTGTAGAGTCTCTTTATTTCTGGATTCACCCCTTTCCTTATGGAGTTTTCTACTCACATGATTTTATGGCTATGATTTCCCTCTGCAATGAGTTAAGGCAGATGGCATGGCAGATATTCAAATGATTATCATCTTTGACTCATGTGGTGATCCTTTCTTCTCTATTCATGAAATCCTTCAGTAGGATATACTCTTTATCTGAATAGAAATAAAGTAGCACTTATTTTATATTGAAATGTACAACTTGGAGAGAGGGGAAAAAAACATGGATGTCCTGTCTTAAAAAATAAAGTGGTATTTCAGTTGCTTTATGCAGTATGGTTTCAAGAAAATGGTATCTTTAGATAGGTTGTTTTGCATTAAAAGACAGTAGTACAAAAGAGTTAGTAGATTTGTGTATTTAATTATCAATATTCTACTAACTGATCTTAAATTGACTTTTATAGTTTTTTCAAGATTCAGTTTGATTTTCCTGCATTGTCTATCCAGTTTCAGCACTGAAGAGTAACATATAAAAAATTTACTGTAGCAAAATAAGAAGTGTTTTTATGGGATATAAATTATTTCTATTTTCAGCAAGAAAAGGAGCTCAAATGAGGGTGACTTTAGGTATAATGTGTATCTTCACACTATAGAGGGAATAAAGTGGCCTGAGAAAATATAAGCTATGATCTTATAATAAAATCAAGGAAAAGTTTTAATATATAAAGACACACCTTTGCACTCTATCCTTTTAAAACTTTCCTGATTCAGCCTTGATTTTTCCAATTGCATTGTCTTCACAAAACCTTTTACTTAAGCCACAGAAGTTCACTTGGAGAAGTAATTATTGAAACTATAATCAAAGACACTTGGATTAACAAAAATTCTGCCAGGCTAACTTAAATAGCTATAAAATTCATAATTCCATAATCTGACATGCTGAATACATGCCCAGACATGAAATGACAATCATGATCTTTAAGATTGTTTCGTGCTACCATATAATTTCAGTAATATCTAAATTGTAACCAATTCAAGATAGAAACTTTGTGGAATATTCTCCTCAAAAGTCACCACCAGGTCTCCATGGGGCATGATTTCCTATTAACTCAAATACTTATTGAGTACTTGTAATTATTATTGATTTATATTCTGTTTCCCAAGATTGATGTTTTCCCCCATAATGTTTTTGTTTAATCTCTATTATTTATAAAATATTATGAAAATAAACTGAAAACTCCTAAGATTCCTAAGTACCATTAGCTATTTTTAATAGCTTGCCCCATAATTGAACCTGTAATTGATAGTGTAGGCACATAGATACAGCAACATTCTTTCCCCCATAGAGCTTCCCTTAAGTTATGTTATAGTATATAGCAATTTAATTAGGGTGAAGTAGAGGTTGAGGATACACACTGACAAATATTATGTTCTGACCCAAAAATAGAGAGAAAAATCATGATTTAAATGACATGTCTTTGATACAGAAAATGCTTTTCCTCCTCTTGGTCCCACATTGAATATATTTACTCCTATCTAAAACAAATAAAGCATATGCCCCGGATTTATTTATATTGGAAATATCTTCCTTTTAAAGCTCTATTTTTATCTGTTCTATGCTTTAAAACTTTTCATTTTTAAATTGTCAGTTCTCCCTCAAAGGAAGATTTCAATATCATTTTTCTGTATTAGTCTTTGATTTTAAATAAGATTCTTATATTTAATTTCCATTAATCTATTCTAATGAGAACTTGAATACTGCTACTTCACACATAAATAGCGAAACTTTTCTTTATCTGTGGTGTTTTCAAGTTCTCTTTATTTATTTATAGAAATCCCCATATTATTGTCACTTAATCCTTATTATAAACCTAAAATCTATTATTTTCTATTTGCATGAATAATTAATCAATTTTTCTTAATTTCTAAATTTGAAGGAGATTTTCAGATGACAACCATAGAGAAAATTTTACCTCTACATGATGTTTATTAAACACTATAATTTTTTATCCATAAGCATCAATTATTCAAATGTGAAATATTATTACAAACTTTTCAAGTTATTTGATGTATCACACTTTTTAATATACAAAGATAGAATTGCTGTATTCATAAAAATGTTTTTGGCATTTAAATAATTCCAAATATTTAAATATATGAGTAATCTTATAGTCTTCTAAATCTTTATAGATTTTATTCCAATTTGATTTTTCTTTTGTCTTCCATAATATTGTTGATATGATTCATTTTATGCATATCAACATTTTGCAGATACTTAGTTTTAATTCAACAAAGCTATGCCAAAGTAATAGAGTGTGTTTTCAATTTATGTATAAAAATGTTTTATAATATTATAAAAAGGATTAGAATTTCAAATTAGCAGTGCATGTTTTTGGTAAGAAAATTATACTTAATGGACAGAACTTTCAAATTCTATTGAAAATTCACCTAAACTCCAGTTACATTGAGGCCCTTGGCATTTTAGATGCACATAATTTAATTTGGAAATAACTTCAGAGTACTTTACTCCACATTTTATATTTGGAAAGGTTTTGACATAAGTGTGTGTGTGCACTGTCACTGAACAAAATAAATAAAATTATCAGGGCTGCAGTGTAGTATACTGGGAAAGAATAGAATTTGACAGTCAGAAGGTGGATGTTGAATTATGAAGTCACTAATTGCTATCTGAGTTGTCTTAAGCCTTGGTTTCCCAGAGAGCAAAAATATTCATAATAGCTAAACAAAAGATATTAAGATTTCTTAGAGTAAAATTCAGACATGCAGTGAATAAAGATACTATTTAATTAAAGAGATAATCAACTATATGGGATGAATGAGAAGCACATTGTCTAACCATGAAGTACAGTTAAAAAAAAATTACCATCAAGCATAAAATTTAAATCCAGCAATCACAGTTAAAAGGAAAAAGTTTTGTATTTCTCACTATCACGAATGGTGTCCATATTTCTCCAGGAAAAAAAAAAGCACTTTTCCCTAGAACTCAAATTTAAAATACAATTTTTGTGAAAGTGTAACTGAAAAACAGTTTCCTCTGTATTACAGAATTTTAAAAATCATAAATATAAAGTTTGAAAATAGAGCACATCATCAAAGCAATTCTGTTTAAATGCATTGTTTTCTAATTTTGTTTAGACGATCAGCTTTTCCTATTTTCTTTTATACATTGTTTTAAAAAAGGTAGGGAATCATATTTCACCATGTAACCTCGAAATATTTTCTCTAACTTAATAACTATCAATGTGAGTCATGTTTATGATTTCAGGATTGAAGATGGGCATAAGAGAATATCAAACCCTTTTGGTTTGGACGCTTTAAGTGTAGTTTACTTTCATGGGAATGTAGCACATGGACAAATAGGCTATTTTTCTGATAAAGACAGTGGACATAGCCTTATCAGAACAATTTAAGAAATAGTTAATGATGTATATGTTTCGATTTTAACTGACCACTTTCTGAGAGAACATTCACAAGCTGAATTTGAATCCTTATCTCAATCCCCTTTGCATACATGGACAAACTGTATTATTTTAAGCTTATAAAGTAAGCTTACAAAGTAAAAGTGCATGCATGCTAAGTCATTTCAGTCTTGTCCTGCTCTGCGTGACCCTATGAATTGTAGCTTGCCAGGCTCGTCTGTCCATGGGATTCTCCCGGCAAGAATACTGGAGTGGACTGCCATGTGCTCTTTCAGAGGATCTTCCCAATCCAGGGATCTAACCTGTGTCTCTTATGTCTCCTACCACTAGCACCACCTGGGAAGCCTCATAAATTAAGCTAGATATTTCCTTTACTGAGTTTTAAGAGAATAGGAAGTTGAGTTCTATTGGTCTGTAGAGTTTGAAAATAGTTCCTAATCTTGTCATTTGTTTTGTTTCCTTTTGATTTTAATAACAGTGTAACCATCGTATCATCATGTATCTTTTAGTGCTAAATAGTTACTTTACCTTGAAATACTTAAAAAAAAAAGAAACTTATTTTACTTCTCTGTCTTTATGAACCTATCTTGTCTATGAGATTCATCAATTTAATTAATATAATGTCTACAGAACCAATGGAAATAATTAAAAGAAGATATTTAGGTGTCAGAATGGTCTAAGTAACCCTTGGTCTAAAATAACCATTAAAAACCCCCTGATAACATTTTCTTCCATGATATAATTGTATTTTGTAGTTATGGCAGTGTAACGTTTAAGGCCTTTGAACGTGTTAGATGATAATGATGTTAGAATTAAATTCTTCCATAGCTGACTATGGGGTTTCCCTGTTGGCTTAATGGTAAAAGAGTCTACCTGCAATGCAAGAGACATGGGTCAAGAAGATCCCCTGGAAAAAGAAATGGCAACCTGCTCCTGTATTTTCGCCTGGGATACGCCAGAGTCAGAGGAGCCTGGCAGGCTACAGCCCAACAGGTTGCAAGAGTCAGACAAGACTTAGCAACTAAACCACCACCATCACATAGCTGACTATGTTTATGTTTTCATTTCAATTTAAAAAAATTATTTGCCAGTCATATATCTCCCAACTTCAAATTCTGTTCATAAACTATGGGTGTGTTTAACAGTATACTGGGTAATTGCCATTTAATTTCAAATGAAATTTGAAATGTGTAGAGAAGTAGTCATGTAAATCAGCATATTAAATACTGGATTGAGATTCTGTTATGAAAATTTCATTATTTTCTAAGGAATTGAATCAGTCTTCATAACATTGATACTAGAAGAACCCTGACTTATAGATAAAAAGGGAAATATTGCAGATTGTAACTTTAAAAAAAGGACAATGATGCTTACTTACGTTTGCTGTGTTCTTAATGTGTTTAATATATGAAAGTGAAACTCACTCAGCCGTGTCCAACTCTTTGCGACCCCATGGACTGTACAGTCCATGGAATTCTCCTAGTCAGAATCTTGGAGTGGGTAGCCATTCCCTTCTCCAGGGGATCTTGCCAACCCAGGAGTCAAAACCAGGTCTCCTGTATTGCAGGCAGATTCTTTACCATCTGAGCCACCACTAAGCCCATTACACACACACACACACACACACACACACATGTAATATATGTATACACAAACCTATTATTGATATATTTTAAAGAGTGAAAGTCAAATTATATTAACCTTGTTTTAATATCTCATTGAATTTGTGAAAACCAAGAAGTATCTTAGTAAAATAAATGGGATTTAGATTACTATCTTCAAGTATCAGTGGACTTATTAATAGGAGATAATCTATCAAATTTCCAGTTTTAATGTAGATCATATACTAAAACATCTAGCAGGTTTAAAATAAAGTACTTGATGACCATAAAACTGAAAAAAATTTTGATTTACATTTTAATTTGGATCACACATGCCTACTATTAGTAGAATAAAGTTAAAACTTCACAACCTCTGCTATGATAAAAGTCTCTTTTGTATTAACTCAGCTTTCTTGGGGTAAAGTTCAAACTTTCATGGCTTAGGCCACCTCTTACTTCCTTTTTAGAGAAAACATCTAGTTATAAGTGCTATCTTTTGAACCCTCATAGTGATGAGTTGAAACCTACTGGTCACATATAAACCCCAGTTCTTATTCAGACATATTAGCTGGTTTCAGTGGAGACTTCATTTCTTGGTACCTGAGAATTCTGCAGATATCACTGCTGGTGTCCACAGGCAATTTGTAATTTGTGATTTTAGCATGGTCAGTTGCCTACCTTTGTGATTGTACTCCATATCTTTTGCTGGGTCTTCCATTCAGTCTGGCTAGAACTCTTTTAACCACATATTCTATAATAAATTTTCTTTTTCTCTTACCCTGATAGACCAGTGGCAGGGTCCAGGCTTTCTGTTAACTCACTCATATGTTTCTGCCACCCAAAACCGTCCTTCAGTGAAGTATAAAACTCTCAGTTTATTGAACATATATTATGCTTTATGTGCTACTGAATGTGGTTATGTATTTAAGAGGCTTATATTTTTCCATAAATCAGTGCTACAAGAATTCAGAATTAATTCCTTTAGCAGATGGACTTTAAAAAATCTGTATCAAATTTTAAGCTGTTCTCACTAACCTCTATCCTCCATGAGGGACTTTATATGAAGGTGCAGCTTATACTTCTTATTCCTATCAGATGGTGGAGAACTTCTCTCTTGTCTTGTCCTGAGTTTTCACTAGTAATGGCTTTTGATAAAGCTCTGTTAACTGAGTCTTCCAGGCTTGCCTCTTGATCTGAAAACATGACTGTCAAGACTGACAAGAGTAAAAGTGTTAGTCGCTTAGTTGTGTCTGACTTTTTAGGACCGTGTGGACTGTAGCCCACCAGGCTCCTCTGTCCATGGTATTCTCTAGGCAAGACTACTGGAATGGCTAGCCATTTGCTACTCCAGACTATCTTCTCGACCCAGGGGTCAAACCCAGGTCTCTTGCATTACAAGCGACTTTACCACTGAACCACTAGGGAAGCCGGGATTGGACTTTAAATAATGTAATTTTCAGTCAAGGTTGTACAAGAACTGTATAAGAGGAATCCAAGGCAATCAAAGAATGAGAAAGTTCACAGAATCATAATTATAGTAGCAAGAAGTACAAATGTTTAGATGTTCAAAATAGCCTACTTTTATTAAGTGAAAAGCTGTTCTCCTCAAGGAAATACACTTATTATCTTTCCTATGTAAACCTAAAATATATTTTGTATTGATTTAATGATATTCAAGATACACTTACAGGTCAATTATTTTTTAAAATACGTTGTCTACAATATTTACTGTCTTTATAATCCCAACTAACTTTGAATTAACACTTCCCTTTCAGTTAATGTGATTTCTATCCAGTACTTTAAATTATTATAAATTTAATTAATTAATTAATAATACTTTTTAGCCCTTAATTGTATGAATTTGTTGTATTTCCAAGTATACAAAAATTTAAGACAAAGTATTACAAAATTTGCCATTGTTTAATGGTAGTACCACATGGTGTTTCATTATTGTTCCATTTAGCATTCATTTATATATGAATATATTTGGTAGCATTTTAGTCACAATAAGGAGTCTTAAATCTTCACATTTACTATCTCTAGTGAGGGCACATCACCTGAAGAATAGCATTAACAAAAAATAATTGATAAAGTTGGTGTTTAATAAACAAAATTCACTGTTTTATAATTCTGCTGAGATGATTAAGATATTGAACCAAGTAATTTTAGTTTCTAGTAATGACTCAATAATTGCACAAAATGACCTACAAAGGGCTTCAGTCAATAACAGCAGGTAGAAGTAGTCAAACACACTGTGATTGATTTCTCCATATCAGTCTGGTAAATGGAGTTTGAGGCAATAAGGCTTTAATTATTATTTTTATTTTTTAGGTAGTTTTACCATTCCACTTGAAAATGACATCATGGGATTAAAATCCCAAGACTTAAATTCAAACTCAAAGATATCTAGAAATAGCTAAAGGTAATTTAAGAAAAGTTTGTTTAAATTGACAAATATACTGTTAACTTAGAATTTTCCTAAAGTTTAGAGTTGTATGGTATTTGATAGTCATGTGGAGGTCAATTTTGTGGCCCAAAACACTTTGGATTCACTGGGCTAAACAAAGTTAAACTGAATTATTGTATTTAAGTAGATAAGCCCTTTTAGCATTTTTTGCAACTACTGTTCCTCAGGACACATTTTGGGAAATGATTCTATAAGTTATGATAGAGAGGATTGACTTTATCTGCCAATAAATTTGCCATCACTTAGTCTGTTCTTTTCTTCAGTTATTTAATTCACTTAAACCATTAAATGAAGCATATCAACTGCTAATACTTAATTAAACTAGTCCAATTTTTAGGTTAAAGCTCACATTAGAGATGTATTATAGACAATTTATTTACTTACTTGTCCATCTGATTTTGTTCAACAAAAGTATTTCTGAGCACTTACTCTGTACCAGACACTGTAGTATACTAGACTCTGGTGTTATGATCCCTGAATTAAGAGAACTTTTTGCCTTATATGTAAAATATGAGTGAATATTCTATTAGAATAAAAATAATTTATAAAATATTATAGTTTAGGATATGTAAGCTCATGTGGGCAGTGAAGGAGAATGTATATTCCTGGAAAGCTTCCAGACTTGAGTCTGAAGGATGCAGAATAGTTTTCCATTACAATGAACGTGTAGTAACTATGAGATATAAAACTATGTTAGTCCACTATTTGTTCTACAGATAATTAAAATATTGAAACAGTATTGATTGGTAAATAGCTACTCCCAGCAGTCCCAGAGTACCTGTATTGCCTTCCCGACTCCTGAACTGCCCCATCTCTTTCAGGACACCTGGGATTGTCCTGTAGTAAAACAAATGGCTAATTGCTGGCATAGCTGGTTGCCTTCTGCATACCACTGTGTCCACCAATCACAATTCAGTTTCTAATTCCTGCTAGCTATTACTCAGTATTCTCAGTATCACTCTCAGACCTCCTGGTTTCTGACAAATTCAAAGTGACCAACAAGTAGCAAAAATTACTACTCTCTATTACTATTGGATGCCTTTTAAAATGAATTTTTCTAAATTAAAATGTACGGACAGTATAAATATTATACCTAAATACAAAAACTGGAAAACAGACTCTGAATTGTTATGATTTTATAATTGCACATACCTAAAAAGAGTGACTGTGTCTTTTTATCTCTGCATCCCAGCCACCCAGTATATAATGAAAGAATGATTGAATGTTATACATCCAGATATATTTGTCACACAAAATATTTGTGCATGCATTATTTCATGTGATCCTCACAATATCCCATCTATTGCTTTATCTTTGTTTTATCAAACAAGAAACAAAGACGCTGGGACAAGTTTGCTGACATGCTTTGCACAAGGATGCCCAGGCTAGGTGGCAGTGGGAGCTGTGCAACTCTAGCTAAGCCCTTTGCCTAATGCTGCATCACCCAGGGAAAGGGGCTTATTTGTCTAATTCATTCCAGCATCCTATTGAGCCGGGGACAGTCCTGTCAAAGTAGTGTTAGACCCAACATCATATACTAAGAATTAGCAAAACCAGGTCTTAAAACACTTAAGAGATTTATACTTCTAAGGCCTGCACTTATTTCAGTATGTACTGCAGCCTGTCTTATTCTCAAATTTGCAAATTTACAGAATAGATTTTTATTTCTTTTTTTACTTTTATAAAAGGCTAGGATGCTCCCCCCAGGAGGCGCTAGTGGTTAAGAACCCACCTTCAATGCAGGAGACATAAGAGTAGTGGGTTCTATCCTTGGGCTGGGAAGATCCCCTGGAGAAGGGCATGGCAACCCACTCCAGTATTCTTGCCTGGAGAATCTCATTACAGAGGAGCCTGGTGGACTACAGTCCATAGGATCACAAAGAGTTGGACGTGACTGAAGCTACTTAGCATGCACAAAATTCATTGAAGATCAAATTTGGTGAATAAAATAAGTAAATTTGTGGAAATAGACTGTTCTTGACTATAAGTGACAGGTCATAAAACAATATCAGTTTATAAATTAGTTAATATATGTAAAGTGCTTTGAATGTTATCTTGACAAAGAATAAGCATTGCATAAAATATTAGTTATTATTAAGAATATCAGCAACATCAGCAGGAGAAGCATCATTATCTTTATTATTTGACTAAAAATGAATTGTGAGGCAATTTCAGGTGTCTTATGAGTAATAGGGATATTTTGTGAAATAAAAATATCCTAACCTTTTGTGGTAATTAGTTGTAAGCTCATTTATTCCATTACATAATATGGCTGGATGTTGATTTAAAAAAAAATGATCCATTAAAACAGATTTCAGTGCAATATATATTATAATGAAAATTATTCACAGTGAAATATCTCAAATATTTAATAAACATCTTACAAATTAAACATGTTAGATATCAGCAGAATATATTCTTTACTACTATATGTGTATGGGGAGAAAAAAAAAACAATAAAATAATATACTGTTCCAGACTTATTTATCCCTTTATTAGGTCAGGTACTACTGATTGTTATTATAAAATCCAAGAGAAATCTATAGTTACAAAACAGTTTAAGATGAAAGAAGTATAATAGCCCTTTTTAGGAAAGGCAATGATTTCATCATACCCAATATACTTTTGTTGGAAAAGGTAAAATTAAAACCTATTGATCTAACAAGGAAACAGTCATGTTGCATTGGGTTACATGTCATCTTCCCACAAGAAAATACAACAGGTTCTTTTGAGAGTTTCTGTTAAATAACTAACATGAACCTTCAGATTTTGTGGTCATGTACTTACATCAAACCTCCAGCAAGTACTTGGAGATGCTTCCATCGAACCTCCAAGCAAGTGTGTGTGTGTGTGTGTGTGTGTGTGTGTGTGAGTGTGTGTATATATAATATATTTAAATGTGAAATTAAATTTTTATATTTTAAATATAAAATGTATTATATTTAAATGTAAAATTATATATATATATTTACATTTCTGTAGCCACATAACAAAATAAAACAGGCAAAGTTAATTATAATGATTTTTAAGCTGATATGTCCAAAATGTTAATATTTCAACATTTAATCAATATAAAATGATATATTTTGCATTCTATTTTTCAGTTAAGTCTCCTAAATCTAGGTGCATATTTTATACTCACAGCACAATTCATTACTGAACATTAAGTTTTCATTGGGAAGAGTTGATTTTTTATTAGAAATAATTCACTTATACTTAAAATACTAGATGATTTATTAATAATTATGCTTTACTTAGGCTTCAATATAATTCTTATTATCTGAAAAAAATTCAGATAAATGCATTTTAATGTTGCATTAGTGTATATGTTCAATACTTGCCCTACAATACTATATCTTATGCATTGCAGCATATGTAGTCTACCAATACAATAAAGTTACATTTAATGGAGAAAATATTTTGTGCTGCCTCTTCTAGATTCAAATTGATTATATTGAAATACAATTGAAAATTCAGTTATTCCGTCTCACTAGCTACATTTCAAATGCTCAAAAGCCTCAGGTGGCTAGTGGCTGCCATATTGGGCTCTTTGGCCTCAACAGTCTTCGTGTGGCAGCTGTTAGTGTCCTGCAATTATAAAGAAGTAGAAAATCTCTTCAAAAATCACAATAAATACCATGAGAGACTATGATATAGTGTGAATTTTATCATTGTTCCTCAGCTTTTTATTGTTATTACCCACCAAGGTCTGCCTTATTTCAGAACTTTAGAATGCATAATTAATTTTTAATTTATGTTTTCCCTCTCCACCATACACACTTTA
Organism: Antilocapra americana; assembly: GCA_007570785.1. Taxonomy (NCBI): domain Eukaryota; kingdom Metazoa; phylum Chordata; class Mammalia; order Artiodactyla; family Antilocapridae; genus Antilocapra; species Antilocapra americana. The sequence goes on from ML661885.1 coordinate 29,021,343, forward strand.
AATAAATCTATAACATAAAAGACATTCAACAAAATTCTATCTTTCCCTATTTAATACTTTTAAATGCATTAATTTATTTGAAAACACATTTCTTTTATTTTTTTTTCTCTTTCTTTATTTGGTGCCGTTTAATGTATGTTTACTCTGTCAGACATGTAGCACAGATTTATCTTTTCATACCACAAAGATAATGAGAAGATTAACCTGCTATTTAACAAATGGAATGAGTGTTTCTGATTCAGTGTATTCTGATTCTCTACCATGGGCCTGATTTCATACATTCTGTTTGTTTCATTTTTCCTGTAAAGATACTTATTGACTGATTCAGCAAGTGTGACTGTATGCAAAAAGCAGTGTCACAAATGCATGTTAAGTTTTAATAGCCTCAAATTTCTTCTAGTTTTCACAGTTAGATATACAGATAATAATTTTAGTTTTGTAGAAGAAACCCTCAACATACATCTCCAGGATGAAAAGCTAGTTAGGTCTGTTGTCACATTAAATGTGTAAAATATATTGCTAGGTCTGCTGTAACAAGAGGCCACAGACTAATTGGCTTCAGGCTCAAAAAGGTATTTCTCTGGAGGCTAGAAGTCCAAGATCAAGTTGTCAGTAGGTCTGATTTCTTCTGAGGCCATTCTCCTTGTCTTGCAGATGGATACCTTCTTTCTGTGTCCTCACATGGTCTTTGATCTGTGCATACCCATGCCTTCTGTCTGTTTCTGAATGTCCAAATCTCCTCTGCTTGTAAGAATATCAGTCATACTGGATTAGGGCCCACTATAAAGAACTCATTTTAACTTAGCCATCTCTTTAATGAACTTATCTTTCAATACAGTAACATTTCACTGGGACTTAGGAATTCAACATTCGGCTTTTAAAGGGTTATAATTTAGCCCATAAAACTAGACACAGTTTCAATTCTATAATTAGAAAACTGAACCCCAGATATTAATAAAAACAATAAATTTGAAAACAAGTTTCTTTTATTTCTCTCCTTTTGAATATCAAATTATTTTCCCTCTTTCTCATCCTAGGCCTTGCTAGCCAGGTACCTGTGTAAAGAAAGGAAAAGGTTGAGATTGTTCTGGTTTCTCCACCTTGCATTTTCCTTCTTCCAAACTCCTTCCTTGCTGCTATTTCAGGTTTCTCTGAGATTCAACAGAGGTAGAGGGGAGAAGAGGTAAAGGAATTGGCCTGGTCCTAAGTCCTAAGCAGGCTCCAACCTCTGTTATCCTGATAGCCAGGCTAACTGTATCATAGGCATTCCTGGGTTCTTTTGAGTGATTTCAGGGGGATGCATCAGTATCATCAAGTGACACTTGCCCAGCTTGGTCCCTGGCCATTGGATACCCTCAGTCTTCTCCTGAGGTATTTTTTAGCCCTCGTTGGCCTAATTGGGACAGGCTCCCAGATGATGCCATATTGAGTCTCTTTAATCCTTGGTGAAAGGGCTTTCCAGGCAGCTCAGTGGTTAAGAATCCACTTGCCAAGCAGGTGATGTGGACTCAGTCCCTGGATCGGGAAGATCCCCTGGAGAAGAAATGGCCACCTACTCCAGTATTCTTGGTTGGGAGATCCCATGGATGGAGGAGTCTGGTGGGCTACAGTCCATGAGGTTGCAAAGAGTCAGACATAACTTAGCGCCTAAACAACAACAACAATCCTTGATGAAACAGGCAGCAATTCTTCCTCTGAGAAACACAAAAAGATCAGGCTTATCTCAACATGAAAGCTCTCTTGTCTGTCTTGAAACTAAAAGTTGCTCAGTCATGTCCCTCTCTCTGTGACGCATGGACTAGTCCATGGAATTCTCTAGGCCAGAATACTGGAGTGGGTAGCCTTTCACTTCTCCAGGGGATCTTCCCAACCCAGGGACCAAACCCAGGTCTCCCACATTGTAGACAGATTCTTTACCAGTTGAGCTACAAGGGAAGCCCTCCCGTCTCTCTTACCCTCTAAGATTTCTTCAGATGCCAGATTTGGCTTATTCCTATGTGGATTTGACTTTAGCTTTCTCAGACATGGATAGACACCAGTTGTGTGTGTGTATGTGTGTGCACCAACTGCATGAAACAGATTTCATAACTGAGTGATCCCACTGAAGCCCACCTCACTAGACCAGCATGAGAGGGTACTTCATTAGAAAGATTCTGATCTAAATGGGCTCTGTTAAAGGAAACAATTTCACCAGTTTCTTTCTCTCCTCTCTAGCTCCCTTTCACATCCTTGCTAAGTCTGAAGAGTACATGAGTCACAAACAAGATTCTCCTACCATTCCTATGAAAATTATCACATAAGAATCTGAACCTATTGCACATTGACTTAAATATCTTAATGTTTACTAAATCAATGAATCAGAAAAAAAAACCCTTTTCTATCCATATAGCACACACTCCACACACATATACACATACATATATTTATGGAAATGTTTACACATTTGATGAAATCAATATTTTACCTTGTCAAACTATTTAATAGCCAATAAAAACTGTATTTATCATGTTTGAATACTTGGTATTACTCATCTAAAGCAAATAGACTGCGAGATATTTTTTTCAGCAGAGATGAGTTTGTTTGAGATCACTAGAGAATTGCAATTGCAGTCTTGATGAGACATATGTAAGTCCCCACATGACAATGGAAAAGGAACTCTTTTATGGGGGTGGAGAGGGCATTGGAGGAGATAATAGTAAACAAAGAATCCTTCTCTGGCTTTTCTTGCCAGGAAAGCAAAGGAATATTTCTTCTTCCTTCTAGGCTCTGCTATGTTTGTAGGATATGAGAGCACCCTCCAGTCCCCTATCTCTTTTGTTTCCTTTTATTAATTTAAAATATGTATATATATATATATATATTTAGCTGTACCAAATAGTCGGTGGAATTTTATTTCCCCAACCATGGATTGAACTTGGGCCCACAGCAGTGAAGGTGCTGAGTCCTAACCACTGGACCACCAAGGACTGGTGGTCCCTAACTCATTTAATTGAATATTTTGTTTTTTAATTGTTTACTGTATACTATTTTATATATGATTTGCATCTTCTTTTAATTGTAAAAAATGTTTTCTCCCAATAACCTATTTGCCACACTTTGATTAAACTCCTATGATATGTATAGCTTATAAATCAAATATGCAAAGCCAGCGAGGAATAGATAGTAGGAAATCAGCCAATATTTGGAAACTTTTGTAATCTGGGATGAATCTTAGGTAAATAGCTGCACACATAAAATTTCTTTATTTGCTTGTTTTCAATAAGAGACAATAGGAGAGGCATTAATGTTAATTTAAAGATTTAAAGTATATATTGGAATCTCAGTTATATCACTGTATAATGGCATATTATACAGCATATAGTGTAGTGGTTTAGTCACTCAGTCATGTCCACTCTTTGTGACCTCATGGACTGTAGCCTGCCAGGCTCCTCTCTCCATGGAATTTTCCAGGCAAGAATACCAGAGTGGGTTGCTATTTCCTTCTCCAGGGGAACTTCCCGATACAGGGATTGAACCCAGGTCTCCTGAAGAGCAGGCAAATTCTTTACTAACTGAGCTACCAGGGAGGCACTGGTGTATAGTGTATGTTAACTGTAAAAATTCTGCTGAATGTTTGAATCTTAATTTGCTCATAAAGAAACTGAGGGAGATGGATTATATAATCATTATTCTCTTTTTTGGCTAAGTTTTTAAAAATCTTGAGTGCTTTCATTTCTCTTTTAAATGGTATATCAGCAATTGAGTTAATTATTTGCAGGTGACAAAAATCTGAGGGCTTGTTTATATTTTAGAATTTTCCCAAAATGTGTGTATATAGCTACAAAAATAGATGTTAAGGGGAGCTGCTTTTCAGCTCTGACTCTAAAAAAGAGTTAATCAAATGAACTTGATTTCTATATGCTCTTAATTTAAATTACATAGTCCATGTTTTACGAATATGTCAACATACAGGATATATCTATCCTAAGAGTATTTTATTCATTTGTATGTTTATTCTATAAGTTTCCAGGCGTCTAAACTATGGTTATATAGCCATAATTATTTGTTAATTGTGTGACATGGTGGTGGACTGAGGAAATTGATAATTTGTCCTTTTTTTTTCCTGATTCACAGTGACTCAGTAGTACTTGGTGAGGGGTTTATTTTGCCACCTGTTTTCTCCATTTCTGTTGATAGGCAGATAATCACTGGATGGAAGTTAAATTACTCAAAAGTGTTAGTCACTTAGTTTTGACAGACTCTTTGCAACCCCATGGACAGGTAGCCCATTAATTAGGCTCCTCTGTCCATGGGATTCTCCAGGCAAGACTACTGGATCGGGTAGCCATTTCCTTCTCCAGGGGATCTTCCTGATCCAGGGATCAAACCTGGTCTCCCACATTGCAGGCAGATTGTTTACCATCTGAGGCACCAAGTGAAAGTGAAAGTCACTCAGTTGTGTCCGACTCTTTGTGACCCCATGGACTATTCAATCCATGGAATTCTCCAGGCCAGAATACTGGACTGGGTAGCCTTTCCCTTCTTCAGAGGATCTTCCCAACCCAGGGATCCAACCCAGGTCTCCCATATTACAGGCAGATTCTTTACCAGCTGAGCCACAAGGGAAGCCCAAGGAAGCCAGTAAATTACTCATCCATAGAAATTTAAGCAGGACATCAAATTTGGCTAATGTTACCAAAACATGTTTGACAATATTATTATTGAATTACTTAAATCTTTAGAAATTATTCACTAAATGTTACTGATCATGAAGAAATACTTTAATAAACAAATTAAAAATGTGACTTCAGAGTTGTTTCCTTTCTTTTCTAAAGTTCTACATAAGAATTGCTAAAATAATTACATTTCTTTCTTATACACAGCTTTTAATTTTTAACTTTTTCTACTGAGTTATAGTATTGACTCCACAGCTATTAAATTATCTTTAGTAATAAAAGGTCCTTTCCATGACATTGTTATTTTACAAATAAAAGACTCAATATTTTAAGTCTTCCTGTGCATTACATTGTTCAGTAATTCTTCTGTTTTCTCTCATGCTTTCTCTTTGGCTGTTTAACGATTTTTAGTATACCTTTGTATATAGATGCCCCTGCAATACTCTTATCTTCCTGTGAGAGTTCTTTCTGTATAATTTGTGATGTATTTTCATGCTAGATTTCGTTGCTTCTTTTGCTACAGGACTGATTTAATAGCTCTGCATAATGCATTCCCATTTAATTAAATGATAAGTAGGAATGTAGGCCAAAATCAATCTGAGTCTGAATGGGACCAATTTGTTTCATACTCTACAAGAGAATTTCATTCCTTAGGGTTTTGTTGGTACTTAGAGAATAACACATTTTAAAGTTATACAAATTCTCTTCTTTAACATAAACTTCACCAAAATATCTGTACTCGAGGGCCTCTTTAACCCAGATGATGTCAAACAATCAAAAAGAAAAAAAAAGTGGTATTTTTTCAAAATAAGTTATATTGTGACAGTGTATTTCTGTTATTAGTTTTTACTGCTTTTGCAGGGGAATAAAGTGATGACAGCTTATATATATCAGCAGAAAATAAGTGTTTTGTATCTTCGGAGCCAGTGTCTTCAGTAAAGTGTTAGAGATATGTTGTCAAGGCTATACACGTATATTGGGTTGGCCAAAAGGTTCATTCCACATAAAACCTGAATGTACAAACTTTTTGGCAAACCCAGTATTATATATACATACACACTCACACATATGCATATACATATATATGGATTTAAATGATAAATTGTTGAAATATATAGTTTCTTATATGATGTAATTTGAAGATAACAAGAATATTTGGTTTCTTTTGCATAGAAGTAAATTGTGGTTCTGGATTCAGAATGTCTGGAGTTATATATTGGTTTTTCTATTAGTTCCAAAAATATACTTTTTCTTCATTTTCTCTCACTACATAATTCAGATTCCTGAATTTGTTCTTTCCTCCCCTTACCTTAAAAATTCTGTTATGTCTTCTATATTTTCAGAGCCTACTTTGATTTTTATTAAATCATAAACCATTAATGGGCAAGTATTATGATTATTATAGTAGTTTATTTCAATTTATATATAACAATATTATCTGTGTTTTAGCCTGGGTAGCTGGCAAAAACATTTATTAAAAATATTACAGAAAAAATACTAACAAAGTATTTGCTAAAATACCATGTGTTACTCTGATTTTTAATAGGTATGAAGTATATTTAAAAAATCAATAACTTCAGCACAATTTAATGTCTGTGTTATTAAATATGAGTAAATTCTGAATTCTCACTGTTTCTCACATCATGACTTATAATGTCATGTAATTATTTAGTCATTTTTACAAACTGGAAATCAACATAAACATTGAAGTTGGTTGTGGTAGATGTCTGAGGAATAATGACATATTCTCTAGTAAAACAAGTTGACAGAAAAATCTGTATCTCTATACAAAAAGTGTCAGAAAACATGAGAAGCATGTGTGGCATGTAATAATGGTATAACCTAGTCAAATTGAGTCTTTTTTCAGACCTTTAGCCAAACCTAATTAGTGAACTGAGCCTTTATCTCCATAAGTTTTGACCTCCAGCTTTCTCATCAGCACAGTCAAGTTAAATTCATTACTATAGTTGAGTAAACACACACATTTAGATCCAAGTGATTGTATCAAATTTTAAATAATTAAATAATTATTATTTAATTTAATAATTTATAATTAAATAATTAAATCAAATATTTAAATATTTAAATAATTAAATTCAAATTTAAATAATTAAAGCTGATTGTCTCATTGAAGAAAGCTCATAACTCTGATTCCACTTTTTTTCTCCATGAGTGAGAGTGAGTAAATTTTTTGTTTTTACAGAGACAGTTAAGAAAGCTATAGTTTAACACAAGTGTGAAAAAAAATACATGTATAATAAAATATACAAAACAATTTAAATATAATTTATAAGTCATAATTTTTTATGATTAATGATTCTAAATACAAATTCTAGAAGAAGCCTAGGTTTAATTTTTTTTTTTTTTTTACCTTTTAGCTTCTCTAGGACCCTTATGAACTTAGTCTCCTCAGTTGTAAAACGAAGATGTTAATACAGTGTATCTCAAAGTGTTGTCCTATTGAATGACATTTTATACAAGGAAATTAACACATTGCCACACATACTAAGAATTCTAAAAGTCAGCTTTTATTCTTATAAATTTCTTCCCAGTAGAATATACTTTTGTGGGCCACTTAAGATATTTTGCCTCATATTAGTTGTAGGTCCTCTTTTTTTTTTAATGAAGTTCCTTAAGAGACATAAAATTCACTCCCACAGAGACTCAGTTGTGACCTGCCTATGGCAGTTATTTATCCATCCATTCATTCACTTATTCAAAAAATATTTATTGAATATATTCTATTTACTTTGCCAGGGAATAGAATGATAAAAGAGAGATGCAAAATCCTTGCTTTCATGGCTGTTGTCCTTGGAGAAACAGTCAAATAAAATTACATATATGTTAAACAAACTGACCAAAACAAAAATAAAGAGAAAAGGAAGAAAGGAACTATAATTGTGAATGTCTGTTATAAATGGAAAAAAAATAAATGGAGGTGGCTGGAATATCGAATAAGATAGTGGATGTAGGACCTAGGTCAATTAGATACACAGGGAACATAACTCTCTGATGAAGTAAAAATGCCAAGAAGAAACTTAGTATGGAAACAGTGGAATGTAAGCAATGCCAGTACAGTGAGACTTATTGAGAACAGGCTGGTCAGGATAAACAAAGGCCCCATAGAAGAAAAAGCTTAACCTGTTTGAAGAATATAAAAAATACTCATGTGCTGAAACATGGCATAATTAAGAATTAAGCGACCTGAAGTAATGTAGTAGAATCATTTCTTCAAGCAGTGATAAAAAATAGAATAATTTTAAGCAAGAGACAATTGGCAATATGACTTAATCTTTGAGGTTTTTTTTTTTTTTTTTCCTACATATCTGTGGAAAATGTACTATACAGGAGCACGAATGCAAGTGGGGAAAAGGGTTGGTGAAAGAAAACAACTGCCTGAATTAGGATAAAGAGGTTAAAATGAAGGCAGATTTGATATAAATTTGAGTTAACATGGACAGAACTTCCTATTTGGATGTTACATATGAGGGAAAACAAAACAAAAATGATGAATGACCTAAAATTTAAAGAGACTCTATGGAGAAAATGCTGTATAGTGAAAAGAAAGAAAAATAACTCCTATGGCCTTTTATATTTTAGTTCATATATTTTGTGTATATTTATGTCATCACAAATATGTCATCACAAACATATAGGTATGTTAAGAAGGAAAGTGAGTATCTATGTATGGAGTTCATAGAGTTCTAAGATTCATTTAGGATTCATCCCATAAAGAGAACATGTAAAACTATGGAACTTAATGCATTCCTCATGCATTGGAGAAGGAAATGGCAACCCACTGCAGTGTTCTTGTCTGGAGAATACCAGCGATGGGGGAGCCTGGTGGGCTGCCATCTATGGGGTCACACAGAGCAGCAGCAGCAGTAGCAGCAGCATGAACACAAAAGTGCAAAGTCAGAGAAAAGACAACCCAAGATTGAGCCCTGAGAAACTCACTATTTAAATTTTATGTTGAGGAAATGGAACCAACAAGAGATTGAAAAGAATCTACCAGTTATCTGTACATATATTGAAAACTAGAAGGGAGTGCCTTTATAGGAGTCCAGGTAACAAAGGAGACTTGAAAAAGCTGATTTCAAACTCAGCATTCAAAACTGAAGATCACAGCATCTAAGTCCCAACACTTCATGGCAGATAGATGGGGGGAATGGGAACAGTGACAGACTTTATTTTTTAGGCTCTAAAATCACTGTGGATGGTGGCTGCAGCCATGAAATTAAAAGATGCTTGCTCCTTGGAAGCAAAGCTATGACAAACCTAGATAGTGTATTAAAAGCAGAGACATCACTTTGCCAACAAAGGTCTGTAAAGTCAAAGCTGTAGTTTTTCCAGGAGTCATGTAAGAATGTGAGAGTTGAACCATAAAGAAGGCTGAGGGCCCAAGACTTGATGCTTTCAAACTGTGGTGCTTGAGAAGACCCTTGAGTGTCATGCACATCTAGGAGATCAAACCAGTCAATCCTAGAGGAAATACACCTGAGTCTTCATTGAAAGAACTGATATTGAACCTGAAGCACTGATACTATGACCACCTGATGAGAAGAGATAACTCATTGGAAAATGCCTTGTTGCTGGAAAAGGTTGAAGGCAAGAGGAAAAGGGGACGACAGGGGATGAGATGGTTGGATGGCATAACTAACTCAATGGACATGAGTTTGAGCTAACTCTAGGAGATAGTGAAGGACAGGGAAGTCTGGCGTGCTGCAGTTCATGGGGTTGCAAAGTGTTGGGCATGTCTTAGCAACTGAACAACATACGAAAGAATATTCCTTGAAAAATGGAGTGGTCAAGTATCAAGTTTCATTTACTGATTTCCCCTCAGACTTCTAACCTGCATTCAGACTTTGCTATAAGTACTCTGGTTATCTCATGCAATCTTGTAGCCATAAATATTCCATGCTGATGACTACCAGAGGGCTTCCCAGGTGGTGCTAGTGATAAAGACCCACCTGTCAGTGCAGTAGATGTAAGAGACAAGGGTTTGATCCTTGGATCAGGAAGATCCCTTGGAACAGGGCATGACAACCCATGGCAGTATTCTTCTCTGGAGAATCCGCATGAACAGAGGAGCTTGGCAGGGTACGATCCATAAGGTTTCAAGGAGTCAGACATGACTAAAGTGACTTAGAATGCATGTACAAAGGCTATCAGAGTTGTATCTCCAGCTCAAATATTCTTCCCTGAACTCCAGCTTAGCATATGCAAGTATCTGCGCATCACCACTTGGACTTCTAATATGCTTCTAAACTTAATGTCTCCATAGCTGAATGGATATTCTCTTGAAAAGTCTGCTTCTTCCAGCGTTTCTCATATAAGCAAATGACATTTCCTCTTTTCATCAGGATAAATCTTTGAAATCATTGACTCATTATTTTCTCACATTTCATGTCAGCAAGTCTTGATCAGCTCTAACTTTAAAATATCCATTATGTATTTAATTACTTCCTTCCACCTCCATTGCAACCACTCTGTTGCTATTCACCATCTCCTCTTGTTTTAGTCATTGCAACTTCTTACAAGATCTCCCTTCATCCATCCTTGGCCTTCTATAGTTTATTTGAAATAAAGCAGCCAAAACACTATTTTTAAAATTTGTCAAATAGTATCATTGCTCAGCTATGAACTCTGTAATGATTCCATCTCAACTATAGTAGAATTGTATCTAATTTACTTACATGATTTAACTTTTTACCAAGTGTCATAAGTGCTCTGGTCTTAGGGCCTTTATGTTTCTCATTCTTTTATCTGTGTGGCTCAATCTTTGGTATACTTCACATTTTCTTTTAAATATCAATTTCTCTGTGGGGTCTTTTGTACCATCCTACTTAAAATTGCATCTCTTTTCTTGGCATTCAAATCCTTTGCCCCACTTGTATAATTTTTTATAGTACTATTCATCACCTGAATATGAGCTTCCTAAAGATAGGGATGTCGTGCATGGATGTGAGAGTTGGACCATAAAGAAAGCTAAGCACTGAAGAATTGATGCTTTTGAACTGTGGTGTTGGAGAAGACTCTTGAGAGTTTCTTGGACTGCAAGGAGATCCAACCAGTCAGTCGTAAAGGAAATCAGTCCTGAATATTCATTGGAAGGACTGATACTGAAGCTGAAACCCCAATACTTTGGCCACCTGATATGAAGAGTTGACTCATTGGAAAAGACCCTGATGCTGGGAAAGATTGAAGGCAGGAGGAGAAGGGGACGACAGGGGATGAGATAGTTGGATGGCATCACTACCTCGATGGACATGAATTTGAGTAAGTTCCTGGAGTTGGTGATGGACCGGGAAGGCTGGCATGCTGTAGTCCATGGGGTCGGAAAGAGTCGGACATGACTGAGCAACTGAACTGAACTGAACTGAAAGAAAGGACTATTTGGCTATTTTCTGCACTGCTATATGCCAAATAAGTGGACAGATTATTGACATTAGTATGCGGACAGTAAATAGGTTAGGTAACATAGAGGTCATTTCTTTCATAAAATTTAAGTATAACCCTAAATGTACTTGTCTGAGTTATAAAGTGAAGATGTAAATATAGATTTTGTAAACAGTGGTTTGAAGAAATCCAGCTAAGAAGAAACAGAGAAATGTAAAGGGGATTGGAAGTGAAATGTAGGGTCAGAATAAAGTTTTACTTTATTTTTTTGTTTTTTAACATTGGTGACTGAGAGTATATTTCTGTAATTATGTAAATGACCATAAAGAATAAGGTAGGAACTTCCTTGGTTGTCCAGTGGTTAAGACTCCATTTTTTCAATCCAGGGGATGTGGGTTCTATCTTTGCTTGGGTTAGTAAGAGCTGCATGTTTTTCACCATTATCAAAAAAAAAAAAAAAAGAACATAAATATATGGTGCAAGCAAGCAAAGAATGTAACCCAAACTTAAGTTTTAGACATGTCATAGGATGTGATCCAGAGAACAACTGAATAGATTTTTTTATTGTTGTTTATTCCTTTGTTTTTTTGTCTTTCTTTGATAAGAAGAAGGTAATTCTTCAATGATAGGAGAAAGAGGGTAAATATTTACTGAATAAATACCATTAAAAGTGCTTCTTTATTTAAATCATTCTCAATGAATGAGAGCTAAACTCAGGCTGTCTTTCATGTTGGAGAGAGTCACACATTTCAATATTCTAAAAAAAATAAAATTTTAATTAATTTATAAAATCATTTATAAGAATGGAAGAAAAGGTAAATGTGCATATTTGATGTTTACCAATGTGACTACTATCCAAAATAAATGCAGTAGGTGAGAAAATTAGGAAAGAAATCCTAAATAAAATGGAACAAATAAAGAAAAAGTTTGAATATGAGCCTTTTTATTCTAAATCCTTGCTCTTTCTAATATACTTCACTATGTACTTAAACTTTTTTGTGTGTGAATATTATAATATTTAGTCAAGTATTTCTGTACAAATTTTCAAGAAGTGACATTATATAAGAAATTTTGAAAAGAAGGAATACAGGATTTGGAAATACATTTTACTCCTATATAGTTAGTTTTGCCATTCTGACAAACAAAAATGACAGGAGCAATTCAGTATAGGCATTAAAGTACTAAACTTGTAAAACATCTTCAATTAATTAGTACTTTATCTTCTGATAATATCAACTGCTATAAAATCAAGAAAATGTTCAGATATGACATCCCTTTGAGCATCAAATTGCCATTTTTACATTTTGAGATTCTGATATAATTATTTTGCAGTCTATAAGTTTCCTAGCCAATAAATATCTGCCACATGATTGTTAGCAATTATTCAGAATTCATATAACAGAATTTTATACAACTATATCTCATAGAGACACTTACATGATGAAAACAGATAGTCATCGAATAATCATAAATCATTAGTGCATATTATAACTTTGAGTTAAATGACTAATTTAATTGTGGGTGAAACAGATGTTCAAGGGTAAATAATTTAGAAATTGAGTTTTTAATTAATAAAAATGTTTAAAATGTGTAACATGTTTGTTGAAGAGATAGAATCTTAGAAAAGTGTAAAATAATTTTGTTCTTTTCTATTACCTTTAAATGCACTCTATCAAGTTTTTCTTTTCTTTTTTTTTTTTGCATGGCTCTTTTCAGTTTATTGCATGAAGGAGTTACACTAGTCCAAGTTAAAAGCAGACCCCAAATGGTTACATTATACAAGCTGTGAGGTTTTTAAACTTGTGACAAGGGACAGAAGGGAAATTCTACTCATTGCAAGGAAATCCTCACTTAAGCTTCAGTGAGCCAAAAGCACTTAAAACCCATGAACCTTCAGCTGGTCGTCCTTAGCCAGTCCAATCTCTACCAGGAACTGGCATATGTTCTTGCGCTGGTCACCCTGTAGCTGAATCACTTCTCCATATTCTGGATGCTCAATTACAGTACCATTGCAGGCAAATTTCTTCTTAAACGCCTTCACTAGTTTCTTTTTATCGTAGTCATCAGCGATCCCTTGGACAGTAGTAAGGGTCTTCCTGCTGTTTCTCTGTTGAATTCTTATATGGATATAATCCTCAGTGCCAGCAGGAAGCAGATCATCACCCTTACTTGCATCAGCAAAGGGGTCGAAAGAGTGGAGGTTCTGGATAGCGGACATACGATATGATTCCTTTTCCTCGGTGGAAACGGCCTAAGGAAGGCGGCGGCGGGAGAAGGCGGGCAGGGGGGACGGAGCGTCTGGAAGCGAGGGGGCTCGAGGGGGAGGTTGCTGAGTCCTCGGCGGCGGCTCAGTGTCTGGGGCGAAGTTTTTCTTTTCATCATTAGTACTGAACATTGCTTTTCTGCTGGACACTGTGTCAAACATTTTATTTGCTATATTTCATTACATCCTTGCAACATATGATGTAATGGTTTTCTTTTCTCCATTTTACAAATTGGGAATTATAAGATTCATCGTTACTAATCAATTTCATGAAGTTTGTCCAGCTAACAACCTTTGGTGTAGGGATTTGTAGCCAGATCTGTCTGATATCAAAGGGTATGTATGCTCTTACCTGTTATAGTACAACTGTAAGAGAGGAGCAAAGTGCTTCCATCAGAGACCACTGCTGTTATATATTACACTATCATCACTGTCTTGATTTACTTATTTCAGTATACAGAAATATGGTTGCGTTGAGTCTAAAATTTAACACAGTAAGTTTATTTTTTTGACTTGAGTTCATCTCTATCCCAAAGTTCATCTCATTTTTTCTCAAAGGCTGCTAAGGTATAGAGTATATGTACACACTTATACAGATTCCTTCATAACTGTCATCTTCTAGCTAAAGCCATTTGATATTTCTCACCCTTTATGTGAAATAGCTTTTCTTCTCAAAACCCTGTGTGAAATATCTAAGTGATAGTCATTACAAAAAGCTACTTACTTATTTTCAGTAAGTGTGTCCCTCATTAATTAAACTGCTATTGATTTGTTTCCTATAAAATCTGAGGTAAAGTTTGGTATTTCCTTGTTTGTGCCTTTGTGTATCTCTCTCAGAACAACTAAATCATTACCTTCAAACTCTTCTTTCTTCTCATAGACTTCATTAAATTAGATCCTGAACCTCATAAAGTAGAAGAGCAACATAAACTGTCCTGTCTCTCAAAGGAGACAACATATTTTTAATTATATCTTTCTGAGATTAGTAAGAATAGCTGAAAATATACTCTTCTAAATCAGATACAAAAAATTCATGAAACAATTGAAATTACATTTTACAGTTCAAATCATATGAATAGAATTTCAGTATTAGAAATGTTAAGAATGTGAAAATAACAAACAAATCTTCTACTTTTCATTTAACTATTTCTACTTCCCTTCTCATGATTTCATAAAATGTTATATGAATTAGACTGAGTCATGGTTATATAAGTTGCTTTGGTTATTTATTTAGGGCACCTTAAAATTTTTTAGAATTTAAATACTTAAATTCCTTGGTCACTTAAAATTTCTTAATACAAAATTTAATTAAATATTCCTCATACCTCCAAATGGTACTTAAAATTAGAAATAAGAGATAAAAGCTAAAGGATGCAACATGTTAAAATACTTAAAACAAATTTCTCTTTCTAGAACTATGGTTTCTAAAGAATAATAAATGACTGCTTCAAACTGCTTAATGCCTTCATGTTACCCTTTATAGATTTCTCCTTGGCCAACTCCTCTCATATTATTTGCCCCAAAACTGAACTGTTTCTTTACGTTTTCATCATTTTTCATTTTTTAGTATGCTTTTCTCTCAACCTCAGCTGTTCCCTCTCATCGGCTGCCTACATCTCTTAAATGTGGTTTTTCCATATTTTTTTCTTATATAGCAATTCAGACATGATCTGTGTCTTTCCCCATCTTCCCTTGATTCTAACTAATTGGTAGAAATCTTATATCTCCTTTCCCAACCCAGAGATCGGACCCAACTCTCTCTCACTACAGATGATTCTTTACATCTGAGCCACCAAGGAAGCCAATGAATACTAGAGGGGATAGCCTACCCATTCTCCAGAGGGTCTTCCTGACCCAAGAACTGAACTGGGGTTTCCTGCATTGCAGGCACATTCTTTTCCAGCTGAGCTACCAGGAAAGCCCCAGTAGAAAATGTTTGTCTTATTAACCATCAGACTGAGAATAGTGCCCTGGAAATTATAAACTCTTTTATATGAGTGCATGTAAAATTTTTATTTATTAATTTTTGTAGGATATTTTATACCAATTATATTTTATGTATTTCCAGACTTGTAGAAATATAATTTTCCAAATATAAAAATAAAAGACATTGTTACTACTGGTGATATGTAATTAATATCTTTAATTGGCAAGGCCACTGTTACTTCCTATTTGGGAATATTGTGAGTTGCTTTATTAAATATTTTAATTTCTAAATAAATATGGTTTATATGCATAGGTGTATTGGTTCTACACTTACCAGTAGTATAATGTGAAGGGGTGGGTGTGAAGATGTAGGGTATCAGTGTAGTATATAGAAGAAAGAGCATTTATTGAAATTATAGTCAACACTCATGAAATTCTTAACCTTTAGAATCTCATTATTTATCATTTATAAAACAAAACCAATTTCTAACATATATGGTATTATTTAAAGCATTTATCACAGTACTTGGCCATTTTGGACATGAGGATTTACATCCTAATTTAACTAATTTCCTGTATCATTATTTTTCATGAGAAAGATGGATAAAATAACATTGTATTTTTTCTTTATTATATATCTTTTCTTCATTGGAGTAATAATAATGAGGTATATGCCTATAATCTTTTCCAGTTTTCAGTTGCCTTTTGTATCCAGTTATTCTTTACAATTCCCTTTCTGCTTTTAACTGGAAGAATACATACTCATTGAGTTGTAAATATCAGATGAATATCTAGGACATTATTTCACATATGCAGATTGTGCTTTTAAAATTCTGTGACAGGTTTAACCAGCACACTCACACATTTGTAGTTTATATTTAGAATAAATTATATAAGTATTATCTAATTTAAAATGAACTTTAATTATCCCATGATCATTGGTTTACTTGTTGAGTCATCTCATTGTCTCTAGTCATTAAGAAATATTACTCTATCCTTTAAGTAATAGACTGCCCTAGACTTCTCTTTGTTCTGTCCTCTGATTCTCTTGACTCTGTATAATCTATCATCTGTATGCAACTTCAATTATTTTAAAAAAACAAAACAAAACACATCAATCTCAAAACCTCACCATGGCTTCCCAGCACATTTGTTTGAAACCTTCATTGATACAGCTGACTGATTGATTGTACATGTTCAGCCCTTGCCTGTATCACCAAACACATCCCTATGCTTCTCCTCCCTGCTTGTGACTCAGCAACATTGGCTTTCTGGAAATTTTATCCCCCAGCCTTCATATGATTGACTCCTTCTTATCTTTCAGGTCATAATATAAATATCCTCTTTTCAAGGAGGCTTTCATTGGACAGGTACCAGGTACTCTCTGTTATGCCACTTTAAAATTTTCTTCAGTTCACTATTGGACATTTCTTTTATTTGTTAGTTTATAGGTTTATTGTATCTTTTCTCCTTTAAAAAAAAAAAGTAAGTTCCATGAAAGAAAGATGGGATATGCTTTTTCCCTTTATATTCTCAGCATAATAATACCTAGCACATGGTAACAGTCATTAAATATCTGTTGAATGAGCCAGTGAAGGAATGTAGTCTCCTTGTTAGATATATTAGCTCATTTTCTTAATTCAAGAGATACCACATCTCATGTCATTCTGTAGAATACCCTAATCTCATTTTATTTTTATTTCCCATTTAGCCTTGGCATCCTTCTCATTACTTAAATCTTGAAAGGTGAATTTTTACTAAATACCTTGCATATACTTTTCTAGCACATATGATAGGCTTTAAGGGTCATGGAAAAAAAAGCATTATTCACTGTCACATTTGTGCCAGTTATGCTGGTGTCTCCCTGCTGCTCACAGCATCTGTTTCTTTCAGGGACTGTGCTGCTCAACTTTTAGCATTCTCATCACTTTATCTGTTATTTATTTGGAACATTGGTTTCAATTAACCATTTGGATATTTTTTAAGCCTCAGTGCTCATACTTTCCATATCATCCCAGGCAGTTCCTCATTCTGCATGGATCTGCTCTTGGCTCTTAATATGGGCTTCTATTTTGATATATATACCTTTTCAGCCTTTGCAAATGTGAACTCTGGTGCAAAAGCTCTGTAGTAGATATTTTTAAACTTTCTCATCTCTGGAATGTTTTAGTGGGAAAAGAAGCCAGAAAACCCACCTCATTTTCTTCCACATGCCACTTTGTCATATATTTCTTGTCAGAGCAGCAAATTACTACCATAATCAACTTCTGTACACATGTGCATGCGTACACATATGTGAGTATGCACACACGTGCATGTCAGTAGCAAAATTATTTGTTTAAATTTAAATCAACTCTTCATTTTATACTGCTTACTTAGAATAAATTAGCAAATAATATTTAGACTTCATAAAATGGCACACAAATCCCTTATTTCCTACTACTTATTAACATTCTCTCATGACTTCTTAGACATTACCATCTTTTTTATGTCTTAGGTTTTTACCATTTTATCTGAGTAGAAAAGTGTGCCCTCACTTTTCTTGTGACAGGATTTTTTTTTTCCTCCATCAGTCACGAGTTAGGACAAAAATCTCCTTTTTAGAGAGGATAAGACAATCGAATTAGGCTACTTATAACAACATATGTATTCTGTTCTGTATTTGTGCCTTCATAGTACTAACATTGCTGAAATCACTATGTGTTCCTTCTTGATCTCTCTTCCCTTCCTTTGATCATTTTAGCAATCAGAGGGATGCCTGAAATATATTAAATGTCTAGCACAGTTCTGAGGAGGAAAGAAAGAATATAGAAAGATCATTAAGAGATAAAGGGAAGGAGCAAGGAAGGGAAGAAAAGGAGGTGGGGTAGAGAGAGACACAGAGAGAGAATGTCAAGTGAGTAACATTAAAATAAGTGTATTATTTAAATTAAAATTTCTATTTTCTTGGATTTATAGAGCTGGAAGGACATTAATTATCTTATATAGCCCAGTGATTCCTTTTGGAAAATCTCTGGAAGAGTAATAATGATCAATTATTTCCACTATTTCAACAAGATTATTTAAAATTTACTCTTTACACTGCTTCACATACTAACTAAAATATCACTTTGCTTAGTACTATAATTAAATTAACATAGTGATGTATTGGTTACCTCTTGGGGATTAGCAGTGAGGATTAACAGGTCACATAATTTTTTGTTTTTAATGAGCATCCATTTCTTATTGTGAAAGTGATTTGGTTTAAATAAGACAGAAATTTTCCAAAAAATAATTTCTTAGGAAAATGTAATGAAAGTAGAATTTCATGGTGACAAATCCAGGAACTACTAATTCAGTCCAAACTTTTTTTTTTTATGATAAATGAGGAAATTAAGGCAAATCACCCACAATTTTATTTCTGGTTTCAGCATAATCAGTATGAAAGGTTATTGCTCAGCCATGAAAAATGCCAGAATTCTTGGCCCCTGGAGGAGAGGAATTCAATCCTGGGCTGGTGAAGAGGCTTGATTGCTCAGAGTTTTTGTGTAATAAACTTTTATGCTTAGTCGCTCAGTTGTGTCCTACTCTTTCTGACCGCATGGACTGTAGCCTGTCAGCTCCACTGTCCATGAGGATTCTCCAGGCAAGAAAACTGGAGTGAAATTGCCATTTCATTCTCTGGGGAAACTTCCCAATCTAGGAATGGAACCCAGGTCTTCTGCACTGCAGGCAGATTCTTTGCCATCTGAACTACCAGGGAAGCCCTAATAAATGAAGTTTTATTAAAGTATAAAAGACCTAGAGAAAGCTGCTGACATAGACATCAGAAGGGGGCAGAAAGAGTGCCCCTCTGCTAGCCTTTAGCAGTATGTTATACTGCTTTTCTCTGTGTGGCGCAATCTTTGGTATACTTCACTTTTTTTTTTTTTTAAATCTCATTTTCTCTGTGGATTCTTCTGTACCACCCTATTTAAAATTGCATCTCTTTTCTTGGTATTCAAATCCTTTGCCCCACTTGTATAATTTTTTATAGTACTATTCATCACCTGAATATGA